>JAPQNM010000003.1:39757133-39782133 GCA_029783475.1 Metacarcinus magister | reverse complement strand
TTTGGGTCAATATATCATAGCTTAGTAATAGCTGACCATGTTTTATAGTAACGGTGGTACAACAACAAGGGGGAAATGTACATGAAAGCCACTCAAATGTAGTACTGTAGTTATCCAGAAGTCATCTTCAACAATATAATTATATCACTGTTCAAAGGCCGGGCCCTGCCACGAGTAATGAGACCAAAGAAGGAACGATGATTTTTTCTTTACCATCCTCAAGGAGGTGAAACATTTCGCAGGACACTAGTGCCTCTTAGACCATCAATGTGTTCAAATACCGTTTGCAGAAACTGATGGAAGAGTCTGGGAGGTTAAATGCACCACAACACATCTGGTTAGACTTTATGGGCGGCAAGTGTCTGCTGGTGAAGGAGCTGTGCATTTTTCAAGTGAAATTATTTATCTTTCTGCACCTGTGAGATCCTTCATAATGGTGAGTGACTCAGGCTGATGAAGAGTGGCTACTTGTAAAGATGTGCAAGTTGTTTTTGTACATCTTTACTGGTGTAAATATTATCACACAAAAAGTATAAAAAATGTAGTATTGTAGTAATCCTGCCGTCATATCCAGCAGTATAACCAAGATACAAGGCCTTGTGACGGGTAATGAGACCAGGGTAAAGAAGATACTTTGTTTTCCTTCTCTCTCTCTCTCTCTCTCTCTCTCTCTCTCTCTCTCTCTCTCTCTCTCTCTCTCTCTCTCTCTCTCTCTCTCTCTCTCTCTCTCTCTCTCTCCTTTGTTATCATTTGATATAATAAAAGAAACTGCTTTGGCATGATGCTAACCTTCCCACATAAAACACTGTCCCATTGTAATCAAAGGAATATCAAACGTCAGTGTCGCGTTTATAAAGTCAAGGGACGCGAATTATATTTTCATTCACCATCATTATGAGAGGGTCAAGCTAACGCAAAAGTTATTATAAAACATCTTAACATTTTTCATGCAACACAAAGTTTCCTTGCATGTCTTATTAAGTGCAGTTTAATGTCATGTGTAAAATCTTTCCACGTCATCAAAGAAACAGAGTACTGCAGTAATGAACGACGTCTTGTGTTAAAGAGAAAACAAAGTCAACCTGAATTCAATTACAATTTATAAAGATAATACACACTTTATTCTTTTTCCCCTCACAGCGCCAGCAACACAACCACTTTCTATGTTCCTTCATCCTACCATACTCTCCCCTTTATATTATCATCAACACTTTTTCACCGCCAACGCAGGTCGGTTGGAGCAAGTAGTTAACAGGACTCTGCTTCGTGATCATTACAGCACCTGATTACAGAAGCGCCACCCTCATCATTCTTCTCTTGCATTAACGTCGAACTTCTTTACTTATTTTCTAACAAGGAAGAAGAGCATGTGAGTGGAAGGGGAAGGGGGGCAGAGGAGACAAGACTTGACGAGACATTTGCGAAGAGAGGAGCAGGAGGACCAGAAGCAGGAGAGAAAATGATGGAGGGAGGAGAGGAGTAGGAGAAGGTGGTGATGGAGGGAGAGGAAAAGGAGGAGAAGGAGGAGGAGGAGGAGGAGGAAGAGGAGGAGGAAGAGGAGGAGGAAGAAGAGGGAGAGGAAGAGGAAGAGGAGGAGGAGAAGGAGGAAGAGGAGGAGGAGGAGGAAGAGGAAGAGGAAGAGGAAGAGGAGGCGGAAGCGGAGGAGGAGGAGGAGTATAAAGTAATATAAGAGAACAGACAGCAACAGTCCTACTGGACCTAAAGAGGCTGTCCGTGTGGCTACACTACTACTATAATATCTACTTGATAAAGACAAAGGAACAGCAAAGCGGAAGGTTCCTCCCCACCCACCCCTCCCTCAAACTGAAGCTGGCAGGAAGAGGAAGCGATACCATGTAGTATAGACAAACTCTCATGGAATTTATATAGGAAAGTGATAAAAACAAGACTAATCTACGCCCATTTCTTAAAATTATAAATATATTTACCCAAGGATGAAATACTCAATTTAGTGAATAGATTCTTGGTGCTTATCAAGTTTCTTCTTAAATGATTCAATTGCGTAAAAACATGCAAATTTTAAGGAAATGTTGTAGGTTGGTTTCCGTCGATGTGGTGTTTCCTACGTCTTCGAGGCTGTGGGAAGCTGCACAAATTAAATAATGGGACCAATAACAAAACACTAAGACAAACCACTTGTGAGGGTGACTCGTTGTAATGAAAAGCACGTGGATAGCTATTCCCTTCCACAATACTAATTCACAAACACCTAAGTAGTTCATCAAGGTCATCAGGAACAACGAAAACACATCTGTTTAATATTAATTCAAAATGATTATTATTTTCACATCCGTAAGGTACAGGAAAATAATCACCATTCAGGTTATGTCGTGTATGGGGAACATGGTATTGCAGAATTGTGCCACGCTCAAAAGGCACGACCTTAACGACGTGGAGGCACGTTGTGTTCCTAATAAGCAAATTTACCAAATGATTTGTCTCTGAGTGTGTGTTCGACATTCAAGGACAATTATGGAGGATGATAAAAAGGTAAAAGTGGGTGAGGAGGACTAAAGGAAGAACGAAGAGAAGAAGAGGGAGGAGGAGGAGGAGAAAAAAAAAGAGAGGAGGAGGAGGAGGAGGAGGAGGAGGAGGAGGAGGAGGAGGAGGAGGAGGAGGAGGAGGAGAAGAAGGAGAAGGAGGAGAAGGAGAAGAAAGAAGAAGAGTACAAAGGAGTGAAAAGAAAGAACAGACAGCAACAGTCCTACTGGACCTAACGAGACTGTTCATGTGGTTACACTATTACTATAATATCTACTTGATAGAGACAAAAGGACAAAAAAGTGGAAGGTTCCTCCCCACCCAAACCTTCCTCCAGCCGAAGCTGGCCGGTGTCGCGTGCTCGGAGGTCTGTGTATGTTGAGAGGTCCTCCCCAAACTGCGCATGCTCAGCAGTAATGTTTGTAAACAAAGGTTTGTTGATAAACTAACCTAACCTAACCTAACCTAAAATCAGACCTCTGAATTTTAGGTTAGGTTAGGTTAAGTTAGGTTTGGTAAGTTTAGTTTACCAACAAACTTTTGTTTACAAACATTACTGCTGAGCATGCGCAGTTGGGGAGCACGCGACACCGGAAAAGGAAGAGGAGTAAGAAGAGGAGGAAAGCAAGTAAAACAAGGACGAGGAGACAATTATATATGAGGAAGGAAAACTGAAGGATGAAGAGGAGGAATAGGAGGAGGAGAAAAACAAGAGCAACAACAACGAAGGGCAAGCTGGAAGTAAAGGTGGATGAGTACGAGTAGGAGAACAAGGACAGAGAAGAGGACGAGGAAGAGCCACTGTCCGAGATGGGTAAGAAGACACACAAGGAAAGTTATACGTACAGTCGAGAAAGGAACAGAAAGAGTCATTACTAAATATAACGGGAAAAAAAAGTTAGAAAAAAAAAAAATATATATATAGGATAAAAAGGCGAGAGAAAAAGTAATAGGTAAGTAAACAGGAAGAACAAAAAATAATGTATGATAGAAAAAAAAAAAAATTATTCAAAAGAAAAAACGTAGAATGAAAGTCAAGAATATGAAGGGGAATGGAAATGGGTGACATGACAAGGAAGAGAAGGTAAATATAAGGCTGGAAAGGTGATAGAAAAGGTTGGTGAATAAGGGTATAAGTCTGAAAAGAGAGAGAGAGAGAGAGAGAGAGAGAGAGAGAGAGAGAGAGAGAGAGAGAGAGAGAGAGAGAGAGAGAGAGAGAGAGAGAGAGATGCTAGGGAGATAAGGGAGAGAACAGCAGCTGGGGAGATTAGATGAAGGGATATGAAGATGAAGGAATAATGAGTAACATGAAAACACAAGAACGAAAGGCAGAGCGAAAGAGAGATGACATAAACAAGAGAGAAAGCAAGAGTAAAAGAGTGACGGGGTGACGAGCGAGGTAGGAAGATGAAAACGAATAACCCCAGCCAGCCATACCTAAAATAAATTTCGCAGGAAACGAAATCGAGCGAAACTCAACGGACTCGCACCTCACGACTGAGTATTCTAAAAACTGGAAGACCGAGCGAAGATTTCCGTGTCCTTTTCCCCGACAGGGACTAGGCATGTTTGTCTAATTAATTTTTAATGAGAAATAGCGTTCAGTCCGGGGCGAAAATTGCAATCAATATTTGAACTGAGTTGATAATGTGAAGTGAGAGATCCAAAGGGAGAGACGGAAAGGTGATGTGCCGGTGGGAGGGCAAAGGAAGAGGAGGCGGAGAGAAGTTGCTGAAGGGAGAGGAGGAGGAGGAGGAGGAGGAGGAGGAGGAGGAGGAGGAGGAGGAGGAGGGTGGAGGCGTATCTCGTGGGAGGTGTTGTCGAAAAGGTGTCCCTGGGTGGCGTGGGAGGGATAGAATGAGGCATGAAGGAAGTAGGAAGGCAGGAAGGTGGGTGAGTGCAGGAGTTGAAGGTGAGAAGTATTTTGAATTAGTGGGTGTGGCGAAGGTGATTCTTGGGAAAGGGGTGGCAAGGGAGGCTCTTTTCAGTGAAGGAATGGAGGGAAGGGAGGAAAAGGAGGAGGATGTGGAGGAGGAGGTGGAGGAGGAGGATGGGGAGGATGAGCAGAAAAAACCTTTGGGCTGGATGGAAATCACTTGTCTTCATAGATTATTCTCGACGGAATGATAGAGGATGTGGAAATTTTTATTGACTTTCCATCATTTTGTTTGACGGCAGTAATTGTGGCGGTCCGCTGGGGGTCGAGGTGCCAGCTACAGGGACGACTTACCCTGATTGGAATGCCTGATCAGGTAAATAATCAACCTGTGTGTGTGTGTGTGTGTGTGTGTGTGTGTGTGTGTGTGTGTGTGTGTGTGTGTGTGTGTGTGTGTGTATACTTACTTACTTACTTACTTACACACCCACACACCCACACACACACACACACACACACACAATGTAAAGCTTATTCTGCATATTTTTCAACTTCCTGATTAATGACGTGGATGTGGTCAGTTGTTGAATAAAAAAAACTCCAGAAACCTGCTTACTCTCTCGTTTGGTTTGAGTTCATCGTTGCAGTAATCGTATTCGTGAACACTTTTGTAAAGAACCTGTATACTACAAACAGTAGATCTATTCCATGATAGCTTTTTAGGTTTTTGACTAAATGAATCAATATGCTATTCATAAATACTGCTTTGTCCCTGCTCATTCCTTTTAGTGCTTTCCTTATTTCACTTGTGCTTACGCAGGGTCATTCAATATTCTTAGTTTCCTTGCTAGGATCTTCGGTTTGTTTATCATTATTACTATACACTTTTTTTTTATAGAATTCGTCCGCTACTGTATTTACCTCATCTGTATTATTTGTAACCTAACTTTGGTCATCTTTTAAGGCAGCAAACAGTTGTTTTCTGTCAGTGCCAAGTATTATCCTTGCCATCGAAATATACCATTAAACTGTTTAGAGTTTCCATATAATTTTTATTTTGTATTGTCTAGTTCCTCAAATAATATAATATATTATATATATATATATATATATATATATATATATATATATTTATTTATTTATTTATTTTTCACACAGTGATATTTATATCGGCGTTGGAAAGGAAAAGAAATCATATTTTCAATAATTTTACTGTTAACTTATGAAAGGAAAGTCAGTTAGGGTTAGATGTTGGCCTTTAAAATGTTCAATATAGAGTGAGGAAAAATATTCTTGATAGTTTTTTACCTCCATGCTTTCTTTGGGGAGACATATTGTAGACGAAACGGGGCTTTCGTGATATTTACCTGAGAGGAATGCCCTGAATAAAAGTTTACAGGTTTGTGTCCTTCACGCCCTGCATGCCTCCAGTCTGGCCGTATCAATTCCTACGTGATCTGATCCGCGACAACCAGTGACTCCCAATCGGTGTTCAGTGTTGCTCCGTGTTATTGTGAATACCAATTTATTTATTATTGTTATTTTTTTTTATTAAATGTTTTTTTTTCTTCATGTCTTCATCCTATGGCATCGGTAGGCTTGCTAAAGGCTTGGATGGTCGGCCTCCGCCAGTTAGAAGGGCAGGCTTGTGGTACCTGAGGTACCCATGATAACGTATGTAAATACAATGACAGACATACACGAATATAGGAACACACAGAAGGGAATACTGAAGAAGGGAATGGTGGGAAAGAGGATGAGTAATGGTTTTGGGTAGTGAGGAAGAGGATGAGCAATGTTCCGATCTAGAAACAGGTATATGAAAGAAACAACTGATCATGAAAGGAAAGTACTGTCCTCGGAGCATCCCACTCTAGTGGAAAGAAAACAAGCCAACACAAGCCATAAAAAAGACATACCATACTTGATTACTCGAACATACATACGGACATGGACTTAAAATCACGTGAATATCACGTGAACGATATTCTGGTGTAATGCAGAAAGTGGAGTGAAAGAACATGAAGCAACCTTAAGAATCCCGTATTTTAACCAGGTTCTGAACAGATCAGAACATCAACATTTAGGGAAGCCTAGGGATGTCACAGTGGCCCTGTGTCCACGCATAATGGATTAATTTCCACCACAGGCTCAAAGGTCTATGTGACGGGAGATGAGCGGCCGCAGCTACGCACAGCTATAGCGTGTGCCAACACTTTATTTACTTATTATATATACGATAAGTTGTTTTCTCAATGTACAGTAATAATAATGAATATGCAGGAAATACATTAATAATGAATATAATGGTGTGAAAAATATATACATAATGAAAAAATATAAATAAAAAATTAAATAGGCAAGATAGTGTAGTGAAATGTGTGTAATGACAAAAAAGATAATGCAGTAATTGTGTATTGTAATTTAGGTTTAGCGGAGTCGGAAAAAGAAAACAGATGAAAAGAAAAGGAAACTGGAAATGAAAAAGGAACACTAAATAGTTCGCGCTGCTACAGATCTTCGGCCACTCGGCGGTTTTACAAAGAAAAGTGGCCAGCCCGTGCCGGGACTGGAACTCAGGACTCTGAGCTCGTCACGCTAATCATTGGACCACCGCCTCCCAGTGTGTCCTGCCCATTCACTCCTTACCTACACGCCTCGATATGTTTTCCCATCTAAACACTAAATATTGTGAGGAGCAGGAACAGCAAACAAGCCCGTGATAATTAAGATGAATATGAAAAATATTGCATAACACTGCTTGTGTGATTACTTATGTATAATACCACATTAAGGTGGATGCAAAATATAAAAGAAAACCAGGGACAATTTATATATATATATATATATATATATATATATATATATATATATATATATATATATATATATAATAATTATATAAGAATATATAAGAATTATTAGTAATGTATGGTACACACACAAACACACGCGCGCACACGCACACGCACCCACACACACACACACACACACACACACACACACACACACACACACACACACACACACACCCACACACACACACAGGTAATTCTCCATGATCACACTGGATAAAGTGAAGAGTCAGCACACAGTATAACCTCAATCACAGCCTCCACCTTCCACCCACAAGTCCATTATGCAACGAGTACATGTTCTCTCTCAAACAAATGCTTAGAAAAGTCAACGTCAATCAAACAAACACTAACCATTAATTTCTTCTGCTTCTTCGATCTATGCACATACCTTCATATACATATAAAAAATCAATTCTCTCCTTCCAGGGCCACCACTCCTACGGATAGGGCGACCCACTACGTTAAAACCAATTCACAAAACTCTCATTCTGACGTCGCCTCACAATTATCTCGCGAGCAATTATCACAAGTTCCGACCCCGGGGCATCTCTAGGCGATTAAGCTCTAGGGAAATTAACTGGAGCAATACTTCCCGGACCAAGTCGAGTATGCCAATGTGGAAAGAAAGTTACGAAATTTCGGGAAAACCTGAAGTTGGACGAATGCTGACGTCATTTTTGGCCTTCCCCTCCCTCTCTCTCTATCGCTCCCCACCCAATTCCCCTCTGGGTTTAACTTGTATTTTTTCTCTGAACTAAACTTTCTGCATTTTTTAATATTTTTTTGTTATGTATTTTGTAGGTGTTAGAGGTGGTGTTGTGCGGCTCTTATTATAGCGATGAAGGCGATGCAGGAGAGAGAGAGAGAGAGAGAGAGAGAGAGAGAGAGAGAGAGAGAGAGAGAGAGAGAGAGAGAGAGAGAGAGAGAGAGAGAGAGAGAGAGAGAGAGAGAGAGGAATGTTTATTTTGAGACGATGATGATTCAGTTTATTCCTTAAAGAGTTAATTATGTTACATTTATTCTCACCACTGATCACATTCACGCCAAAGAAATACGTGATATCATTATAATTACTTCTGACTTTGTTGGGATGTCAGTTTTTTCATACTACTACTAATACTCTGATACATGATAGACAACACTTGTACCTCTATAGAAATATTTAGGTGCATAATAAAAAAATAAATAAATGATAAATAATAAATGAATAAAGAGGTGGTATAAGAGAATCTGGGAAAGGTGAATTGTAGGCAGAAGTTTCAATCAAACCACAATAGTTTCATAACCACTAAACTACCTTACATAGGAGGGAAGGGAGAAGGAAGTAGGGTTTGCTCGATCTATCTACCTGCCTGCCTTCACTGAGCCAACTTTGTCTTGAGGGAATACAGACTTTCTCACCAGTTACACAGTTAAGTGGACGGTCGGCAAGGGAAGAACAAAAACAATGTTAAGATGTAGTCCTACTTCAAAGGTGGAGAAGCGTATCAAGTGAAATGTATCATGTTGCTTAGTTATCATATTAGTATTCAAAGCATAAAAAATACCAGAAACATGACACTATACAGAAAGGATTATAGGCTCCTTCACCACCGGGATATGTATGTCAAAAAAGCCTATTACATTACCATAATATCAATGTCTAAATAAATAAGTGAGGTAAAGCTCCTTCGTCTTTTAGGTTTCAACAAAAAAAAAGTTCACATTGGCTCTGGTTATCCACACTTTTTTTTTTTTATATATATATTTGTTTTCGATGTTGTTAAGCTCTAGTAAAGGTGACAGCCAGAGATCATGATACTGTTCTATTGAAGGTGTACTATGGTGTTGCTCCCTATGCACTCATGAACCAATGCGGAGGTCCTAGGTTACCTGCCTGCCAGTCTTCACAAGGGTTCCAGCCCGGGACTACTCGTCAACGCATTACAAGACAGCTGTTGTATGTACTCTCTTCAACACATCACCTCAATATTGAACCAGTGATCCTTAATGTTCATGCTTACTGTCTTACTGTCATTTCAAGAGTAAATGTAGTATATGAAAGAGGTCTTCCAGCTGCATAGTCTTTAAAGAATTAAATATAAAAAACATGTAGGAGTCATATTGAAAACGACAAATTAACGATGAATTACCAACATGTTTGTACACTTATGTTACTGAGAAGGGAAGGTTGTTATATAAGGTGAAGCAGCAACAAAGTATTGATCAAATTATCTCATTTTCATATAGCTTTTCATCATTATCTTATGAGCATCACCTTCCGCCTACTCTCGCTGTTACACATACTACATCAAATGGATAACACACACGCACACGCACACGCACACGCACTGAACTCCCTCCTCAACAGTGTACACAACAGTGCAACGCCATTAATAGTGGTGATGGGACGAGGGGAGGGAAAAAAAAGGATATCTGGGGGCGAGGTTTGTGAGTGATTGATGTGGAGTGTGTGTGTGTGTGTGTGTGTGTGTGTGTGTGAGAGAGAGAGAGAGAGAGAGAGAGAGAGAGAGAGAGAGAGAGAGAGAGAGAGAGAGAGAGAGAGAGAGAGAGAGAGAGAGAGAGAGAGAGAGAGAGAGAGAGAGAAAGAAAAAAAAACATGTTTAATAAAAATGAAACCGGTCCATCCATCTAAAAAACAATATAATATTCGAGTAACAAAGAAAAAAAACACTTCTACAATACTACTAATCCACACAATCTGCAAAACACCACAAAGGAAAAAAAAAAAAATACAAATGAACAAAATAGGCCAGGAAAAAAAAAAGGAAAATAAAACTGATCGAGGTTGAAAATAACAAAAAAATATATAGAAAACAACACAATGAACGATAATAATAACTCCATTCAAACTCTCAACACCAACACGAGTAAGATATTAAAGACACTACATAACCACTATAACAACACCACCATCATCACCACCACCACAACACAAGCAATGCCGACATCCCCAGCAGCACAAGCCTCTACGTATACAACAAAACAGGCGCCGCTTCAAGTCAAAATCGACAGCTGGGACCCGTAAGAATATCCCCACGGGAAATTACCGTCAAAAATTTGATGCTCACGTTATGTGGCCCTAAACTGTTTGATTCCACGCCCGCCTACTGCCGCCTTGCGCTCTCTCTCTCTCTCTCTCTCTCTCTCTCTCTCTCTCTCTCTCTCTCTCTCTCTCTCTCTCTCTCTCTCTCTCTCTCTCTCCCCTTCATCTTCTAAGCACTCTTCATCCAGGTGTGTACAATGCTTACAAAGTAGTGTTTGTCTTAATACATAAGGGTCATAGTCAATTTTTGTTCTCTTAGAATCTAGATCTTACGAATACTGCACCTTGTAATCTTTGTTTTAACAGCGGTACCCGAGTCTATGTGTGTGTGTGTGTGTGTGTGTGTGTGTGTGTGTGTGTGTGTGTGTGTGTGTGTGTGTGTGGTGTGTGTGTGTGTGTGTGTGGGTGTGTGTGTGTGTGTGGGGGGGGGTTGATGGGTGGGTGTGGGTGTGTATGTGTATGTGTATTTATGCACTGGAAGCTATAGAAATATGTAGATGCTCTTTCTCTCCCCTCTCTCACACACACACACACACACACACACACATACACACACACACACACGCACACTGACACAGATACATACATATATACACACACAACCACACGCAGACACACATCCGCTCCCGTCGGTTAGTGGTTAACGCCCTCCTTTTCCAACCGGCAAGGCGTAGGTTCGAATCCCGCTCAGCTCGCTATGGATTTTTCACTGACAGGGAGTAGATACTGTTCCCCTTTGTGGGTGTGATGTGTGATGTGTGTCAGCCTTACCCATAGATCCGTCTCTATGAGCTCTGAGCCTCTTCAGGGAGGGTGATGGCACACACCACACACACACACACACACACACACACACACACACACACACACACACACACACCCACACACACACACACCACCACACACAGACACACACACAGAAAAAGAGAGAAAAAAGGAAGCTTCATTACCGTTTTACAATAGAAGAAAGAAACCTCACAGCCTCATGATTCCACGCTACATTTTAACAACATGTCACAGGTGCAGAAGGTTGACAGTAGCACCGGAAACACCATTGCGATGACTACCCACACACCAAACAAGCTCAAGGGAACACTCAAGTATCCTTAGCTATACATTTACACACTGTTAGAATGCCATCTGTTGGATTGATGAGGTGCTGCACGGGTGGACTTCATCGTTTTCATATTCAGTTCACTAATGTTCAAGATCCACGCTATGAACACAACTCAACGCTTCTTTATGTGGTGCCTTCATCACCTCACCTTTGTGGTAGGCGTCCCTCCACTCTATCTGAAGGTCTGCAGCAGTGCGACTAAACAACGACAAGGTAGTTTATAGTACATCAAACTCCACTTTGAACAATTACAACAGTATTGACATTAATTTAGTTTCAACCTGAATTTACATAGTTATTGTTTTATTACAGTGATAATCTTGCTGGCTGAGCGTTTTAAATCACGGAATTATTCTGACTTATTTATATAGCGACGTAAAGCGGCAGCACTATTTATATATTTAGAATTACTCAACTACATTGTGAACACTTTGTTATGGAGCTGTGCGTGTAAGTGTGGTGGGTGTGTGTGTGTGTGTGTGTGTGTGTGTGTGTGTGTGTGTGTGTGTGTGTGTGTGTGTGTGTGTGTGTGTGTGTCTGTGTGTGTGAAGTCAAGCCACCCCCTTTCATAATGCATCACCTCAGGCCTGAACTCCCTTCTCCTCCTTCTCCTCCTTCTCCTCCTCCTTCTCCTCCTCCTCCTCCTCCTCCTTTGCTTCCTCCTCCTGCCCCTCCCCCTCCTCCTTCTTCCTCCTCCTATTCCTTCTCGTCATTATCATAATCACCACGCTATGAGCACCTCCTACCCTTTTAACCGCGTAAATGAGAGTCAACATTATACCTCTTAATGTATGCTAAAATTATTCAAACTCCTGTTCACACAATTCACCCAACAGATGCCACCAGGGCGGAGGGCGGCACCTTAAACGCCTAGCAAGGTAGAGGCAAGGCTGGCGGGTTCAAGTAAGAAGTGTGGTGAGGCTGCAGGTGGACGGGGTAGTGTGCCGTGAGGTGCTGAAGATTAACACCTCAGTCCATACACATACATACACACATACAAGTATCTTCCCCTCCCACCTCCATTACACACACATTACTTCACATGTCTTACTTATCAGCAAGTACATGACTGTAATTTAAGAGACTTTGCTCTTAAGTATGTCTTTTTTCTTTTCTTTCTTTCCTTTTTTGCAAGCTGGGAAGAGGAAATTTTACCTCTGGCATTATGGTGTTACAGCGATACTTAGAGAGGTAATACAATATACTCATACATAATTTTGAAGATAAGGACAGAAACCTCAAAAAAGGTTAAATATAGTAAAGCGCTTCCTCATTAGACTTGCTCTGTGTAGACTGGAAGTGCGTGTTGAATTACCTCACACGCCTTGCATCCCCGTTAAGTTATAGGCACCAATGACTTGCTTGTCCCTCACCGGCTATGTTCACCGCAACCTCGAGTATACATTATCTCTGCGTAGCATTCCTTTACACAGAACATCTGATTGCAAAAATCATGGGATCTGCGAAGTTGAAAGCTCTTCCAGTGTTTCACGAAACAACATGCTATGACACGATATCTACTTTTTGTGTGACTACAGAAAGAGAAGAAATTGAGAGTATGCCTTAACAAAAATAAGTTTGCTCTAATTTAAGCAACACTACTTAAGTCTTAGGAGACGAAGAGACCAACGGCGAAGGTGTGACGCCTCCCAGTTCCTGGTAGGGGAGTAAACGCAGCAGGCTTGGCTACACCTCCGTGGTGTTCTTTATTTCCGTGGAAAGTTCGTGATCGAGTTGCCGAGCAAAGTTGGCGAGGCGTGCATTTTGACATGCAGGAAAGGGACTCAGCACTTAATAGGCTAGCACCGTCCACACGAGCATACAGTGTCTGCAGACACAAGCGATACATTTGTTCGGTGATGGACTCACCGCCTCTGTCTGCAGACAAACCAGCAAAGTGTTCGAGACACTGAAGCCAATGAAGTGACGGGGCTGCCAGATACACGAGTCTACAAAGTTACGTGTGAACCCTATGTAGTTTTGTTCTGATCTTTTCACGCACAGGGATATCAGTATGTTACATAGTGCTATACGCTTCCTATCTTTCTTGCGACACACCATGTTGTAGTTATCGTACCGCTACTGCACGCTAGTACGTGGTCAACCAATCCCAGCACTTTCCTCCAGCCAGGCCTTGACTGGCTAGGCACCGTCGTGTGGACAACATTATAACTGTGTCTGCACACTTTGTCTGGGGACGAACAAAGTCTGCCGGACACTTAATGCTCGTGTGGCCTCTTTCACACGAGCGGCTTTTGCCATCCGGCGTAGCTTTCAATTGACTCCTATGAGAGCGTTCACACGGAGCCGCGACGGCATTTAATTCTATTAAATGCCTTCGCGGCTGCCGCGCCCTGCCGTCCAGCCAGCAAGACCGCGACGGCAGAAAAGCCGTCGAAAGGTCTTGGTGGTGGTGTGTTCCTATGGGCGCGTTCACACTAGGCGGTGTTTGCCGTGCGCGGCGAGAGAGAGAGGCGGAGAAAGAGAATAGTAGTAGCTGGTGGCCCTAAAATTGCCTTTCCTGTAACTACTTTACATGAAATGTGCACTATTATATGCGATTATATGATTTTCTTCCTTACAACTCTATACTCCGACATTCTTATCATATTACAAAGCGGAAGTATAAGATGACATGGTAGAAATTTGATAACACGTACATAATTAGTTTGAACAATTATTAGGCTAGTAAGTGTTAGTATTAACATCCATACAACATAATAAAATAAAAACAACCACACCCTCACCTCCAAGTCAATCCTGGTTACTTTGACATCACTGTTCTTACTTGTAGTGATTTGTAGCTGTAATGACCACGAAGGGATAAACTGACGTCACCATCACTGTCAGAACACGACTAATGGTGCAGCTGGCGACACACGGCACCACACCTGACGAAGAAAAAAAACATATTACCTCTTAATGAGTAAAGTCATTCGTAATATATACATGCTACGAGTATTCCATTAATATACTAGATCTATTAATTGGTGTGAGTTGTTATAACAAGCTTGTAACCATGTGCTAAGCTGCCAGACATCGTATACTAGGCTTCACTACGCTAACACTGTCAAACATGAAGCAACACGCTACAGAGACACTTTCGTTCCAGTGTTTCATGCAGACATTATACACTATGTACAACTGTATATCAATAACATGATCACCTAAAACAAAAATAGTAAATATGACACTGTTGCAGCAATGATCTAACTATTTGATCCGAGTGTGTGTGGCAGGACAGATTACTAGGCTATAGACACCTTGTGGTACGCCCCATGCAATGTTATCTATTTGAAAGTTGTAGATTCATGTATATGTTGTATTCTAAAAGTGAAATAGTCATTGTAATATACTTTTACCCACCTGTTTAGCTGTAATTGTTATGGTGTAGAGCTCCGCACCACCACCACTCACTCACCACCTGGCTGGCTGGCTGACGATGCCACGCCGTAGTGGCAGCACTCACTCCTGTTACATTTCTTCTTCACTTGCATTCATATTACAGTTGTCTACTTCATTATATCAAGAACTATACATAATGATTAGAAATGGAGAAGTGTACCTTAAGCGAGGCAAGTAAAGAGTTCTCTGCAAATTATATATGTTATAGTTTTAGAAGTTCACCGGTAGTGTGGCGTTTGTAGGCATTGTTGGAACGTCCTCCGCGCGACGTAGTGTGTTGTGCGCCTGGACACGGAACCTTGTGTGTGAGGTAAGATAGTCTCCAAATTGTATCCAGTCTTGCCTTTCCTTGCCCGTAAAGTGTAAATGTGTTCCTTTTTTATGCAGTGCGTCACAGTGTAGAGTAGCTGGTGGTGGCACTGCTTGCTAGCGTGTCATGCATCAAACTACTCCTACTAAGCTAGTACTCTCCCTCCTAATGACGTCGTTACGTCCGATCACTCGGGGCTGTAGCCTGGATTGTTTCAAATATTCTACCGAGTATTCTTGCTCTGAAAAGTAAGGTGTTTATAGCAGAATAATGGACATACAGTCGTAGAACGAAACTTGTAATATATATGTGTTTCGAATACTTGTTCGAACCTGTTCACTTGTTTATTCTTTTGTTCCGCTGTCGACTTCATCTGGCTACTTTTCAACACAATAAAGCCTTGTCAACACATACCCAGTCACCACCAACACACACCACCAACACACCAACACACACCACCAACACACACACACACACACACACACCCAGGCGCCACCAACACACACCCAGGCACCACCAACACATAAACACAAACACACTCACACACAAAGACACACATAAACACATTCACAGTTACTCCCCCCAATACACACACAAACATTCACACTCATACCCCAACATATGCATCAACACTCATCCCTCCATACACAAACTTACTTCCCCCAACACACCTGCTAACACTCCCTCGACACACACACATCCACACTGACTCCACCAACACACACCCACACTCACTCCCTTAACACACCACCTGATAACACTCCCTCGACACATACACACTCACACACACACCCTCAACACACGCACCCACGCTCACTCTCCTTACAGACTCGCATACACTCCCCCAACATATATACACACTCATACACACACATGGTAAATGCATACATAATAAATACATACATAATATATACATATATAGAAACTTATTCTTTATCAATGCATACATAATTGATACAGCCATAATATGTACATACTATATACATACTGTTTTTGATAAATACATACACTAAATACATACACAATAAATACATATACAATAAATACATACACAATAAATACATACACAATAAATACATACTTAATAGATATATACATCATAAATACATACGTAGCACATAATAAATACATACATAATAAATGCATACCTTATACATAATAGATATTTAAACTTACAATGCCCACCTATCTACCTACTTACGTACACATACGTACATACCTACTTAACAACTACCTTCCTAACCACCTAGCTATCTAACTACCTACCTACCTACCTACCTACCTATATAACAACTAGCTAACTACCTACCTTCCTACCAGCTCAGCAATTCGTAAACAGTCGAATTCTTTTCTCTATTTATCTATTTATTTCTCTATGTGGCGTATAGATAGAGAGATAGATAGATACGCAACCTCACGGTAACGCATCGACAATCCTGAGTGCGTAGGACAGCAGATCCTCAACCGTGTCGAGGTCTGCTGCGCACTGCAGGCTCCAGCGAACGTTGGAAAGTTCCCTCCGTCCGGGATGACCTACAGGACAGTGGTCACCACCTCGTTGACGTTGTCCATCTGGCGGGCAGCGTCTGTGTACCGCTCCGCCAGACCAAAGTCCAGCAGTGTGGCCTCCACCTCAGCCTCCTCGCTCACTACCAACATCACATTCCCGGCGTGAATGTCGCCATGTGCAATGCCACGGGCGTGTAGGCGTCGCACTACCCCGCACAGCTTGAGCAGGGCACGCAGGCACATCTGTACCTCCCGGCTCTCGTGCAGCTTCTGGAGCAGCGCCCCCTCGCATAGGCCCATGACAAGGGCGGGGGGCGTGGCGTCCGTCACGCCGTACAGCTGGAGAACACCCTCCACGCCCGCCAGCTCGTGCAACACCCACGTCTCCTGCGCTGTCCATGCGAGCTTATCTGCACCATTCACCGGTTCCTTCACGGCCACACGGTCGCGGCTCAGCGCCAGTCTTCCCTTGTAGACGTCAGCAAAGTGTCCGCTGCCCAGCAGCTTCTCCTTCTCGGCTCGGCGGTCGAAGTAGCATGGGTGTTTTGCATCAGTAAATCTGTATTCATCATATTATGCTCTAGGATTGATAAGACAATTTTCAATAAGCTAGTTCCAATATCTTAACAAGACAGGTTGAAAAACTCCAACCACTGCTGTCTTTTCCCTCTTTCTGTGCGTGTTGAAATTATCAAGTGTTGTCTCTATGCGTCCATAACATCTCGACTACAAAATATAGTTAAGATATCCTACCTCCACCCTCCTCTGTTTGTGTGTAAATATGTAAGTTTAGTCCCGATGCGTCTACAACATAAAGATTAAAATATACAGTAAATAGTGTGTGTGTGTGTGTGTTTTCTACTCAGCATACATCTTCTTTACAACAGTCATCATACTCTAACAACAATGTGCCTTTATTTCTATGGGTATTTCAATTGACAATTATTATATGATGCACAGAACAGACGAGAAGAGACCAGGGTGATGAACAATGAACAAACAATTATTTTCTATCTCTATGCTACTCAAAAACATTATTTATGTGATTTCAATTCAACCTAGACGCTTCGTTCCCTCTAAACCCACGCCGCCAAGTCTTTCTCCCTTTCGCAGTGAGGCAATCAACACACATAATGATTTGCTTTAGGATAACTTATGCATATTCCATAAAGGACAGTGTGGTAGCAGCCTTACCTCCGTAACTGAACCTTTCATTACAATTTACTAGCAGCTTTGGTGAAACTATAGATGATTATGTTAAATGTAATGTTTGGTCTCTAAAGGAGCCTTTCGAGAAATTATGTCTCTTTTCTTCACCTATACCTGAAATATTATCTGTGACCATACTCTTGTTGTCTGTCATATTAGGTATTCATTGTCATAAAACTGTCTATAATAAGGTTCGTTGTGGAGGTATCACTAACTATCATATTCTAAAACCTTTTACCTCAACGTCAGTGTCTTGTCGAATCATATGGTGATGACTACGACTACGTTTATAATTTCTAAACCTTGTCAGCAGGAACTACACCATTCCCAGAGTTGATGGACTATATCTGATTTTTCACTTTTTAAAAATTCCTTAATGTAACAGAAAGGAAATAGGGATCTTATTTTATGAAATGATAAGTAATTATTTACTTGTTTTTAACGCTATGTGAGGGATTGTTCGAGAGAGAGAGAGTGAGTGAGTGAGTGAGTGAGTGAGTGAGTGAGAGTGAGAGAACAAAAAGTAACGCGGAAGCTTTTCACTCACTGACCATCTTACCATTTTATTTATTTGTCTCATTATTCATCACTGTTCAACTGACTATTTTCAGTCTCACAATGCCCTAGAAATAGTGCTGCCATGTTTATGCTTACCATTCATCTATTGCTCATGCTTATAACTCATCTGGTGTTCATAGTTACAATAATTCTTCTGCTGTTCAGAATTACAACACCTCTGAATTAGGTAACCACCTGTCTCACCCCTCCCAGGGCCACGCTGCACGTTACTTTAAAGTCATTACCATCTGTGTTTCCCATTTCACTAATGCATTGCTTACAAAGATCTTAATGCCCTTTATCTCTTTCACTTGTTTGCTTTGGAACAGTCTGATCTTCGCTTTTGTTCCACCTTCCTACAATTTGCCTCCTTCTGATGATTAGTAAAAACACATCGCAAACAGCGTAGTGTGTTGAAACTCAAACTATTTTTTTGTGGGTAGTTGCCTTCTTTGCAAACCTTGTCGCGTTTTTTTCTCGTTTTGCTATCCAGAACGTTCCATGTTCACTGTATATGTGTGTGTTGGGGGTGGGGGCGGTTGTCTGAGTGTGTGTCTGTATATGTGTGTTTGTGTATATATATGTGTGTGTGTGGGTGTGTAGGGGAGGGGGATATAGTTAGTCACGTCAGCCTGCTTTACATTTTAATTTCTTGAGTACTTTATGAACATTATATATATTCATTTATTTGCATACATTTGCATGATGACACTTTCCCTGGACTATTTTGATCGCAACCGATGCTAAAAGATGTATTACAACACTTAAATATCAAAACAAATGCTTACTAAGGCACAACGATACAGAAAACACAACAATCAGACTCGCATTGTGTCCGATAATGACAGATCCCTACGTAGTGTGACACATCAGAGCTCCCTTATCAGTATCTACAAGGAAACTGAGCAAAACAAGTGGATGGAGTACTGGAATCATTATGTATCCCATCACAAGTATGTCCACTCAACTACCCCGGCAAACGAAGACACAACCTCCGACTAATACCCGATACCCGTTTACTACTGGGTGAACAGAGGCATGCATGTAAGGACACAGCACAAGTTTCTCCGCTCCGCCCAGGGATCGAACCCGGAACTTCTCGGTTGTGAGCCGAGCGTACCCTTAAGAATATGCTGTCGTGGCAGGAAAGGGCGGGTAACGGCACAGCTGAAGGGTGCACGGAAGTCATGCTTCGCTTTCACCTCATTACGAAGAGATAATTATTGGGAAATTTTATATCAATGCCATTAACATAAGGGGTGAAAATAGAAGAAAATACTGATACTTATCGACTCGAATACATAATGATGACAATGATGGTAGGCGTAGGTATGATGAGTGTATTATTGCCTTATTTTCCTCATTGTCTACCAACAGAGGCGGAGTACAAATAGCTTACGTATGTGAGTCTCCTGAGTCAGGAAATTGTAGCGATTACTCACTTCTATTAATAGAGTATTAAAGCTCCCTTAAAGTAGAATGGAATTAAATTAGTAAGCTTGTTATTGTTATTGTTCTTTGTTGTATTATCATCATCAGTGTTATTCATAGTATCACTAACACCTCCGCTAATGAAGCTGACCGAGAGGTTATGTTTATTATTATTACTATATTATTATTATTATTATTATTATTATTATTATTATTATTATTATTATTATCATTATCATTATTATTATTTCTATTATAATCCAGAAGTATCTTTTCCATTCTTCCTACACACACCAGCAAAAGAGTGAGAAAACTTTGTGTGTATTGCAAAGAGCAGAAGGGAATTTCATGCTGGATGTAAGTAGATGTGTACACTACCAATGCATTGACACTACTCTCTTGGTTCATTTCACTATAAAAAACCGTTCTTTCCGTACCTATATTTTACCTTGCCGTTACCTCTTTGCTCTGCTGGTTGCCTTTTAGCTTAACATAACACCATATGACCTTTGAAGTGTGGCGCTTTCTATATTCTCATTAACTCACTCACTGTATACTCTCTTGGATGTCTTATCAATAATATACGAATAATTATACAAATAGGTCAGTAAATAAAGATTAATAAATAGATTAGTAAAAGGAGGAGATGACAAGGAACGGTTATAATGGAAGAATGACGAGAACTGAATAATAATTACGTACTCGAATGGGAGGAAACGAAGATGTGTTTGTATCGATGAAAAACAGTGTAGATGTATAATAAGAGGTAGTGTATACGTAATTGTACACACACACACACACACACACACACACACACACACACACACACACACACACACACACACACACACACACACACACACACCTTTTGCTCGAGGGAGGTGGTGGGTCGAAGAAGTATTACATGAAAACAAAACTTTCGCAATACTCCCTCCCTTTATTGTGAGTGTGTTGTTCGTGGAGCCCCGGCCACGGCCCTCGCTCGGCCCGCCCTAAACCCACCTGCTCCCCGCCACACTTCAAAGCAAGAACCACACACCTGTTAAAATTTGATTGTCTCTTAGTTTACACCCCTGAGTGCCCAGGTGCAGAGTGACGCGAGGGGAACCAGCCCTGTGATGACGTGTGTGTGTGTGTGTGTGTGTGTGTGTGTGTGTGTGTGTGTGTGTGTGTGTGTGTGTGTGTGTGTGTGTGTTTGCGGTGTGTCGATATTCATTTTTTTGTTACCAACGGTATGTTTAGTTTTTTTTTTTCTCCACCGTAAAACGAAATATCTGTTTGTTTGTTTGTTTTATTTGTTTGACCTTTGGCTTTTCCTTTGTTTTTTTTTATTATAACCGTCACCTTCAGTCTTGGTATGATTCTCCAAGAGTAAAAAATGGTGCCGGGGAGGTAGCACGAAATAATTGCTAAAGGATTTCTCTGCTTTGTAATCAATCAATTCTTGTAAATTTAGTGTGTTGTTCAAAAATATCAGAGTCCCTTAGACATAACGTTATTGTAGTGGTTTCCTGTAGGTGGTTGTGTGGATATTATCTGTAGTTATGAAATTCTGTTACGTGAGTTCTGTTTATACTGATGGTGGGATTAGATGTGAGAAACACTAGCTAAGGTCAACGGTTTATGTCATTACTTTAAACACATTATAAAAAAAATGGATTACGTGTTATCTAGTTAATTCCGTGAAGTTATTATTCTTGCGAAGGACATGTAGTGCAGAGCCGTGTACAGTGACGGCTTACGGTGCTACGTCTTAGTGTTTTTGTTCAGTTAGTTGCATAGTTACTTTCCCATGACCAGAGCCTGTTAGTTACTTTTCCATCCCCAAAGCCTGGCACGGTGTATCTGTGTGTTGCGGGAACCATGCATGTTTTGACTGTTAATCATCCTTGTTAACTTTGCTTTGTGTTGCGCGTAAGTACAGACATTGCAATACCTTCCCTATGTACCTTTTTTAGAGTCTTTTTCATGCGTGTTAACTCCATGTCGTATGTGGACTGTTTTTATTTATATGCATCCTGTTTGTTTAGCCTTTAAATGCTTAATAAAACATGATTGCGCTCATATTACTGTCTCCTGATCCATTCCTCTCTGTCTCTCTGTGCTGTCTGCCTGTCTGTTGGTTAATCGGTCTGTGTGTGTGTGTGTGTGTGTGTGTGTGTGTGTGTGTGTGTGTTGTCATGCCCCCGTCAGTTCTATTTATCATAAATTGTTAATATTGATAGGTAATTTTATGTACTTGTTACTACTATTATAATCCTTGTGGGTGTTCGAAGCAGTCGAATCTCCAATCACTAACCCGAAGCTTTCCGAAGTTTCAACTCTTCACACGCCGGGCTTCATTCCTATTGTATATAAGCCCCTGCGCTGCAATGGTCCGGCAGTCTCATCCTCTCTAGACATCGAGGTCTTTTCTCTCTCCCAAAGTGTTGTGTAGGGCGTGGTTGGGGACTCGACTGGATTACCTGTGTTGCTGCTTTCTTCTGATTAATGGGCAAGTTGTGTTATGTGCCATTTATTCAGTGTTTGTTTGTCATTGTGTGTTTGTGTGTAAATTGAGTGTTATCGGTGGAATTCTGGATCTATAACTTTGCTCAGAATCAAGTGTTGTGTTATTTTCTTAGTGTTCTAAAATAATAATTGTTTTTTATGAAATGGTTGTTTCAAGCCGAACCATCTTTAATCTGTGACGCACTCCCTGCTGTGGTTGATTCCTTCCCCTAGACTTCCGTAAGTGATCTAAAAGTTGCTACAGTAGAGAGGGACGTTACAGTGTTTATATATGGTTATCAGTTAGTTATTCATTCAGTGTGTCTGTTTGTCATCGTCTGTATGTCTGTTTGTCTGTATGCATGTCGGTCACTCCCACTCTCTCTCTCTCTCTCTCTCTCTCTCTCTCTCTCTCTCTCTCTCTCTCTCTCTCTCTCTCTCTCTCTCTCTCTCTCTCTCTCTCTCTCTCGTCACCTCAATCACCCTTTCTCCCCACCCCTGCCCCAACCCCATCCTTTTCAAAACTCATTTCTGCTTCTCCCCAACTTCACCTTCCTCCTCCCACTCCCCCACCACCACAATATCCTTCCCGCTTCCCGCTGCCGCCCCTCCCACCAGCGTCTCCACACTTGGTGATTGGCTGAGTTGGTAATCTGCTAATGGACGCTTGGTAAGAAGAATAGAGGCGCCGCTTCTTAATGCTCAATTTGTCTTCATTATAACCTTCACTTCTTTTCGTAAGAGATTAACATAGATTATGAATGGATGTGTACGTAAGGACATATGTTAATGAATAAGAGAAATAAGTATGTAAATAGATTAGGAAGTGTATAGGTAGGTTATGGTGGAACACGCACGCACGCACGAGCACGCACGCACCCACCCTCCCACGAACGAGCACGCACGCACGCACGAACGAGCACGCACGCACGCACGCACGCACGAGCGAGCACGCACGCACCCACGAACGAGCACGCACGAACGAACGAACGAACGAGCACGCACGAGCACGCACGCACGCACGAACGAGCACGCACGCACGAACGAGCACGCACGCACGAACGAGCACGCACGCACGAACGAGCACGCACGCACGCACGAACGAGCACGCACGCACGAACGAGCTCGCACGCACGAACGAGCTCGCACGCACGCACGCACGCACGCACGCACGAGCACGCACGAGCACGCACGCACGAGCACGCACGCACGCACGAGCACGCACGCACGCACGAGCACGCACGCACGCACGAGCACGCACGCACGAGCACGCACGCACGAGCACGCACGCACGCACGCACGAGCACGCACGCACGCACGAGCACGCACGCACGCACGAGCACGCACGCACGCACGAGCACGCACGCACGCACGAGCACGCACGAGCACGCACGAGCACGCACGAGCACGCACGCACGCACGAGCACGCACGAGCACGCACGAGCACGCACGCACGCACGCACGCACGCACGCACGCACGCACGAGCACGCACGCACGCACGCACGAGCACGCACGCACGCACGAGCACGCACGCACGCACGCACGAGCACGCACGCACGAGCACGCACGCACGAGCACGCACGCACGAGCACGCACGCACGAGCACGCACGCACGAGCACGCACGCACGCACGAGCACGCACGCACGAGCACGCACGCACGAACGAGCACGCACGCACGAGCACGCACGAACGAGCACGCACGCACGAACGAGCACGCACGCACGAGCACGCACGCACGAGCACGCACGCACGAGCACGCACGCACGAGCACGCACGCACGAGCACGCACGCACGAGCACGCACGCACGCACGAGCACGCACGCACGCACGAGCCACGCACGCACGACACGCACGCACGCACGACACGCACGCACGCACGACACGCACGACACGCAGCACGCACGAACACGCACGCACGCACGAACACGCACGCACGCACGCACGAACACGCACGCACGCACGCACGAACAAACACGAACACAATTTTCTTTTTGAGTTGAATTGCATATGTAGTGTTTGTAGTAAATATATTGCATTAAAGGTTTCTATGTTGCAGTTTGGTCATTGCTTTGATTAGATCTTATTGAAAACATGTTGTAATGTATGTATTGTATAAAGTCTTTAGTGATAGGCTGGAGTCAGCAAGAATAACTACTCTTACTTTCTATAACTTTATCAAAAAACCTTCTCATTCTATTTATATGTGAAGTAATTTTATTTTGGCATTTTGATAGTGATTTATCAAGAGAAAAATTGACGTTTGAAAATACTGCACCTGCCTTAACTCACCGCCACTGTTCTCTTATGCTGACATTCATGGTAATGGGCCAAAGCAAAGCCCTATTCTTATTTCCTTTCAAACTCCGATAGTAAATGTTGGTGTTTTGTAAATTACTGGCTATTTTTCATGTAATGTAAAAAAAACTATATTAAATGTATTGCCTTTTGTATAATGTATATTATTGTTTTATGTAGTGTGTATTATTGTTTTCTATAAACTGTGCATTTTTTCAGTGATAGGTAGTGAGGTTGAGACGGGAATCACGTGGGAACCGTCGTGAGTGAGCCGTTGCGTGGCGGGCCAGACGGCATCACCCTCACCAGGACCAACCATCCCGGCCTTGGACTCTACTCCAGCTTGTGGGAAAGGTAAATGACTCTCTCAGTAAATGTTTGTAGATACTTGG
>JAPQNM010000003.1:39744633-39747133 GCA_029783475.1 Metacarcinus magister | reverse complement strand
TCTTTGTCGTTGATCCATTATTTTCTGTTGATGCACGGCTACAAGTGTTACTTAGGTGCAACACATACAATTGCGGATGATATACTAAAGAAATTGCTGAAATTCCTGCGTTGCTGGTACAATAGTAAATTTTGTATTGCAATGACAATTTTCTTTGTCTTGGCATAAACAATATGTTGTATGCAGGCAGACCCTTGTCCATCAACTGACCCTGTCGGGTTAGCCATGCGATGGATTCGATATTTGGCCAACCCTTTCATATAGTATGTGCTCCTGGCTTTTATATCCTGTGATATTTTCTAATTAACTTCGGAACATTTGATAAATAAAGGTTTGCATCAGGAATTCCGCATGCAATAAATGTCTAATATAAACTGACGCTTCCGGAGACACTCTTAATTGTCCAGGTTATAGTAACACAGTGAGAAAAATTTTTTCCACGACGGCACAGTTAAATTCAATAACCACCAGGTTAACTTGAGTATAACCTTCGACACCACACAGCGCTACTCATGAAAACTGGCGGCAGGGATTCGCTCACACTGACAAGTTGTCAGTGTGTCACTCATTTTTCTCATGTCCTGACTGAGCATTGCAGTGATCGCACCTCTGCACCTCATCAAGGGGATCTTATGAATGTTTTCCTCTGTGGCATTCAGAAGATCACCAAAGAGAAAATAACATTAATTTGGGCTGCCACCTTGACTACACTAAATATTAGTATTTTATGTCTGTCTGTTTGCTTGTTTGTCTACCTTCCTGTCCGTCTGTCTGTCTATATGTCTTTATTTTTTGTTACAATATGCCACTAATAACTACAGGTCATACAGAGATAAGTTGCTCCACCTTTGGTGTTGAAAAGTAGAAAGGAGGTGAGACGAGAGTGAGTAAGCGTATTGACAGGCCATTAACTGGATGGTGTCGCGTGATTGGCTGAGATTCGACACATTATGAATGATGAGTTGGAACGAGCAGCAACTTGTGGAAGAAGTTTGATTGGTTTACAGTATTGTATCTACATTATTGATCGAACCTCATTTCCTGGTTAGACCTAAGTTCAGTAAGTAGTGTCCCGTTTTCTTTGAGAGGAACAGACGTTTTCATAATTTTTTTTCACTTGTTTTTATTTGTGATATTGGGATGGTATAATATATGGGGTTTTTTTCTCATATGAAATAATCGCATCTTTCATCTAAGGGAATAGGAATTGATAGCAATATAAGTACTTCATGCTAAGCCTACACGCTCCTCCCCATCCATACACTGATACACACACAACCTCACCTCAAAGGAAAACAAAGAAACTCAAATAGACCAAACTCGACATCCATCCTCACATCTACCAGAAACCACAATCACAATCCACTTCTTAGTCCTAAAAAATACACCCATATATCAACACCATTTCCTTATCCACTTATCCACAAACACATCATCTCTTTGTAGTCCCACGTCAACCACATACCCACCCATCCACCTACCAATCCATTCGTTTTAGTAGATTCAACCACCACACCTTCAGCTACACTCGCGTCGACCCCTCACGGCCTTCACCAGCATATTTCCTTTGCCTGCAAGTTTTCCAAGAGCATTGTCGACGTGTTGTTCCGGCAGGAGAGGAGTGAGTGCAGGCGTGCGAATAAGGAGACGGCAATTGGCAAGCCTTCGCGGCGGTACTGGCGAAATTCTGGCCCGCAGGCAATTATCGGGTCGGTGTTTCGTCGAGAGAGAGAGAGAGAGAGAGAGAGAGAGAGAGAGAGAGAGAGAGAGAGAGAGAGAGAGAGAGAGAGAGAGAGAGAGAGAGAGAGAGAGAGAGAGATTAATCCTTTTCAAATTATGTGGATTCAGACGGTGGTACTTTTATTAATTTAAACTTGCAGCTCCGTCTTCTCAATGCCTGTACTCATTGCTTTCCTGTAGAGTTCATTATTGTTCTTTATTTCGATCCAACATTCATCTTCAAAAAAGGAGAAATCTTCGTTAACGTAGTAGTTTTAATTTCGCTCATCATAACAAATCGTAGTTTCTTAACACTTCACCGGCTCATTTCCTTTCGTTCAGCATATTTCTCCTTCCAGATAATGAGTCCATTAGTCTCTCTCTTTAGCCTGTTGTCGATAATTAGATTCCTTTCAAGCCATATTTAATAGTTTCCCTCCTCGTCATCTCCCATTTCCTCTCATTTCTCTCGTATTTCAGGTCCTCTTTAGCTATTCTCGATTTCGTTCTTCAGACATTACTAATACTCTTCTACTCTTTATTTAACCAGCGTCTTCCTTTATAAATATCAGATTCTATAACTTAACCATTCTTATCCTTCCTTATGTTTAAAGTTTAAGATTTTTTCATTATCTCTCTCTCTCTCTCTCTCTCTCTCTCTCTCTCTCTCTCTCTCTCTCTCTCTCTCTCTCTCTCTCTCTCTCTCTCTCTCTCTCTCTCCCCCCCATAGGTCTCTTTTCCACCTCCCTCACCGGTCCTGTCAGTTCTACTTCTCTTGCCT
>JAPQNM010000003.1:39724633-39734633 GCA_029783475.1 Metacarcinus magister | reverse complement strand
GAACCATAAAGGCGGCCGTTTCCTTCTCTCTCTTCCGGAATCCAATTAGCTTAAGTCTCTAGTATCTTTGTTTTTAATTCAAGAGGAAACTCAGAGTTACATTTGAGGCGGGAGAGCACGCAGCAAAAATCCGCCAGATATGGGGACTTTTCACAAAACTGGCGTCGGGCCCAGCCTGGGAATTACACCATCCGGGAGATAGCTGGAGGTGGTGCCACACACCGCCACCAAACTACCACCTCTACCACCACCACCACCACCACCACCACCACCACCACCACCACCACCACCACCACCACCACCACCACCACCACCACCACTACTACCACCACCAGTCACGCTTCAACTGGTCGCGTATTTTAGCCCAACATAAAGCACTGAAAATCAGGTGAAATAACCAAGTCATTGAGGCGGAAAGTATGCATTGTGAGGTAATTTGTTATATGGAATGAGTAATGTGTTTCTCGTTTTTTTAACATTTTCCTTCCATTTTCACGAGAGAGAGAGAGAGAAAGAGAGAAAGAGAGAGAGAGAGAGAGAGAGAAAGAGAGAGAGGATTAAGGCGCGGTGTTTCGGGAGCGGCCGGTGTCGAGGGGCGGCTGGGGGAAGAAAGTCTCTGGCAACTATGATACCAGGTGGCGCAGGTGTCGAGTTTATCGGGTAATGGCTGGCGGGGTCGTCACTCAACCCTCAGTATCAGACCGCACGCCGCCGCCGCCGCCGCCGCCAGCACCACCACAACCCTGCCTCCCTCCACCATTCACCCTACCCACCTCCACCCCCTCTAGTCAAAGCAAATCTATCCTTGACGATGCAAAACCTTGGCAGCAATAAAGATGCGGGAAAATCATTTACTCAAGGGCGGAAGGGAATGCTGAGGATGTAGGTGAAGGATGCAAGTTAGAGGGAGAGGCAGAGAATGGAGACAGAGGGAGGGGCGAAGGGTGGAGATACATGGTGGGATGTTAAGGTGAGAGTGGAAGGAGTGTAGGATATTTTTCTGGTGGAGAGGGGAAGGGTGTATCATGCTGGAGGTAGTGGAGGAATGGAAGGCAGGAAGGAAGGGGTATGGAAGGGGAGGTTGTAGTAGATATGCAGAGGGGAGAGACAGCCGTTATTTTTATTTTTTTTGGTGAGGGCGATGGTAAAAAGAATTAAAATGTGTCTATCTACCCATCTGCCTATCCATGTGTGTGTGTGTGTATGTGTGTGTGTTTATGCAGTTTACACACACACACACACACACACACACACACACACACACACACACACACACACACACACACACACACACACACACACACATCCCTGGTGACGGTGTAATGTACTTCCTGATGGGTGAGGCTGGAGAGGGGAGATGAGTGAAAGAGGTGAGGAGGGATGAGGTTCGTGGCGGGGGAGGGAAGCTGAGTTAGTTGTGGAGGAGGATAGAACACAAGGGAGGATGAAGGCTGGAAGGAAGGTGGGGGAGAGAGGCGATGTGAGAGACAAGGTGTGGTGGGGGGGATGGGGTGAGAGTTGGGAGACAGGAAAATAGAGACGGGGGTGGTAGAGGCAAGTGGGGAGAGGGAGATGAGGGTATAATCTGGGAGGGGTGAGAGTGTGGGGGGGGAAACCTGGTGGTAGTGGTGGTGGTGGTGGATGTGGAGTGCTGTGTTGGCCAGACAGAGGTGGAATAAAACTAAATATTTATTCATAAGTTTCATCACTGTACCATAAAATGAAAACTAGAGAAACAAATGGAATGAAATGTACAAATAGGGAGTTGGGAGAGAGAGAAACAAAGGGGAGTGATAATTGAGTCTCCCCTTCTCCCTCCCCTCTCCATCCCTCTCCCCTTGTCCCACTCCTCTCTCCTCTCCTCGCCTGTGTTTTGTTCAGTTCAATTTTATTTTCTTCTCATCGTAAAGTTTTGGTGTGTTTTGTTCTCGCCTTTCCTCCCTTTTCTTTCCTCCTTTTGTGTTCTTTCCTTCTCTCTTCTCTTTTCTCTTCTCTTCTCTTTATTTTCTCCATTATTCTCTATTTACTTTTCTTGTCTCCCTTCCTCTACTCTATTCCGCTCAGCTCTTCTCTTTTCTCTCCTCCCTTCTCATCACTCCCTTCCTCTGCTCTCCCTTTTCCCTCCCTTTTTTTGCTCCCATTTTTTTCCTCCCTCTTCTCTCTTGTTTTTTTTCTTTCATCTCACTTATTTTACTTGCTTCACCTTGTCTTCTTTTTCTTCCAGTTTTTTTTTGCATTCCAGTTTCTGCATAAAGTATACGAATGAAGTGTGGGAGTTGTTTGAAGGTGCTTAGCTTTGACTCCACTCAAAGTCCTCTTTTTTCTGAAGGTGGCACTAAGACCTTGCACCACTGTATTCAAGGCAATGTATGTAGTGGAAAAGCTGACTGACGTTTTCACTCACCACCCACTACTACCTAGTTATCAAGTAGCACAGCAACTTCTCCTCTAAACACCATCACCACCACCACCACCACCATCATAACAATCATTAATTACCATTGTTTTGTGCACTACCAATGCCACTTCAGCTCAAAATACCATCATTAATTAATAGGTGAATCTTCAAACCAACCATCTAGCTACTCGCAGTCACAATCACATTACCTTTTTAACAATCCACTTCAGTCATCCACCATCATCCACCATCACCACTTAAGAGTATAAACAACCAATATCAATTATCGTCACTTTTTAACTGCTGACCGAGACCATGACTTTAGGTAATAATGGTAAAAGTAACAATTGCACAGGTAAAAATGACACAGGTAGATATGGCACAATTGGAAAAAAAAAGGAAAATATGCCACAATAACAACAACCATAGTCACCATTATCTTAACCACCTATCACTACAACCACCACCACCACCGACCACTATCTGTCATTGCTCAAACCTTAGTGCATCCACCACCACCACCACCACCACCACCACCACCACGACCACCACGACTACGAATACCACCATGTTATCACCATCGGCGTGATTGATAATGCAACACACACACACACACACACACACACTCACACTCACACACACACACACACACACACACACACACACACACACACACACACACACACACACACACACACACACACACACACACACACACACACAATCCTGTTTTCGCAGCTGACCTGGGAAGGGGAAGTGAGAAAAGGGACAGTAGAGCCAGGTAGGGCCAGGTGGGGCGGGGCGGGGCGGGGTTGGGCGTGGTGGGTGGGGAGGTGCGAAGCGCGGTGTGGTGAGGGTGGAGCATTGTTCTGTGTGGGTGGGGCAGAGGGGTGGAGGCGCTGTGGACCAGGCCGGAATTGAATGAGGCTTTGTGGTGTGTGTGTTGGGGGGGGGGTGGGGAGAGATGGAGTTGGGCGGGATGGTGTGGGATGGGAGGAAGGTGTGGAGCCGTGCAGAAGTAGGTGATGGGGTGGAGGGGCACGTGTAAGGTGGGATGTTGTGGAGTGGGTGAGTGGGATGTGTGGAGTTGCTGGTGGTGGTGGTGGTGGTGGTGGTGGAGTTGACCAAGAGAGGGATGTCAGGGGGACGGTTTGGGGTGGGGGAAAGATTAAAAGTGGGTCAGCCAGTAGGAGGGGAAGCGGTGTGTGTGTGTGTGTGTGTGTGTGTGTGTGTGTGTGTGTGTGCTGCTGTTGTTGGGTTGGACGAGTAAAAGAGTTACATGTGGCATGAGTTGTAGTAAAACAATAACGGCGATAGATGACAATACGGCCCAAAACTCGCTGGAATGCTTAATTCGTCGTGAAAAATATGCAGCGTGAATAAAGCGAAAGTGGTAAAGTGTGCAAGTGTATGTTTCCCCTCGTTTATTTACCTGTCTCTTACCTATCTTTTATTTTCTAGCTCATCTCCCTATTTTTTCCCTCTACCTTTTTCCTATTTTTGTCTCTTCTTTTTTCTATTCTTTTTCTACCGCGGTGACTATTTCTCTTTCTATCTCTTTTTTTTAATTAAATTTTTTGCAACAATACGTAAATACTCGCTACCTCCACTTGTGGGCTATTTGTGTGTGTTAAAAGGTTTTATGTTTTATATTTGGGTTAATTAATCGACCAGGAAACAAAATTTAAATGAATATTGTCGTATGTAAGTAAATTTCTAGTGAGAGTGGTTATTTTTTTTAGATCTGCTTAGTTGTGGTGGTGGTGGTGGTGGTGGTGATGGTGGTGATGGTGGTGATAGTGGTGATGATGGTGATGGTGGTGTCACGACGGCAGTGGTACTATAACGTAGTGGTGGTGGCAGTGATGAGTGTAGGACAAAACCCCTAGCGGACAAAAACCCCAGCGGACAAAAACCCCAGCGGACAAAAACTCCAGCGAAAAAAAACCCCAGCCAACAAAAACTCCAGCGAACAAAAACTCCAGCGAACAAAAACTCCAGCGAACAAAAACTCCAGCGAACAAAAACTCCAGCGAACAAAAACTCCAGCGAACAAAAACTCCAGCGAACAAAAACTCCAGCGAACAAAAACTCCAGCGAACAAAAACTCCAGCGAACAAAAACTCCAGGGAACAAAAACTCCAGGGAACAAAAACTCCAGGGAACAAAAACTCCAGCGAACAAAAACTCCAGCGAACAAAAACTCCAGCGAACAAAAACCCCAGCGAACAAAAACTCCAACGAAGAAAAACTCCAGCGAACAAAAACTCCAGCGAACAAAAACCCCAGCGAACAAAAACTCCAGCGAACAAAAACTCCAGCGAACAAAAACTCCAGCGAACAAAAACCCCAGCGAACAAAAACCCCAGGGAACAAAAACTCCAGGGAACAAAAACCCCAGCGAACAAAAACTCCAGCGAACAAAAACTCCAGGGAACAAAAACTCCAGGGAACAAAAACCCCAGCGAACAAAAACCCCAGCGAACAAAAACTCCAGCGAACAAAAATCCCAGCGAACAAAAACTCCAGCGAACAAAAACCCCAGCGAACAAAAACTCCAGCGGACAAAAACCCCAGCGAACAAAAACTCCAGCGAACAAAAACTCCAGCGAACAAAAACTCCAGCGGACAAAAACTCCAGCGGACAAAAACTCCAGCGGACAAAAACTCCAGCGGACAAAAACTCCAGCGGACAAAAACTCCAGCGGACAAAAACTCCAGCGGACAAAAACTCCAGCGGACAAAAACCCCAGCGGACAAAAACTCCAGCGGACAAAAACTCCAGCGAACAAAAACTCCAGCGAACAAAAACTCCAGCGAACAAAAACTCCAGCGAACAAAAACTCCAGCGAACAAAAACTCCAGCGAACAAAAACTCCAGCGAACAAAAACTCCAGCGAACAAAAACTCCAGCGAACAAAAACTCCAGCGAACAAAAACTCCAGCGAACAAAAACTCCAGCGAACAAAAACTCCAGCGAACAAAAACTCCAGCGAACAAAAACTCCAGCGAACAAAAACTCCAGCGAAGAAAAACTCCAGCGAACAAAAACTCCAGCGAACAAAAACTCCAGCGAACAAAAACTCCAGCGAAGAAAAACTCCAGCGAAGAAAAACTCCAGCGGACAAAAACTCCAGCGGACAAAAACTCCAGCGTAGAAAAACTCCAGCGAACAAAAACTCCAGCGAACAAAAACTCCAGCGAACAAAAACTCCAGCGTACAAAAACTCCAGCGGACAAAAACTCCAGCGGAGAAAAACTCCAGCGAACAAAAACTCCAGCGAACAAAAACTCCAGCGAACAAAAACTCCAGCGAACAAAAACTCCAGCGAACAAAAACTCCAGGGAACAAAAACTCCAGCGAACAAAAACTCCAGCGGACAAAAACTCCAGCGGACAAAAACTCCAGCGGACAAAAACTCCAGCGGACAAAAACTCCAGCGGACAAAAACTCCAGCGGACAAAAACTCCAGCGGACAAAAACTCCAACGAAGAAAAACTCCAGCGAACAAAAACTCCAACGAAGAAAAACTCCAGCGAACAAAAACTCCAGCGGACAAAAACCCCAGCGAACAAAAACTCCAGGGAACAAAAACCCCAGCGAACAAAAACTCCAGCGAACAAAAACCCCAGCGGACAAAAACTCCAGCGGACAAAAACCCCAGCGAACAAAAACTCCAGCGGACAAAAACTCCAGCGGACAAAAACTCCAGCGGACAAAAACTCCAGCGGACAAAAACTCCAGCGGACAAAAACTCCAGCGGACAAAAACTCCAGCGGACAAAAACTCCAGCGGACAAAAACCCCAGCGCACAAAAACTCCAGCGCACAAAAACTCCAGCGCACAAAAACTCCAGCGAACAAAAACTCCAGCGAACAAAAACTCCAGCGGACAAAAACTCCAGCGGACAAAAACTCCAGGGAACAAAAACTCCAGCGAACAAAAACTCCAGCGGACAAAAACTCCAGCGGACAAAAACTCCAGGGAACAAAAACTCCAGGGAACAAAAACTCCAGCGAACAAAAACTCCAGCGGACAAAAACCCCAGCGGACAAAAACCCCAGCGGACAAAAACTCCAGCGAACAAAAACTCCAGCGAACAAAAACTGCAGCGAACAAAAAATCCAGTGGACAAAAACTCCAGGGGACAAAAACCCCAGCGGACAAAAACCCCAGCGGACAAAAACCCCAGCGGACAAAAACCCCAGCGGACAAAAACCCCAGCGGACAAAAACCCCAGCGGACAAAAACCCCAGCGGACAAAAACCCCAGCGGACAAAAACCCCAGCGGACAAAAACTCCAGCGGACAAAAACCCCAGCGGACAAAAACCCCAGCGGACAAAAACTCCAGCGGACAAAAACCCCAGCGGACAAAAACCCCAGCGGACAAAAACCCCAGCGGACAAAAACTCCAGCGGACAAAAACCCCAGCGGACAAAAACCCCAGCGGACAAAAACCCCAGCGGACAAAAACTCCAGCGGACAAAAACCCCAGCGGACAAAAACTCCAGCGAACAAAAACTCCAGCGAACAAAAATCCCACAGTGAAGGTGCGAAATAGGACACAACCCCCATAGTTATATTTTTTCTGAGGTTTTTTTTTTTTTACTTTGATACCTTTTAATACCATTAAAATTTGAAGAAAAAATGCGTCTGACCCTTCTGGTCACAGTGACTGTGTTTATGGTGTTCTATACTTTGGCTGCTTTAACCTTGTTAGGATCTGGGTCGTGGTTATGCTCAGTCACATAATGTAGTTGCTTCATCTCCAAATCTGTATAAACACAACCTTTACAAGACAGTCCCCCTCGTAACAGGTCCTCTCGTAACATACGTTTGGATAAACTGAATAAACTATGTTTTTTAAGTGCTTCTTCTAAAGGCTTGTTTTGTAATCTAGGGATAATTTTAGTAACTTTTCTTTGTACTCTAGTTTATCAATATTTTTTCTTTTGTATGATGGCCAGAACTGAATGCAATATTCTAGATGAGGGCGTACACGTGCATTAAGTAGTGTAAGGATAACTTTTTTATCAGATTTGTGCTCGAAGGTCCTTCCGATAAAGCCGACTAAAAGTTAAGAGGTGGTGATGGTGGTGGAAGACAGTGATGATGGTTGTAGTGGAAGTCATTGACGGTGATGATGGTGGAAGGTATGTGGTAAGGGGTTCCAGGGGAGGGGGGGCAGGTGGTGGTGGTGGTGATGCGGTGGCTCTGAAGGGCTCCTGGTGGTCAGTTCCTTGCGGTGAAGACTGAGGCCTGTGGCAGAATAATCACACACCCTTCACAAACACATGAATATAAACATCACACCTATGCATACCAAACACCTGGACTCCAGCACACATGTACACACCCATATGGACCGCGTGAAAAGATGCACAGTGCGTAATGTACACAACATAATATTTATAGATGACTCTATATGTAAGTGCACAGTGTACGTACATCAACGGGAGAGTGAGATGCAATAGAACTAACTTTTCTGTATACTCTATTCATAATTCCTAGTCTGTTATATCTTTTGTAGAAAAAAAACACGAACAAAAGAAACTTTGAATTCACTTTTTTCAACTTTCTCTATTTGTAATTCGTTTCAACTGCTGCAAGAAAAAAAAAAAAAGGAAGACATTAGTTACATCACCACATTCACATACGCCAGCAATGTCATAAGGGGCACCATCCTATTCCAGTGTTCCTCCAGAAGTCAAGGTTCACTGATGGTAGGTTTGGCAGCCCCTGTAACTAGGCTTGACTCCCTTGTGTCCACGGCTGACTTAACACTATTCCCTATAACTAAGAATCTTCACATATGCAAGTAATAACTGCTGACGGGTCTCCTAGTGTCTTGTTTCTATACATCTTACGCTTAGCTTACGGAGGGGCGTCGCAAAATGTTTTCAATAAATGCACTGCTGGCCTTTACATACTTCTGCATAGATGTAAAGGCAGGAAAGGAAAGGAATAGATCTTTTCCGTGGAAGGAGTCGTGCAAAAGGCTGATCTGAAGCCCCCATGCATATTCATGTTGATTATACAGAAGACAGGAGGCAGCAAGGTGTAGGCGTCCACCTCGTAAGGAAGGAAACAAGAACATATGTGTTTGTGTGTGTGTGTGTGTGTGTGTGTGTGTGTGTGTGTGTGTGTGTGTGTGTGTGTATGTGTGTGTTTGTAGACAGAGAGAGAGAGAGAGAGAGAGAGAGAAGAGAGAAGAGAGGAGAGAGAGAGAGAGAGAGAGAGAGAGAGAGAGAGAGAGAGAGAGAGAGAGAGAGAGAGAGAGAGAGAGAGAGAGAGAGAGAGAGAGAGAGAGAGAGAGAGAGAGAGAGAGAGAGAGAGAGCAGAAATAGGGTGCAAGACGTGGACAGTATAAAATGTGTGAAAGCCAAAGGTCAGTGGAGGCAGAGTGTAACTAAACACAAGTGACAATATGCAAAGGAAGGCAAGAAAATACACGTGGAAAATCACTTATTTCTTCTTTTCCCTCCTACTCTTCCTCCTCCTCTTCTTCTTCCTTCTTCTTCTCTTCCTCCTCCTCCTCCTCCTCCACCTCCTCCTCCTCCTCCTCCTCCTCTTCGTTCTCCTTCTCAAATCATCAAATGAGTAGAGTTCATCTTGCTTTGAATAATATGTCCTTTCAGTATTCCCTATGAAAATTCCATGACATTTTTTCATAGCATACTTTATCCCAAATGTTTCCATGATTGTGCAAGCTGGAGGGGGTGGTGGGTGGGGAGGAGCCTTCTACTTTACTATCTTATCTCCTTACCAAGTAGTTAGTTAGAATATGTCCTTAAACAATCACACAAGAACTAGAAGATGTGTTATTGTTTGGTTTTATCCTATGAAATCATCCCCCTCCTTCTCTTTCTCTTTCTCTCCCTCTTCCTTTTCCTCCTCATCCCCTTCCTCCTCTTTCTCCCTGTCTTCCTCTTCCTCCTCCTCCTCCTCCTTTCATACTTTCCTATAAAAATCCACGTCAGTTTTTTACATACTGCATGATACTCTTTTTTCCAGGGTGAGTTGGAGGGTGTTGTGGTGTGGGGCAAGGGAGCCACGTGTTGTATTATGTTATCTCTTCAAACTATGTCCCCCAAACAACCCTGCAAGGACGACGTAGCAGGTCTCTTGCTGTTTGTTATCCTGTGTAATACTATGAGAAATAATCACTTTATTCTGCTGCTTTTTCTTTTTTTTCTATTTATTTATGTTTCTTTCTTTCTTCTTCTTCTTCTTCTTCTTTTAATTCCTGCTCCTCTTCCTCCTCCTCCTCCTCCTCCTCTTCCTCCTCACCTACTATCAGAGCCTTAGGAATTCACAGCCCGTCACAGGTCGCGAGTAGTAGTGGTGACAGAAAGGCAGCAGTCAATCAGGCCCCAGCTCCTACAATCCACTTTAGCAGTGTACTTTCCCTTACAGAACGCCGTAAACAAAAGTACACTTCCACACTGGATTATAGGAGCTGGGGCCTGATTGACTGCTGCCTTTCTAAAATGCGCCAGGCAAGGCTATCGCACCACCCTAAGTCTTCCTCACTGTGTCTACACCTACACAACAATATACTATGCCAACACGCACATATAGCCCTGAGTTAACGGTCACC
>JAPQNM010000003.1:39717133-39719633 GCA_029783475.1 Metacarcinus magister | reverse complement strand
ATGGTTTGGTTGGGTGTGCTGTGTGTGTGAGAGAGAAAGAGAGAGAAAAAGACAGAGAGAGAGAGAGATATGTGGGGGTAGTGGAGGGTTATTCACAACAACAATGAGGGAAGATGGTCGTGTGTGTGGTGGTAGTTGTGGTGGTGGTGGTGGTGGTGGTGGTGGTAGCGGTGTTTTAAGATAAATAATACATGCCATTCTTGGTATTTTCCCTTCCTATGTAGTCTTTCATGTGTACGCCACTTCTTCTTCGCTTTGTTGGGCTCACCACACGTTGGACTCAAGAGGAAAATTATTAGTGTTAAGTAGCCCTCTTCTCCTTACCTCCCCCCCTTCACACCACTCATTCAGCTACCCCATCCCTGTTCCCTCTATCCCTCCCTCTCCTCTCCCTCTCTGTTTGATACTCTCCTTTCTTTAGAGTCACACAGCAGACCCTTGACAGCACTTGGTAGAGTCAGAGGTGCTGGATAAGGTTCTGTAGAGGAATAAGTGCACATAAGTAGCTGTAAATAATCAATAGGTTCAGGTGGTCTTGAGATGCGTGTTGTGTTAGTAGATGAGGAGTTAAGACACACGTAAATGATAAACATGAATGGAAAATCCCCCCAAAAGAAGGGTAACAGGTAAATGTAATGGCATGGAAATAGCTACACACACAATCGATACCTGTACAAGCAGTGTGCCGTGGCGGGTGCGATGTTTACACGAGGGAAGCGAACAACGATAAACGTGATGCTTTCACATTAGTGGAAAGGCAACGGTATGTTCTCCGTACGCCGCCGATGTTAGGTATAGATGACCATTACGTTGAATCGGTAAAAACTGGGAACTGATAAATCGGATGGCAGCGACGTGAGATGACCAGCAAGTAGCGTGGAGAAACATAACGTTGCTTGAACACAAAGGTAGCTAGCACAGCAGGTAAGATAGCAGAAAAGGTAGTAGTAGCAGCAGGAATAATAGCAGTAGAAGAAGCAACAACAGCAGCGGTAGCAGTAGGGAGCAGCAGACCGCCCCTTCCCCCAGTGTCGCAGAGCGTGATAACCGTGTTTTGAGCGACTCGCTATGTTATTACCTCGCCCTGACAATTTGCATACTCATTAAGAATAGCTATTCTGAGTTTGCCGTGGATGAGAAGGCTGCGGGAGCACTACTACTCGCACGAGGGTGAAGGAGTGAGTGGCAGGGGAAGCATATCATATCACACTCACCACCCTCGAAAGAAAAGATTGATTCAGACAGTCTTCATGGCAAGTTATTTCAGACCAAAAGAATGTTAAATACTAGACCTGACTTACCTTTGTATCCTCTGGCATGTGTAGATGATAGTGTTTAGGTGTACTTCGGTAAAGGTCCCCCCCCCCTATGCCTTACCCTATCTGTCCCCTGCCCTCTCCTTTGCTAACCATCACATCTCTCCCCTTCTTTACACCCTTACACTCTGAAGTCCCTTGCTGCACAGGGCCTTTTACAACTACTACATACACATCACACTAATTCACACCCTTCTTCTTCCTCCTGCTGCTTCATTCCCTCAGATCACACCACGTAAATTTCTTTTCTCTATACCTTTACCACCCATTTGTTTATCCTCACTCACCTTTATACAGCACACTAAACCTTCTACTTCATACCCCATTACCTCTTCTGTACACCTCGTCCTACGGCTCTATATTGTACAGTTTTTATTCCACACTTCGCACTCCAACTCTCGTTTTGCCTTCTACCTTCTCATCCCACCCTATGTATCCCTTCTTAATCAAATGCCATCCCTCTAATACACACCCTATCCACCTGATCCACTATCTCTCTCCCCCTTCTCTCTCTTCACGAGCTCCTATTTTTCTACACCTTCCTTACATTATCTTACTCGCTTTGACTTCTTATTCCAATTAGAGGATGTGTTTTTTTCTTCCAATCTTCATCTTTTCAGCAGCCATTAAGAGCTTCTGAACTTGAACTTAATTATGTTTTCTATTTCTGAATAATAATTTAGTTATCCATACCAGAAATGAAGTAGGGCTGAGCAAGGTTTGGTGCAGGGCGAGCTAAGGTGCAAAAAAGTGGGGTTAGCTACAGGGAAGAGTGAGAGACGAGTGACTAAGGAGAAGTTGGATGAAGTACAGTGAGGTGGTATATGTTTTTTGGCATGAGGTGAGGGTAACGGGTTGGGAAGTCAGGGTTGGAGGAGGAGGAGGAGGAGGAGGAGGAGGAGGAGGAGGAGGGGGAATACAAGGGAATACAAGTGAACACAAACAGCAACAGACCCTAGAGTTTGATATAACTACTCTACACTAACTACTTGAATTAGATAAAGGATAGTACAGTGAAAGGCTTCTCCCCTCCCACCCATCCCTCCCGCTGAAGCTGGCAGGATAAGAAGTGATACCATGTAGTAGTATAAACAAAAAACTTCATGGAATTTACAAGGAAAGTGTGAAAAGGAGATATTAACTACATCTACTTATGTTAGTGTGGGAAAGTGTGACTGTTTGTC
>JAPQNM010000003.1:39699633-39714633 GCA_029783475.1 Metacarcinus magister | reverse complement strand
AACTAGTGTTTCTTTAATCTATAACATATACCCTTAACATCATTTATTATGGGCAGGGAAGGTGATTAACAATAAATTTGTCTATGTTGTGGTGGTTTAGCGTATGGTTTTATAATTGTGTGTGTAGTTCTGTAATCACTGGGTGGTAACAATTACTTTACAGCAACCCTACGTCCCGTTTTTAATAGTAAGCATACTCGTGAGGTGATTGACAGAGGAGAGGTTTTTTTTTTATCTGAAACAGAGAATATATCCTGAAACACAACTAAATTGTATCTAATTTCATCTTGGAATGGTTTAGGAACCACACTAGTCGTGCCTCTCTAGGGATTATTCACAGCAACAGTAAATGACAGTTTCCAGGGTAAGGTTCACGAAGTGATCTGCATTCTGACAGGAAGAATATCTTCCTCATCCCAACCCCATAGGATAAATTATTGATATGTGGGAGGCTGAAATGATGCAGACAGGTGGTGCTAGCTTACAGATTTATGCTTGGGGCTTAACTCCTCTAGACTATAAGGTTGTGAATCTCACAGAGGATAATAATCTGCATAATCTGTCTACTACTGGTTGTACATCAGCGGTGATGTCTCCAGCATACCTTCACGGTAGCTATCAACCCTAACTTGAACTGCAACAAAGGCCAATGGATGAAGGGGTGACTGTAACGATATAGATTTAAAAGTGATACTGTAATAAATATGACATTTGCTTCCATGAACACGCACACTTTACCTTCGTCTCCAACTTTTTAGTAACCGTGTTAAGAATATTGATAGACAAAGCACATCAATTATAAAGCTTTTCCTTTATATTTGGTTTCAGGTTGCATTGCTTGTATATTGGTTGCATTGCTATTTCATTATATAGTTTTTTTTAATTAGATTTGTTGTCAGTCATATTTTCAAATATTTTTACATGTAACGTATATTAGTAATTTTGCACTCCTATGTTTTCATGTCTGTCCCGTGATGAGCCTCGCACCGCGTTAGTGCCTGATGAATACATCCATACTACCTTTTACTGGGTTGGTTGAAGCCTCACTATGGTGTCCATTCTGGTTGACACGTAGATGGGATTTTTTTTGTGTGATAACAAAAGAAATGCCTTCCGTATAGGTCGACTCTGTATCTTATCTGCCTTCCTTGAGATCAGTGTTAAGCTGTGTGTTCTTTTATAGTCAGTATTAAGTTGTGTGTTTCTTTGAGGTTAGTATAAAGCTGTATTCCCATGACTGGCTTTCTGATGAGTATCGCTAGGGAATGTATGTCAAAGGAGTCTTTGAAAAGTTAGTGCATTACTTCACTGCTAATGACTCTCAAGGTTTACTAAATCCTGAACAAAGTCCGTATCAAGTGTAATCAGATTAGCAATATATAAACTATAAGTATTGGGTTTGGCGATGACCAGGTGGCTAGTGTGCTGAAGTGCTGAGCTCAGGATCCAAAGTTTAAGTCATTCTAAGAGCTGCATATTTTGTTTTTTCTGAATTCATCAAGTGTCCAAAGATCACCCACATGCTGCCCATCAGCGTTACTTTGGACTGTGGTTACAACGAGGCAGCTCTTTGGGGGCGGCATGCCTTATAACAAACATCAGTTCAGAATTCTTACTTGCGCAACCATAGGCTGGAGCCGATAAACGGTACTCACAAGAATAACACTAAAATAAGATGTCTCCAAAATTGGCTGCATTGCACAGTGGACTCTGGAAGCTTCAAGGAATTAATTCTTAAGATTCAAACTTCATTTGAAACTTAATTACAATACTAACAGTCCCACATACTTTTTTTCATACAACTCATACATTTTCAATGATTTTTTACCAAAAGTAAAACTTGGGAGTAGTGTTTTTTGAGGTTTCACAAACATATTTATATAAAAAAAAAATTATATAATAGAAATTGTCTGTGGGGCTCATGATATTGCTATAAGTTTTCAATAAACTTTGAATCATAACAATTAATGCATAAATAATAAATTCAAAGGATTTGCTTTCTTAATTAAGCGAAAACTAGCAGTAACTCAAGGTTATTGATCCCACAAATAAGTTTTGTTTTTCACATGAATATACGTAGTGTTCATATCTCTCCTAGTTACGTTATAAATTCACGTATCCCTGAGGGAGTACCTGAAGGGGGGGGAAGCGACTGTCACTCACTACGTCATGATCATCTTTACCAGAAATTTGACAATAGATTAGGTAATGTATGTACTGTTTCACCTGATTGTAGTATTGCAAAGATATTATCTTCCTGATATGTTGAAAACTTTAAAAAATGTCCAAAATAAAAAAAAAAAATTTTAAAATCCGTTTTATTTTTGTTTGTTTATTTGCTTATCTAAGTGTTCTCAGATATGGTGGTTATTATGTTTTTAGTCATGAGTGATTAAGGACGAAATTGTTTAATGCAAATTCATGAGGAGTGTAGGTAAGTGCATGGGCAGAATGGGGCATTTAAACTTGAAATTGATGCACTTTGCGTCATATAGCGCATTGCACGATAAGGTACGACTAAAATAGGTTCTTAGAAACAGAAACAAAAAAATCAACAAGTTCAGCTTTTGTTGGCCGCTTTAACAAATTAATAGTTTTATAAATTAGTATTTTACTTAGTCAACAAAGCAGTCGAGGACAAAAGGACCAGCCAAAGGTTTTTGATTATGCGGACTTCTTGAAGGTGTCTTCCTAATCGTAGAAGTGTTCCGACCATAACTGGAGCTCGCACACTCCGAAGGCGTCCCAGTTCCAGTTGGTATCCATGGACTTCAGGACGACAATTCACCTGTCCCTAATCTCCTACCTGTCGGCCTTGGGGAAGGCAAGGACTCGACCTGTTGAAGGGGACAGACTCACCGGCTTTGAAAATCCCCCTCGCAGTCTGTGTGGACCTGCAGCCCAAGCGTCAGTTGAAAAGAACACACTCAATATATTGTAGTACTTGTCATGGATGTAGATGAAGAAAAGAAGTCATATCACACCTATGAATTAAGCATCTCATTTTAATACGATACGATAATTTGTGTTGCCCGTCTACCAGTGCAATCAATACAAGCACACACACACACACACACACACACACACACACACACACACACACACACACACACACACACACACACACACACACACACACACACACACACACACACACACACACACACACAAAATATATATATACATTTATTTTGCTTGACGAATAACTTGAATTTGTATTTTGAATTATAGCAAACAATCCACGTGCTTCCCTGGTCACTAGTCATGACAGATTGGTAAGCACTGGGCAGGCCTGTTATGGATACGATGTTTTCAAAATAACTGTTCATGCAAAATTCAGATTTGAAGACGTCTTTGGCTTAATACATTGAAAGGAAAACTGTAGTTGTCTCTAAGGTATGCATAGTTAAGGGTTGGGCTGATATAGTTCTGTCCAACTACTTGACATAAGGAACACTATTTTTCTTGGTCACAAATTCTATAGTGGTGCTGCGGCATTGAAAAGTGACTGTTGTTTTCCTTCATAATGTAACACTGTGGTTATGCGCTGAAGATTCTACGATATCCTAGAAGTGTTTGACCTTGAACTGCCTCTCCTGCTTCATGGAAAAAAAAGTCAGATAATACACACAACAAACAACACTCAAAACTGTAACACTATTCAGTATGTCGACCTTATGTAAGAGTGTCCTTTGATGGCGCCTGTCTGTCTTTTTTTGTCAATCTGTCACTCAGTCAGTCAAGGATTCTGTTAGTCTGTGTGTTTGTGTGTCTGTCTATTTGTTTGTCCTTCCCCTCCCCCCCTTCTCTCTCTCTCTCTCTCCTCTCTCTCTCTCTCTCTCTCTCTCTCTCTCTCTCTCTCTCTCTCTCTCTCTCTCTCTCTCTCTCTCTCTCTGTTGTTTTCAGTGGTGATAATCGAAGCCTAACATAATTACCCGCTTCTGTATTGTGCTCACTATAAGCCCCTCCCCCCCTCCCCCCTTACAGTGTCACCAACGGGGTGTTATTGCGTTAGTCTTGTTTTTGTGTTACTGGTGCGTCACTGTTTTCATCACCGGGGCCACCTCCACAATTCATCACAGTCTTTTCCGAAGCTGCTGCATGACAACTCTCTCTCTCTCTCTCTCTCTCTCTCTCTCTCTCTCTCTCTCTCTCTCTCTCTCTCTCTCTCTCTCTCTCTCTCTCTCTTTCTCTTTTTCTGTGTGTGTGTGTGTGTGTGCGTGTGCGTGTGTGTGCCTGTGGATCGAGTACATCATCCAAGTGACCAGAAAAGGTTTATGCCACACCCTGAAGTGTAAACCAGCAAGGTATATGTATAAAGAAAAAACAGTAATCATTATAATTATTATTCATTATTATTCATAGTGCTGGGGTGAGGGATGCAGGAATACTACCACCGTGTTCCCTGAAAATTGTAAATGGTGACCAAAAGATATGGAGCGAGGTCACTGGGAAGCCACTCCTCTGTGTTCTCTCCTTTGAAAAGACTGGGTGTAGAGGGTGGAAGGGAGAGTAAAGTATTATTATTATTACTTTTAATATTATTATTATTATTATCATTATTAACATTATTATCATTTCCATCATTACATTAACTATCATCATAATAATTTTTACATTTATTATCACCGTAATAATTTTTACTTGAATCACCAAATGAAGTTCGCAGATATTAAACAACAACAACCGTATCTCATTTCCTGAGTTGCTTGCTGCTAATGAGTCAATCAGGACTTATCATCTGTAATGTCATAGCTTGGTGCATTTTCTCATCATTACTGTTTTTCATGTTGTAATTGTTATCATTATTATTTTTATGATCATAATTATTATTATTATTATTATTATTAATATCATTATTATTATTATTACTATTATTATTATTATTATTATTATTATCATCATCAAAAATATATATATCGTTATTGTCATTATCATTGTTGTTATAACTATTATTATCATCATTATTATTATTATTATTATTATTATTATTATTATTATTATTATTGTTATTATTATAAGTATTATTATTATTATTATTATTATTATTATTATTATTATAAGAGAGAGAGGGAGGGAGGCAGGGAGCAAGGGCTTGAGAGAGAGAGAGAGAGAGAGAGAGAGAGAGAGAGAGAGAGAGAGAGAGAGAGAGAGAGAGAGAGAGAGAGAGAGAGAGAGAGAGAGAGAGAGAGAGAGAGAGAGAGAGAGAGAGAGAGAGAGAGAGAGAGAGAGAGAGAGAACGTGCAAGTTTTTAATATATCACAAGATGGAATTTCATTACCCAGGACGAACGGCTGTGATCAAATAATTTTGAAGAAGTGCCACCATTAATATCCTGCATCAGGAATGGTAGGCAATATGGAATGCAGCGAAAGGAATCGTACTAGGTAATGTTTTTTTTCTCCTTTCTTTTATATAGAGCACGTGCCGGTATCTGATGTGGGAAAACATTAATATAGTCTTTCATGTTAGATTGGCAAATATGCTGCGCTGATAATTAGTTTTACCTGCGCTTAGTTATCAAGATTGGAGTTCATTTGTCAGATATATTTCTAGATTATCAGTGTGTGTTTTGATAATTGTGAGACATCAAGTAAATTTTTCTATTTATTCTAGTAATTACAATTTTTCAAAGCTGTATATGTTTACGTTATGAAACCCTTAAATAAAATGGTGTGCGAGTGTATTGATGCGTTGCAGTCCCTGCCACACACCTCACGCACTTCTGTTTACGTTGGAAAATACGGAAACTACCTTCACCTTGCCTTGTTCGTGCCTGACCTCAGCGACATACTCGTACCTTCCTTCCTTCCTTCCTTTCTTCCTTTCTTCCTTTATTTCTTCGTTCGTTCGTTCCTTCTTAATCAGTTATCTGAATGACTGATAGTGTTGTATTCATAATCTTAAAATATATTTCCACCAACCTTCGGAAGCAACGTAATAAGGCAAGAAAATTTAATTGATTATAGTTGTTCACGAGTGCACACTGGACTGTATACTATCTGAGAAGAAAGACAATGATCATTCTGTAGGTGACGCTGCTGTTATATATGTGCATTAGCCTGTGTTGCATAAGGAAAGTGACAGTTGATCTATGCATAAAGTAATTTTTAGAATGACGACAATTATTATGACCTTGTTCCCCTCGCTTGATAAGTATATTAATAATGATAATGACAACAATATCAATAATAAATGTAACAATAATGATAATGACAACAATGGTAATGAAAATAATGATAACAACAGTAATAATGATAGTAATTGAAATAATGATAATGATAATAATAACAATAATAATAACATAAAATAAATAATAATAATGACAATAGTAATCATAATAAAAAGTCTGTATTGTTAATATCTCTTATATAAAAACAATACTGGAACTTTACACCTTCCATAATGCATTTCAGGAACTAACTGCCCGACCATCTTCTATTAACATGGCAGTAATAACGCTTGCATCCTTACGTTGCTAAGATTTACAGTTCTGAAATACACAACCCACGAGGGGCTGGAGGTGAGGCCTCATACCCCCTCACGATGACCAGCTCACTGCGTCATGCGTGTCACTTGTCAAGGTAATGAAGGAATATTCCAGCCTTTCGTTCACCTGAGAGACGTTATTCGATATCAGGAGCAAGAATTTTGAGAGAAAAATAAATGATTGGTTCTCTCTTCCATATTGAAGTATGATAATCATTTCAATGTTTTTTAAGGTATTTGAATGCATCAGTTTATAGCAAACATATTGTCATATTTCTAAGCTGAGAGATAAACAATTTGCTGACGCTCTGTATGTTCAGATTTTGTAGATAAGCTCTGCATTGTACCATTGTGCGTGCATGCGTGTGTGGATGTATCTGTGTGTGTCTATGCATGTGTGTGTGCATGTGTGTGTGTGTGTGTGTGTGTGTGTGTGTGTGTGTGTGTGTGTGTGTTTGTGTGTTTGTGTGTATATGTGTTCTGAATGGTTTTTTTTTTTCTTTTTTCTTATTTCTAAGGTGATTGTTGTTTCAGTATTCGTATATAATTAGTCACTACATTACCACCGCGTGTATTACAGCCCTTACCTTTGTATTATAATTCATATTGTGACTTATTAAATTTTCTTTTTTTTTGTCACCAGAATCTCATTTCCTCTACCCGTGTTGTTCATAAAGGAGCTAAACGCACACGCACGTACATACATACATACATACATACATACATACTTACACACACACACACACACACACACACACACACACACACACACACACACACACACACACACACACACACACACACACACACACACACACACACACACACACACACACACACACACACACACACACACACACACACACACACACACACACACATACATACACACAGACACTGAAGGTGGAGATCAGTAGATAGGAGACGGGAAAGTAGACGCATTTCTCTTTACGTATACGTTACAACTAGGTAAACACACAAAGTAACTAACCATGTAACTAAGTAACTAACTAGTGAAGTAAAATATTTGTATCATTCTTTCATCTATTTCCTATTTTTCCTTCTTTTCGATTTTTAAAAATTTTTATCATCCTTTAATTCTTTTATATTCTCTCATGCTTAAGGGGCTTGGCATAACATTATATTAAAATTTTTTGTCTAGTTCAAAATTTAATTTATTATCAGTTCATATCTTTATAAATGTTTTAATTACAACTTTTATATTGTCCACCTATGCATATAAAAAACTTTTATGGTTAATGAATTCAAGGTCTTGTTTTTTTTACTTCTTATTTTATTTTATTCCATTATCGGTCTCTCCTTACTTTTTCTTGATTTAATATTCCTTCTTTGTCTACTTTGAATTCCATATCCCACGTGTAAGTCCATTTTACGTCTTCTCGGTGCTCGGCATAATATTTTTGATCTGGATAGCTCCCAAGGTTATCATGTAATTGGTAAACATCTTACTAATGACTGTTCATTTGCATATCATCAGTTAGATCATTTACTGTTTCTCTTTTAATAAGACACATGTAGTTATTGCAATAGTATTTAAGTGGTGATGAAGATGTTGTTGTTGGAGTATTGTAGCAGATTAGTACTGTAGTAGATTAGGGTGGAGGGTAAGTGGTGGGTGAGAATGGTAATGGGTGAGAGGGTAATGGAGGATGGTTGGGGGATAGGGGAATGCTGGTGATGAGGAAAGTTTTTGGATCCTCTTAGCTGAATGCATTTTTGGGGCCGTTCAGAGTATGTACTGTAGATCCCATTTTGTACAAAACTGACTTTGCTTGTATGCTATCTACATGAACTTACATATAACGCAACTATCTTATTCTATTCTAGTCTATTCTACCATGCATAAGTATATTCTTTTACAAATAGAAAAAAAATAAATACATGTAACAATTTAGAAATAAACAAGGAGGATTAAAATCATAATGTAAACAGGAAGGAGTTAACTGTTTATGAAAGAAGGTAGATGACATATGTGTAACGATGAATAACATGGAGGGAAATATAAGCTTTAGTTGTATGCAGAAACATTTATACCAATGGAGGAATAAGAAAAAAATGTAATAGCTTGAATGAAAGAAGGATATATATAAACTGTTTGAGCAAGAAGGAAGGAGGGTAAATATTTTATAAAACTAGAAAACATAGCAGGAAAATATGATTGTTTTCGTAATATAAAGAAAACTAATTGAACAGGGGATGAAATTAGGAGAAAATACAATAATCAAAGTGAGAGAAGGACGGGATAAACTATGCATGAAAAGAGGAAGAGGACGAATATGAAATGCAAATAAAGATACAGGAGAAACATGATAGTTTTCGAAATTGAAGAAACTATTTTAATGAATGGTAGAATATGCAGAAAAATGCAATAGCTATATTTATTCGTAGTGGAAGGAAGACTGAGTAACCTGCTCATGAGAGTAGGTTAGAAATAAACATGAATACCATTAAACATAAGGAAAAATATGAAAAAATTTACAATGATATATAAAGAAGTTATTTGATTGTGATAAGAGGAGAATAAATGCCAAGTTTTGGTGTATGAATAAGAGAGAGAGAGAGAGAGAGAGAGAGAGAGAGAGAGAGAGAGAGAGAGAGAGAGAGAGAGAGAGAGAGAGAGAGAGAGAGAGAGAGAGAGAGAGAGAGAGAGAGAGAGAGAGAGAGAGAGAGAAAAAAAAAGGAGAGAAAAAAAAAGCGCCTTAGTTATGAGGGTGATGGGAGGGATGAGTGATGGAGGCGATAATTTGATGGGAGGGAAGAAGTAATGAAGAGTGATGGGGTTTGCAATGACTATGGAGTGAAGGGCAGTGATGGACATAGTAATTATTTAAGATCAAAATAGAGCTGCGGACAGTCATCTTTCAAATCAGAGTGATATGTTATTAGTAATGTTCTCTCACCTCTCTATTGCCGAACAAGTCCTCTATATCAATTAATAGCAGCTCCTTCACGCCTCACTCATTCCTAAACTTCCGTGTTGTGATGCGATACACTGTCGAACACTTTCAAATCGAGATGAAAGTAGTCAAATTAGCTATTCTTTTCATATATCATCTCAGAATGTACCGTTGACACTTAGTATGTATGTTAAGGATGAAGTATTTCCCAACAGAACTGGCTGCATCCTATTAGCTTGTTTTTTCCCCCGATATTCAATCCACCTCTTTCTAATTGATTTCTCTAAGGGTTTATACAGAACACTCGTCTAGGAAAATATTCTTCAGTTGAGTAGGTCTTCTGTGTTCCTGTTTTGTTTTGTTTTGAAAGGAGGTATAATGTTAGACCTCTTCCATAGATCGTATAGCTTCCCTTTACTTATATTTGTGTGCAAGTCAATGCTATAATGTACTCAGGTCTATAGCACACTCTTGAAACACCCAAGTACATATAGCATAAAGGGAATTAATTTAGTTTTTCTTTTATGGTGTTTCTGTATATAATCTTTTGTTTGTACTTTGTCCTTGTAAAGTACGAGGAGTCTTCCATCTTCAAGGAAATGTGTTGTGAATTGAAAGTTAGTATCAACTACGTTATAAGATATCTTTGGTCAGGCAACACTATAAGCGCATTTCACACAACGACCATCAAAATTATATATCAAAAAAGTAATATATTAAATGAAGAAGAAGAGTGAAGAGCTTGTGAAGAAAGTATATGTGAGTAAAGCAGGTTCCTAGGAGAGAAAAGCCTGTTATAAGATGGAGGGATAGGCTAAGGGAGTACGTGCATGAGAGTGATGGTGATAGAAGGGGAGGGTTTGAACAGGCAAGGAGGGAATGTATGGATAGGTGGAGGCTTTTCTGCCTTGGCCTTCCCCTTGAGGAACGTTCCCGGAGGAAATGGGAACGAGAGGGGCTATTGCTGCTACAGCTTCAAATGCATGTATCATTGTAAGTCCCGTCTGAGGGCAGTATGGCAGCAATTTGAGTAGTCTTTGGCCACTTTATACATGTACTAATACCAAAGAAAGAAAAGTGGCCAGCGGATATCGGGACTCGAACCCGGGATCGTAGGTTCGTATGTATAAAGTAATGTATGTAGACATAAGGGCAACAATCTCATTTTGATGGAAACTGAGGATAGAGAAAGTAAGAGAGAAGAATTTTGTAATATGATGTGTCCGTAATTGTGGGTTCAGTTTCTGTGGAAAAAAAAATCATGTGAACTGTAATTACTACACCGTTGTATTGTGAATAAGCGTTCTACTAAAAAAAAAAAAAATAATTATGATACTGAGGATCTTTTGTCCTTCAACGGTACTATTTATTTCTGCCTGCAAACATTGTTGATCACCTGTTATCACTACCATCACCACCACCACCACCACCATCACCATCACTATCACCATCACCATCACCATCACCATCACCATCACTATCACCATCACCATCACCTCAACCACCATCACTACCATCACCTCAACCACCACCACCACCACCGGCACCAACACAATCATTATCACCATCATCATCATCATCATCACCTCCAAAATAATACAGTGAGTGATGTCATCCATAGTCAAGAAACACAAAACTGAAGTACAAACATACAGTTCAAGTTGGTAACACAGAACAAACCTGCAACCATACAACTGTCCTGACTTTTCCTACTTCACGCAAATATATGAATCCTATTAAGTAGTGGCAAGGTAGTGCTTCTGTTTCTCTGTTGTATGATATCTTTTTTATTAAAGTTGGGAGAATTGTAACCTTATTTTCCTGTAATTTGATTTGCTACAGGTGCAGGAAGCTATTCATAATATATTTCATTTACTTATGATCCACAAGTTTTCATTCAGGGAAAATCATTATAATCTCAGAAGTGCTAGAAAAGTGGTTTTGAGTTAGGTATTTCATGGTTAGTATGAACTGGAAACCATAAAAAAAGTAATGGAATATGTTAACTAATTCTACAATCCAGGATGAAAAAATAATATGATATGGCGAGTCAAATAATGTTTAGGTTTGATTCTTACTGTCCCTCTATGTAGTCTATAGCATGCGTTTATTTATTGCTTATAGTCAGGTTATGATACATGAGTCCTTTCCTCTCTTCTCGTGTATTGATTTGTTTTCTTTATCAAATGCTTGTCAGTTATAGTATAGTTTTCATGTCAAATTTTCTTTATGTCCCAAATCAGTCTTTTATAAAACTGGCTGTCACCTTCCGGCAGAGTGTCTGCCTCCACGCCCTGGCCACCCGGCACGTGATGCACTAAGTGACGGCCGTCTTCCACTCTACATTAATTATACATTTCCTTCAAGAAAACCAATAACACTATCTCGCAATGACTTTGTGTCTAGCTAACGTTTCATTAACAGTACCTTCACTACAAGGAAAATTTAGTGTGATTAGACAAAGTTTTAAGGGCAAAACAAATATTTCGCTTCATTTACCAACATTTTACTTTTTATCAATGGCGATATGGCAGGGATACGTACGTTCAGTATAATTGTAACACACCTGGACACCAAAACACCCACAGGTACAACCATTGGCCTTCCTACAGGTACAGTCACTACAAATTGCACAAATACAAATAAATTACATTAGTTTCAGTGTAAAACTTGTTCCTGTCGTTCAATGTCATTATTTCATCATCAATGTGCATCCTAATAGCTTTTCAAACGTAACAGCATGGCAGTTAAGTCTTTGAAAATAATGCCATTTTAGAATTAAAGAATCAGGATCAAAGAATATTGTTCACATATATTTGGTTTTCATAATGCACGACAGAGAGTATACATGTATTTTTTGTAGTGACTCTGCACCGCAGGTACACCACAGGTACACCAAAGGTATACTACAGCACACCAAAGGATGCACCCAGAGATACAGTCTGTTATGTGTAACACCTTAAAAAAGTGCTATATACAATGCCTCTCGGTACAAAGTCTTTATCTTGGTCTCTCACAATAAAAAATATCCAAGGGACCACAAGGCAAAGCACACTCGTGATTGATGACAAGTTTTGAAAGTTTTCTTTCATTCCCTTCCAAAGTTTACTGTTGTCTTTGTTTTCTTTGTTTCACCAAACTCAGTCATAATCACTGCTTCAATTGGAAACATTTGAAATAGTCAAAATATGATTTCTTAACTACTATATTATCTAAGCATCAATATTTTGATCTTTTCGTGCTTGACATTCTTACATCCATTTATAGATCGGCCTCCACGTTGTATTTATTATCCACACACGAGTACTCTCACCACTGTACATTGTATTACTTGTCAATGCACTGTCATATGTATATGTTATGTGTGTTATTATCATATCCACTGATCAGGCTTAAACAGGACCGTTGTCTTAATCCTTGATATGCAATCGCTTCCATTTTCTAGAAATTTGCATATGTATATATAAATAAATAAATATATATATATATATATATATATATATATATATATATATATATATATATATATATATATATATATATATATACACGCACATATAGATACATGTAAACTTTTGAAGGTTTCCTGTTGATGAAGTTTAAATTTATGTACATGACCTTAACATTAATGACAGTACTGTACAATGGAAGCCATTATCTTTTGCAAATAATATATATAGTAACATTCTTCATAATATTTAGGATAAAATTCAAAGTCTTATGTACATCAAAGACACAGACAACGCCAAAGATATACAATAGAAATATATATTTAATTTACTGAACACTTAACATTTCATCCTGACACACTTTAGAAAGCACCCGTCAGTAAGTGATTTAAATGTATACATATACATATATATATATATATATATATATATATATATATATATATATATATATATATATATATATATATATATACTGGTATGCTGTTACTTAAAAGGACAGACGAAACTTATCCTTCTTATGCTTATGCCCAGACGAAGGGGCACAACATTCCTTCCCTGGCCGAGACTAAGCCCCTACAGCTGCTGGCACTTGGGGACGATTTGGACTGTCAGGCAGACGGGACCTGTCTTGGGACGAGGGTAGGTTGGCCCCTTGGTGGAGCTCAATGTCTTAAATATGACTTAATTCTTATGAGAAAAAATAGAAGATTAAAGGAAACATAAATTAGTTTCATCCATCCGATTAATTTTTGTTATACATTGCATTAACACACACACACACACACACACACACACACACACACACACACACACACACACACACACACACACACACTCACACTCACGTCCTAGCAAACTAGACTAGAAAAGCATCACGGAGCCGCTAAACAGCGATGGAGAAGCTAGTGTGGCGTCGTCTGTTATCGTTAATCCGCCGCCTGTTGTCTCGGTCCACCTCCGTCTCACTCATCTCCAGACCCTCGGAACTTTTGGTGTGGTGAGCGGATTGGCTGTGGGCGTGGGAGCGAGCTTTGCCGCCCGTTGTCATGACGCCTGTGCCGACCGCCGCGCCACCCTTGCAGGAGTTTACTAACCCCATGTTGCCGGCACCCAGCGCGGCGTAGCTCCCACTCCCGCTGGACCTGTGGGGACGGATGGGGTGACAGAGGCAGCACACAGGCAGTTGTGCTTAGGTTGTCATATACAATCTAAAGGAGAGATAGTTCTTATAGCTATGTCTGATACATAATTGTTGCTTGCTTCACCTCGTCTCACTACTTGAAACCTAGAGATTTTGGTGTTGCATTCCCTTTATTTAACTTATCGTCAGTTGTTCTATATTGTTTAGAGGAATGTGTTGTCCTTCCCATGCCTAGGCACTGATAACTGTGACGTGCAACCAAGTGATCATTGTGAATACCTGGAGCGGGAGCGGCGGGGGAGGCTCTTCCTCTCCTGCGGGGGTGAAGCGACCGTGCTGGCGTCGGAGGCCACGTACAGGAGGTCTGCCGGTAGTGGTACAATTCTCATTACTTTGTCTGTCGTGATCTTGCTTACCCTACCTTAACCCTCCTTTCGTTGCTGTGTTTGTCCGTGTCCTCCCTGCCCTTTGTACCTTGTTCTGCCTTGCCTTGGTTTTTTTAGCTTTCTATGTCCCTCACTGTACTACTTTCTATGCTTAATTTGATTTACTATGTTACCTGTCTCATTCTGCCATGTTCTACCCTTCTAATTTTGTATTGGCTTGCTCTATATCATTCTATTCTTAATTATCTGACCTTTTCCATAGCAACATCTCATATTTGATTTTATACATGTACTTGAAATAATTGTGCATGGTATTATTAGATACTGAGCTGACCTTTATTTGTTAGAGAATTTGTGTGTGTTTGTTTGTGTGCGTATGTGTGTGTGTGTGTGTGTGTGTGTGTGTGTGTGTGTGTGTGTGTGTGTGTATGTGTGGTAAGGTAGGTGTGAAACTTACTGTGGTGGTGGTTTCGGGCGGAGTTTAATGGTGTATGATTGGCATCGTCGAGGTGGGAAGAGCTCTCTGTTCTAGACGACGCGGCGTGATCAGTGTCTGTATCACTGTTAAAACTGTCGTCGTAATCCTCGCTCTCCCCGCCGTACTTAAGACGACA
>JAPQNM010000003.1:39674633-39694633 GCA_029783475.1 Metacarcinus magister | reverse complement strand
ATTTATTATGGTACTAAAACGCTGAATTTTCATACTGCAGGAAAATCGAGGAAAACCTTTTGTAAAGAGATACCTCGTATTCTCTCTCTCTCTCTCTCTCTCTCTCTCTCTCTCTCTCTCTCTCTCTCTCGCTCTCCTCGCTCCTCCTCTCTCTCCTCTCTCTCCTCTCTCTCTCTCTCTCTCCTCTCTCTCTCTCTCTCCTCTCTCTCTCCTCTCTCTCTCTCTCTCTCGTCCTCTCTCTCTCTCTCTCTCTCTCTCTCTCTGCGTGGTGTTTGCTACTGTTTTCCTTCACTACCTTCATGCAAACCTCAATTTCTTCTCATTATCTCATCCAAATTCTTCTTTATTTCCTCCTGTTCTATCACTCTCCACCACTCACCGTCCTCTTCGGTGGCACAGTTGATGGGGCGGGAGGCGGCGCCCACCCCAGCACTGGTAGCGGCGGCGACGGTCACGGAGTAGTTAGTATGTCTTTCCAAGTCCCCGATGGTGGCGCTCGGCCCGTTCACCACACGAGACTCGCCGGCAGGAAGACCTGTTGAACGAAAAGGACTGTGTAGTGTGACTGTTTATCCGAATTTGGTCTCTGTATACCTGAATAAGTCCATTGATATGTTCTTCTTCTTCTTAGTTTTTCTTGTGTGTGTGTGTGTGTGTGTGTGTGTGTGTGTGTGTGTGTGTGTCTTGCCTGTGTGGTCGTCCATGGGCGTGTAGGTGAGGGTGTAAGAGGTGATGCGACCGTGGGTAAGCTCCGAGGAAGGCGGCGACCATGACACCTCAAGACGTGTTGAGGTGAGCGCCACGCACGTCACGTCTCCAGGTGGGCCTTCAGGTACTGTTGGGGAAGGATGAGTCGTAATTATCGTTATCATTATCATCATTATCATTATCATTATCATCATTATCATTATCATTATAATCATCATCATCAGCCCCTATGAGTCCACTACAGGATATAGGCTTCAATCTTTTCAATTTATTTCCATCAGCTGCTCTTCTATTCAAACACACATGATTAGCTATAATATCAGCTAGGCACAAAAACCACCCACTTAACAATCATGAACTGGCTGTGTAATAAAGTGCAATACAAGATCTAATCCAAGTTTAGTAATTACATTGATTACTACCACACGGTCCTTAAATAAAAACGGATCAATGCACTTTGTCTTCATTTCTTTACGTATAAAACATCAAGGCATCTGAAAACACTTTACTTCTCCCGAGCAAAGACTTTCTCCTACCGTCCTCCAAGGTTGTGGCGGAGACCTCAGTAGACAGAGGACCGGGACCCTTGTCGTTGAAGGCTTGGAGTACGAAAATGTAGCGGGTGTAGCGTTCAAGACCTTCCACGATATACGATTCCTCATTTGCTCCTGGAGTCATCCCTACCGTGTCAAAGCTGAAGGATCGCCCGCTGGTCATGACACTGAGGATAGGAAACAGGAAAATTGATGTGCTGCAATGGGTGTTGAAAGAATGCTGTGTGTGTGTGTGTGTGTGTGTGTGTGTGAGTGAGAGACATATGACGACAGAGGGGAGAAGAAAAGCTAGAGGCAGGCAAGGATCGTGAAAATAGAAGCCGTGCTAAGGGATAAGGGGAGAAAGAAAGGTCGTACAGTCGCAACAAGATAAAGAAAGGTCATACAATGGAAGCAAGAGAGAAGAAAAAAGGTCGTACAGTGGAAGCAGACATACAACATCCAATCTTTTTTCCCGCCTTCCTTTTTTGTATTTATTTTTATATGTATTTCCTTCTGTCTCTCTGTCTCTGTGTGTGTCTGTGTTGTGTGTCTATCTGTCCATCTTCTTGTTTATCAGTTAACGTTCTCTCTCTCTTTGTTCTCTCTCTAAGCAAACACACACACACACACACACACGTTACTCACCCATCTAGTCGGTGACCTACGTAGTACCCCATAAGCTGCCCGTTCCAGGAGTCAGAGTCAGGTGGTGCCCAGGTGAGCTTTACCTGCCTAGAGGTCAAGCCCACTGCCCGCACCTTAATGGGAGCAGCGCTAGGGGCCTCTCCCTCCGTACGTAACGTTAGCGGCTCAGAGGAAGGCGACTCCCCCACGCTGTTCACGGCCACCACGCGGATCTGTGGGAGTGAAGTGTAGGAAGGGTGAAAGCTGTTGAAGGAGAGGTACACTTTTGTTCGTCGGTTACTTTATGCTGGCCTGTGTACGCTGGTTGTCAGTGTGTGTAGGCCAGGAAGGGAGTTTTTTTTATTATTTTTTTTATTTCTATTTATTTCTATTTTTTTGTATGTGTGTGTGTGTGTGTGTGTGTGTGTGTGTGTGTGTGTGTGTGTGTGTGTGTGTGTGTGTGTGTGTGTGTGTGTGTGTGTGTGTGTGTGTGTGTGTGTGTGTGTGTGTGTGTGTGTGTGTGTGTGTGTGTGTGTGTGTTGCTCACCTGGTACACCCTGGCTGGCAGGAGGTCGTTGAGGACTGCCGAGGTGGTGCCGCCCTCTGCCCTCAGCTGGCGGGTGCTCACACTGTCCCATGAGGCTGGTGAACCAAGCACGTGCATGTCGTTAATGTTTACCTGTGCCTCACTGGACACCTGTAATTGACTCGTTTTTATTTATGTGCTCTGCTACATCCAGTGTTTGCTCTTTACAAATCTAACTTTACACAATTCTTTTTTGTTTTGTTATATGTAATAGTTTATACCGTATTGGGTTGTGTTTGTATGACGCATATGCATATAAAAAAAAAGAAAAAAAAAGCAGTGTTTGCCAGAATGGATGCGATACCTTTGCTTTCAGTGTAACTCGTGATGTGCCGGGCATGCCTGTGTGACCGGGTTTGCTAACTATGTACCTGTCATGTTTACCGTACGTCATATTTGTTTCCATCAAAATCAAAATGCAAAAATATATGACCACCCATTTATCAGTGTCCCCGTCCGAGCGTTACTATTGTTTTAAAAGATAGATAGCTACTCTTTATTCTTATCTTGTGTGCACTTATCATTTCGTCTAGTCCATATCGTCCATACTTTTACATGTTTGTGATATATATTACTACTGTCAAATGTAAACGGATAGAATTTCACTACAGTTCGCGTAGACAAAATATGCACCCAGAGGACCACACCCTTAGAGCAAGCGACTGAAGTATGAGACAGAAAGTTGTGTTGTTGTAGTGATGGTGTGTGTCTCCCTTTCGATGTCTTTAATCTGTCTGTCTGTTTAGAGAGAAGAATTGTGTTTTATTGAGAGAGAGAGAGAGAGAGAGAGAGAGAGAGAGAGAGAGAGAGAGAGAGAGAGAGAGAGAGAGAGAGAGAGAGAGAGAGAGAGAGAGCTACCAAAAGATATAATGCTTGTAAATTAATTCATAAAATCCCACACAATTAAAATATAAAGGCTAACACTGAGTGAATATTGACTGTATTGCTGTAATCACGAGATATTTTATGTGCGTAGGCAACAAAAAAATGTCGTGCGTAAGTAATAAGCGTTCTTTTAGCTTCACATATTTTAGTATTATAAGAGGAAATCCAAGACCTTATATTTATAGTCATGAAGGAAAAATAAATATTATAGTAACACACGAATACATACATCACGTGAAAACATACATGCGTGTACGTAATCCCTATTTTTTTTTCACATATATTTTGCACACCTATACAAAAAAAAGTACTTGTATAAAAAATGAAAAAAAATTTAAATTGCAAAGACGTGCATTAGTTTTTGGAAATATTTGTCACACCTTAATCAAACCAATTCACAAAATGGTCCTATAACTGAAATTTTTTTTTTTCCCTTTTATTACATATTGATGAATAAAAGTGCCCCACACTCACCACTCTGGGGCTTAAGATGGATGACGTAGTGAGTGATGGGCGTGTTAGGAGAAGGAGGCGCCGCCCACGTGACAGTGGCTGACCTGCTGCCCTCCCGGCTCACCCTCAGGTCCCGCGGCGCTTCTGGGGCGTCTGGGTGAGGGAGGAAAAGGTCAGGAGGCGATGCTCAACGACAGGCGAAGGGGAGTGAGTGGCGGGGGAAAAAATATGTTTACGTGTGTCGAGATAAAAAATACATCGTTCGCGCGCGTGTGTGTGTGTGTGTGTGTGTGTGTGTGTGTGTGTGTGTGTGTGTGTGTGTGTGTGTGTGTGTGTGTGTGTGTGTGTATGTGTGTGTGTATGTGTGTGTGTGTGTCTATGTGTGTGTATGGGTGGTGGATGTTGAATGTTGTAATGAATGTAAGCATATATTTACAGTTTATCAATGATACGTATATTATATATTTGTTATAAAGATATCAATAACAAAAAACAAAACGAATACATGTAGTGTTGTTGCAAAGGTCGATCTGAGTCCAACAGAGAGAGAGAGTGAGAGAGAGAGAGAAAGAGAGAGTGAGTGTGTGTGTGTGTGGCTCACCCTGCACCCTGAGCTCCATGTGGTGTGTGTGGCTGCCGTAGGTGTTGGTAGCGGTGCAGGCGATGACGGAGGAGTCTTGGGGCGCCACGTTAGTTATCCGTACCTCGGCCCTCACCCCGCCACCTCGAGACTCGGCACCGTCCATCACCTCCACGTTGTACCTGGAAACAGAAAGTGAATGTAATACGAGTGCTTAGGTATTAAAAGGTCCAAGAGATAAAGGGTAACAGGAGCCACTAAAGTTATGATAATGTAAATGTCTTTTTTGTGTATGTATTAATGTACAGAAAATGATAAATGTTTTGTATCTAGCATTGCATATGTGGTATGGTTACTATTTAGTTGTCTCCAGAACAGATAAGAGGAACTGAAGGGAAGATAAGGACTAAGAGAAGCAGATTGGGTTGGGTATTAAGCGTAAGGCATTAACTACTCAATGCCAGAAAAAATAAATATTCATGAGTCTTTTTTTTCTTTTCTTACATTATAACAAGACAAAAAAAAAAAAAATTCTCAATGTGAGGTTTTTTACATATAAGGCAACTTTTTTTTTCTATTGCTTCATACGTGTCAAACAAAAGTGTCTTGAACCCTCTACTCAACCCTGATAATAAGATAATACCGATACATTACTCCCAGGACGTCAGTAGCAAGTTGAAGTATATATGTTAAGAGGGAGTTCCAAATAGTTTGCGTTTAGTCTTGTGTTCGTCACTTCGGAGACTTTTGGGTTCTGAAGGGAAAGCAAGGAACGAAGGAAGGAAGGAAGGAAGTGGAAGACAGTCAACCAAGGAATAGAATATCGAAGGAAGGATCGATAAAGAGAGGGACACACACACACACACACACACACACACACACACAAAACCTGAACATCATAATAAGTAAACCTATTCAGATCTTTTCTTTGCTTTATCATTTTGTTTATTTATTTACCCTCTCTCTAAATATCTATCTCTCTATCTCTCTCACTCTTCGTCCACCATTGTCACGATTTTTTATCATTTTTCATCTGTTTCCTGCGTCAGTTAGAGTGGCGGCAAATAGAGAGCAATCAGGGAAGATTGGCCTGTGCTGCCATCTGCCGGCCAGAACACAAAGCATTTATTAATATCTGGCCGGGCAAGGGAATAGCTTGGGGCGGGGGAGGTGGAGGGTCGAGGGGAGAGCCAAGGGGAAGGGTTGGTACTGGCTGGAAACAATCAGATGGAATGAATTTCTAGTTTCCTCTTGCTTCAGTATTGCTTCTCGCAGCAGTGATAAGTATTGTGGCTCGGTATCTATGCTTTCTCTCTCTCTCTCTCTGTGTCTGTCTTTCTCTCTTTCTCTCTCTCACTCTCTCTCTCTCGTAGTAGCCGCGCCCATTGAGTTTCTTGGTCTGATTGGGTTTTGTGAATTCGATTACCTGTGTGAACCAATGATGTGCTATTTCTATTAATCTTTACGTATATATATATATTTTTTTCTTGATATGTTGTGTTGTCATGCGCTGCTTGAGTTTGTATGTTTTTTTTGTGCGAGAGAAAAAATATATATTCTTTTAGCCAGTGGTATTGTTGTTGTTGTTGTTGTGTGTGTTCCTTTAGTACAATATTGATGCCTTTTTGTTTTTCCTTGATGTTGTCACTTTGGAAGATGACAATGAAGACCTCGAACCTGTCTCTCCAAGGATTATTTTTTCAGGTCATCTTACCATCTATGCATTAATTAATTGTCAAAGAATTAATGTAAACAAAACATATTATATACTTATCAAGCTCTTTTTTTTTTATTTAATGTAGTTATTTTCGAAGCAGGATTATGTAGAAGAAAAAATAAAAGCTGTTAAATTGTTTACAGTACCGCTTCTATGACTATAATTAATTTCCATCATTTATTTTATTTGATTATTTTATTGTTTCCTTTACGAACGTGGCTGATCCTTCCTTCCCTCAGGGCCTTGCTCTTTTGTTTTGATTCTAGTTTTTTATTAATCTCTGTACTTTATTACTTATTTTTTTGAAAACCTCTAGCGTCAATTTCCTCTTTCTCGCTCCCACTGGTTTTTTTTTTCTCCATCGTATCCATTTAAATGTTTCCTTTATGTAATGTTTAACTTTTTTTATTATTTTTTTTTACCGTGATATATCTTCGCTTCCTCGAACTTATTCCCATCACTTTTTGCTCACTGTGTATCGTTTTTCGCCTCATCAGTTAGTGCAAAATGATCCCTTGGCACGACTTGCTTCACTTATGCTTTGCTCCATCACCTTTTTCCTCTTTCTATTCCTCCTCCTCCGTGTCCTCATCTTTGTCCTTTACAGCTTGCTAAGAATATAATAACCTTATCTCCAAATCTCTCTCTCTCTCTCTCTCTCTCTCTCTCTCTCTCTCTCTCTCTCTCTCTCTCTCTCTCTCTCTCTCTCTCTCTCTCTCTCTCTCTCTCTCTCTCTCTCTCTCTCTCTCTCTCACACACACACACACAGACATGAACTACGATAGCTGTACTGAACGTGTATTAAATTGCTGATCAAGCTATAATACTTTACAAACACTTTCCTCATAATCTTAACATTCTTGAGTACACGCGAAGTACCAGTCAACACACTGTTCGTTCCCTTTAAATAATGGCTTCGAAAGTGTGTCTGTGTTCTTGCAGTGTAATAAAAAAGAAAAAAAGTATAAAAGAACTCCAACCTTTTCCTAATACTCTTACACCTACAACAGATTTTTTTGTCAATCCCAGAATCTTTTACAATATGATGCTAGACTAGTTAAAGTCCTCTCCTCTCCTCCTCCTCCTCCTCCTCCTCCCCTCCTCCTCCTCCTCCTCCTCCTCCTCCTCTCCTCCTACTCTATTTTTTCACAATACTTCTCACTAGATCTTTTTTATTGTATTGTTTATTGACTAATCTTATTTCTCGTTGACTTTTGTATGCTCGCAGCTCATCACTTTTTCCAGGCAGTGAGTTTCTTTTTCTAATATTTTCTGCAGATTCTTTCTACATGTTTTGACACTATAATTTTTTTCTTCAGTTTCTTACCTAAACATTCTATTCCTTTCCTTTCTTTCATTTCAATTAATTCCATTGTTATAATAGTACTCTGCGTAAATTTGACTGATATTACTCTTCTTGATCATTCTCGTCCTCCTCCTCCCAACAACAACAACAACTCTCACCACCACCACCACCACTACTACTGCTACTACTACAACTACTACTACTACTACTACTACTACTACTACTACTACTACTACTACTACTACTACTACTACTACTACTGCTACTTCTACTACTATAACTACTACTACTACTTCTACTACTACCATTTCAGACACACTCACCTGTAGTCATTGGTGTCGAGGGGCTTGCCGTCCCTGGCCACCGAGAGGGAGATAGGCGCGTCACCTCGAGCCTCGCAGTGCAGCTTCACGTTCTCACCGCGTCTGGCCTCCACCCGGCCGTCCCCGCTCACTACTGGAGGCGCTGCAGGAGAATGCGTCGTGGATTCATTATTGTAGGTAAGATTATTGAGGTTAGTAGTTAAAGATGGAGTATATATTTCCCTGGCGTTGAAGTTCACGTCTTAGCTGTGTATCAAGAGGATGTCAATTTACACTCCCACGCATGAGTATGTATTGTGTTTGTTTCAGGTTATATTTCTATATGAAAAAATAACATAAAGTGAGAATCTGTCTCTATCTTTTCCTTTTCGATATTACTCGTTCATAGGAGAGGTTTGTGTTTTTCTTTTAATTTCTTTTTCCACTATATTTCCATCACATTTTTATCTCAGCCTTCGGGTTTGTCCTCCTGCACAATTATATATAGTAAATGTAGTTAATTCAGCCTAGAACAGCCTAGAAGGGATCGAAAGGTCTCTTGTTATTTGCTTTTTTTTTTGTATTCCTTCGTTTCCTTTTTTTCTTTTCATAAGATGATAGTCAATATTTTTTTTTTTTTCTTACAAATGCCTGATTATATTATTTGTTTGGCGTTAAGGGCGGAGAGAAACAAAATACTTAAAAATTTATAATCAATCTACTCTATTTTATTCACTGACTTAAGTTGCGAATGTAATACTTTTAACCACAATGAAGTGAATCCATTGGCGTGTATCTCCGTCATATAGAAGTAAATATTTATTCCTTTATATTCATTTAATACCACTGATAGGAAACATTTTTACTCACTGGTTCTCCGGAGTGTTGAATAATTAGTGCATCGGTGCTGGCCCTGGGAAGTGGGTGTTGGTGCAGAAATATATCTCTTCGAACTTGATTTTTTTATTCTCTCTCTCTCTCTCTCTCTCTCTCTCTCTCTCTCTCTCTCTCTCTCTCTCTCTCTCTCTCTCTCTCTCTCTCTCACCAGTATTTTCCAGGCAAGGGATAGGCACAAGGACGCACCTGAGGGTCTCTAAGCCTCTTGACACAATTTATCAGGTAAAGTTAGGTACTCTTAGGACTTAGTAGGAAGACGCCGTTAGCTTGTTCCCTTTTCTGGCTACAATTTATCGTCGTCTCCTTGTCCTTTTTTCTTCCAGATTCTACTGTTATTTCTTGTCATTTAATTTGTTGTGGGTTTTTTATTTTATATCACGTTATGATATTATTTTGTCTAGTCTTTTTTCCTTGTTTTATTTTATTTATTTTTTATTTCATTATTTCTATTTTTTTTTCATTTGATCTTTTTATCTGTGTGGAGTTATGTTTTTTATCTGTTTCATCTTTTTTATTTTTTTTTGTCGTTACCTCTTGCTGTATTATTTATTTTTTTCATATATTTAAATTTTCAAAACATCTTCAATACTCTTACCTAGCTTTTGTCTACTTTTTTTTTAATCCGTGTATACTGTGAAGTGAAGTGTGATCAATCTGTATCCTGATGATGTCATTTACTATATATATACATAACATCACTTAATTTCATACCTAACACATCTACTCTTTCACCCTTAAACAAGACGCTGTACCTTATCTAACTTCACTTAAACCAGATATTATCAACACGTATTCAACATCACCTGCCGTTAGATCTTCACCACTAAGCCTTAAACCTAACACCACTCTTACTTTCTACACTTGGCTTCACTTACCGTGCACTTGTAGGTTGACGATCTGCGAGAGGCCTGTCCCCACCCCGTTGTTGGCTTCACATAAGTAGTCTCCCTCCGCCTCCTCCGTCACTGACCCCACCAAAAGTGTTCCGTTGCCCCAGGAGCGACTAAGAGGCAAGCTTATCCCCACGTCAACGTCGACACTGCTGTACATGCCCTTCGCTGGTCCTGTTGGAAGTGTATATTTTTTATCTTCATTTGTGTGTCGTGTTTTCCTTACTGTTGCGTGAGTATATCTCTTTAATGGTTTCCTGAAGGCGGGCGGACTCGTATTGTTATTGTGTATATGTATATATATTTTTTTTTCAGGTCCAGTTACAAAAGGAAAAATGTAGTGAGAACAATGAATTTAATGAATCATATTTTAGTTATTGTTTATAAAAAAATGTTGATGTCGTGTTGGGTTTTGTAATTCTAGGAAAGATGTCAAGGTAACATTACTGAAAGCTACATTCATGCCATTTATCATCGCGATATTATTTTTTAGACAAGAATTGGCTGTAACCTAAGTATGAGCGTTTGCGTCATCTGCCTAAATTATTCCAGACCCTATGCTTATGCCGGTAAACTATACATAAAAAAATTGTCTGAGGTGAAACAACGTTGGATTATGATAAAGCAGGCTGTATTTATTGATATTTTTGAATGATTCTGCTTCCTCCCATCTGACCACTAACAAATGTCATGCTATTGGATAAATTCATAAATTCATCTTACTTCTTCCTTTCCTACAAAATTCTAACTGGATGTGAAAGAAAAATAAGGAAATAAAATATAGAAGAGTTGGTGCAAAAAGCTGATGCCTCCAGATATTGGTGCGAGGCAATCTAAAATCTCTCTCAAACTTTACAGGTGAGAGCGAGTAATTAGTTCCTCACTGAATGTCATTACGAAAGTTTGTGTGTGTGTGCGTGTGTGTGTGTGTGTGTGTGTGTGTGTGTGTGTGTGTGTGTGTGTGTGTGTGTGTGTGTGTGTGTGTGTGTGTGTGTGTGTGTGTGTGTGTGTACGTGTGTGTGTGTTTGCGTCTGTATCCTGGAATGCTCGTGGCTGTTTGGGAAAATGCTTCATGCAAGTGTCCATCTTGAGCTCCGCCTACTCACTTTTACCCTTCGCCTTAACTCAATCTCCCCGTGTTCATTCCTATATTTGTCCACATCCTGCAACTCCTTTCCCAAGTAAGGCCTCTTCCTCCCTTCCTTCACTTCTCCCTGACTACCACGTTAACATGGATCCTCTACCTTCTCCTTTCCTTCCTTATGATTTTCTTATTCTCTCCTTCTTCTCCTCCTCCTTCTCCTTCCCCGTGTAGTGATTGCCTCACCTGGCCGGGCTCTCCTCCAGGTAACGGTGGGCTCGGGGAAGCCTGTTGCCTGACAGGTGAGAATGGCATCTTCCCCTCGAATCACACTCACGTCGCGGGGCTCCACCACCCACCTGGCTGGCACTGTGGAGATGCAAGTTTGAGTCACTCCGGGAGGTGAGGGAAGGACTGGGGAAGGGACATGTTTAATATCCCAAGTGCCCATTCCCTTCTCCCTTCCTCATCCCGCGGAGTGAATAATAGGGAGTGGAATGGCGCAGAGAATTGGAATCTATCTCCTGCGTTCGTATTCGTAACACCAACAGGTAATTAAATTGTGAGGAATATGACAATGAATGATTAAACTGTTTCAATTGTAAACGAAACTAATGATTTGAAAATGGAAAAGAGATGACATAAAAATTTAGATACGGAATATAATTTTCAGGTTTTAGAGAAATTATTTAGATGCGATAAAATACTGTAAAGATTTAGGATACAATGAAAAAAAACACACATCACTTGCAAAAAATACATACACAAGTAAATTTTGTACAACATTGAGAAGCATCAAAGAAACATTTATGGGGGATAAAAAATAGAGAAAGGAGAGAAAACGGATTCAGATAAAAAACTAAAATATTTACCTGGAGTATATATGTACATACTAGCTTTATAGTTGGGTTGTGTTAGATACAAAAAGATAATCAACGCAATAGTTATGAGCAAGGACGTAATACAATTAGTTTCAACAAAGATGACCTCGATGAGTGCATGTCAGACCCTGGACCAGATCATGAGGCCACGAGCTTTAAAAACTCTAAAAACTATCGCAATCTTGAATTAAGCAAAAGTTATTTATACGGTCCCGTTCTTTTTACGTCAAGTTAGAGTAAGGAATGACAGGAAAAGGACTTGCATTACTGTCTTCTTTCTTGCTTGCTTCCTTTCTTTCTTACTCTTTGAATGTCTGTCTATATGTCTCTGTCTGTCTGTCTGTCTGTTTGTCTGCCTAGATCTCTCTCTCTCTCTCTCTCTCTCTCTCTCTCTCTCTCTCTCTCTCTCTCTCTCTCTCTCTCTCTCTCTCTCTCTCTCTCTCTCTCTCTCTCTTTCTCTTTTCAGCGACTTTCGTAATGAACTAGAATGAAAACATTTTTCAAACGCAAAAGGAATATATATATATATATATATATATATATATATATATATATATATATATATATATATATATACATGTACATATATATGTATATATATATATATATATATATATATATATATATATATATATATATACATATATATATACATATATATATATATATATATATATATATATATATATATATATATATATATATATATATATATATATATATACATAGATAAATAGATAGATAGCTGGGTATATAGATAGATAGGTTGAAGGATTGATAAACAAACAATGGAAAGTGACAGGTAACATTAATGAAGTATTGTGTAATGATAAAAAAGAAGCCAATCATCCTTTAAAGCATCGGAAATACTAAGATATACGTGGACAAGGAAAGTAATAGAAAATTCAACGTAGAAAAGTGGTGTTGACACGAATATTACAATATGCAACATGTTGATGAAAATACGTGGAGTTATATTTCACATGTCTTTCTTTTTATTATTGCATTTATGTTATCTTGTTTTACTGGAAAAGGTTTGCTGCCGAAAAAGTGAAATGACGGCAGTAGTAGAACATTGTTTTTTTTTACCTGTGCAGTGATTAATATATAATAATCAAATTGTAGGTACTGAATTGTCTTAATTTTTCTGATTATGCATCTTAGCTTTTTATGTTTTAATTTTTTCTTACATATACGTCTAATCCATTTCCTTACTCAATGCTCCAGATATCCTTCTCTCCATTCCCTTCATTGCTGTCGTGAAAATTGAATAGTTTTCTCATTTCTATTCTTAGTGCTTTCCATTTATATTCTTATCTTTAATGGCCCTATTTTACTAATTAATGCATTTATCATGTTCCATTTATTTTATCTTTTATTCTTAATCAGAAGTATTATACCAACGCTCCCTCTACCTTTTCTACTTTTATTTCATGGTCCTTTATTTTACCTCGTACTCTCCCCTCTTTTCCCTCACAATCAACACATTTCCTGTATGCTTTCAGAACCTTTTCTTCCCCCTTCTTTACCCTCTCTCCTTTTTTTTTCTCTCATCGTCTCCGTTTTCCACTACTGGCAGCCCTAATTAGTCTGTCTTGTACAGTCTCTTTTCTTATTCTCTCTAACTTTTTTCATTGTTATTTCACGCTTTCTCTTGGTACTCCTTCATCATTCTTTCTTTCCGTGCACTATTTTTTTTTTCCACTCATCTCCTTCCTAGAACCCCAATACCAAACTAAATGTCTCCTCTACCAGCTCTTCTCTCTATTCACTATTTACTTTTTTTTTTTCTCTCTGGAATTCCTTGGTTCTTTTTACTCTTTATTCCATCATCCCTTTTCACTCACTTTGCCTCGCAGCTCCCCTTTGCTTACCCTACGACCCCCTTCCAAAGCTAATCTCCGCCTGTTAGATGCTTCCATTTCCTACCAACATTAGGAGTAACTCGGCCTCGTTGGCATCGATCTACTCCACCTTCATCACCGTCTCGCCCCCTCCGTCGCTGCTATGCCTCCCTCCCTACTCCAACCTCACCCTACACACCCCACACCCGACACCCCACACTAACCCAACCCGAGCGCCGCCATAAGGTTAATGAGAGAGCCAAGTGATGGTGGTCTCACGGCTGTGGCTGAAGTAATATTTTTAGTGACCACCGCTGTTTTGAGAAAGCCTTTTTTTTTCTTCTTCTTTCTTTCTTTAACAATATGTATGTGGTATTACTTTAAATTTGTTGGTTAGTGGTATTTGTATTGGACTTGTTTTTGGTTACAGTTTGTCTTCTGTTTTATGTTCCGGTGTTGCTGCAATTGCACTAAACAGTGTTTGTTTGGCTTCTCGATTTACAAGCACGGTAATGATGTGTGCACTTCCCTCTAATTGATAGCTGGTAATTATCGACGGTTTGGCTTATCGTAGTGGACTCTCTCTCTCTCTCTCTCTCTCTATATATATATATATATATATATATATATATATATATATATATATATATATATATACATATATATATATATATATATATATATATATATATATATATATATATATATACATATATATATATATATATATATATATATATATATATATATATACACATTTATATATATTCATTCATTTAATTTATTTACCTATTAATTCTTCCCGTTTGCTGGTTTTATTGGCTCTTTTATTTACACTTATGGTTGTTATTTATAAGACTTTCCGGACTGAAAATTATTTACATCGCAATTTATCTAAAGTCTAACCAATCAACAAAAAAATTGAGATTAGTAATTCAAAACATTTGTTTGAGTTTTAGAACGTAGAATTCTCATTATACCTTATAAGGTAAAGTATGAATGTTTAATCAATCCTCACAAACGTAAACAAAAGCATTTTGTAAACCTAGTTATTAGGTTAAGGATTCATTACTTCACCAATCTTGATATATAAAAAATGTGCATTAATGATATTAAAGCACCAGATATCGTAATTGAACATATAGTTGCTTGTTCATCTAATTGATAGAAGGCATGTGTTTACATAGGTATTAAAACTCGTTTGAGTTTGTTCATTTAAAAGATAGATTTATGTTGAAAGTTTGTTCAAAAGTTTGGTATAAATTGGGAATGAACTGCCTTTGGTAGTGTTTGTTCCGGCAACATGACTGGACAAGTGCGTGAAGAGCTGGTCTACGGAGTGCCTTGCAGGTGTTGGTCAACAACATGCTGCTTTTGAAACTCAAACATGGTGGTGAGCACGGCCACATCCATTCAATGTTGAACACTCTGTAGTATGCTATGGCTTATGAGCCTATCATTATATATGATATGTGCTGCTTTTCCTTGTATTATGTCAATGTGGGTAAGCTATCTGTTATCTACTCCTCTTCGTGAAAGTGTGGAATACTCTGTGGCTGACCGAATAAGTGCTTAGTGTGCACTTCTCTCTCTCTTGGCTGTCCAAGAACTCATGAAAGGGACATAAGTTTCTGCGATGCCTTCTGTTATATTGACGGTGTGTGTCTTTAATTTTAACGTCAACTTTCTATCAATTGTGACACCAAACATTTCTATATCATCTTGAAGGTTGAGTAGTTCATTATGAAAGTAAATTCTACAGGTAAGCTGTGTATGATCATGTGACAACCATGAGGTGTGTTTTCTGGTGTGCAACGTTCACCTCCCTTCTGTTGCCTCAAGCCATGACATCATTCAGTCTAGAATCAAAGTTTGCATCGGTGACAGTCTCATTCTGTGCGTCATATCATGAGCCTGAAGCCTGAGCCCTTGGGAACAAATCAAACAGGTCATTGATAAGAATATTCTACATGAGTGGCCCCAAAACACTACCCTATGGCATACCTGCAATACGGACCATTCAGTTGTCGGCTACTTAGGTAGTATCTCTCTCTCTCTCTCTCTCTCTCTCTCTCTCTCTCTCTCTCTCTCTCTCTCTCTCTCTCTCTCTCTCTCTCTCTCTCTCTCTCTCTCTCATATCTTTTTTCTTTACCTTTTTTTTTCTAATTCATCGATTTCCACTTCCTTTTGGCCGCACCAGCAGTTCGGCGCCAATTAGTGCAGCATCCCTCCCTCCCTCCCTCCCTCCCTCCCTCCCTCCCTCCCTCCCTCACCATCGTATTGTTTTCTTCCTCCTCCTCCTCCTGCTTTTCCTCCTCCTCCTCCTCCTCCTCCTCCTCCTCCTCCTCCTCCTCCTCCTCCTCCTCCTCCTCCTCCTCCTCCTCCTCCTCTTCCTTCTCTCCTCCTCTATCTCCTCCTTCTCCACTTCCTCCCATCCCTCCCCTCCCTCTTGTACTCCTCATTTCTCTCTCTTTCTTATTTCTTTCTTTCTTTCTTTTCTTCGTAAGGCTCTCCCTGGACGAATCTATCTCTGCCTCCTCAATGCCATAGTTTCTTTCCCCAAGGCTGACGTTCTCCTGCAGTCATTATTACTATTATCAGTTCCCAAGGGAGGGCTGCCTAGAACCCCTCCCCACCCCGCCTCACCCCGCCCCGCCCCGCCCCGTCCCGTCCGTCCCGCCACCTCACCATCATCACTCGCCCATTATCTTGATCTACTCTGGGACTTAACTCTAATTAGCGAGTGATCTGTCTGGAATAAGTTTTAATGTGTGGTGCTCAGTCATCGGGGCCGTGGGGTTGGAAGGGCGCCGGCCAGGATGAGGTGAGGTGGCGCCCATTCTCCGTAAGATTAATGTAAATAAATGATGGGAAATGAGTGCAACTGATATATAAGATCAAAGTTTGATTTACAAAATATTTCTTCGCTATTATTATATATATTTTCTTTTTATAGTTCCGATTAATTTCAATTTTGCTCCTAGATGCCGTTACCTTATGATGGTCGTATCTATAAGAGCTTGTGCAAGCTGCTGTATTTTATTGGTGCCTCGCAGGGTGATAATCATCGAGTGATCCCGTTATTTTTATTGTACTGACATTTATGTTCATTGTACACGTGCTGGCCAGGCTTGGAATTGAATGTGGTGAGAAAAATTGAGAACCATTTGGCAACGGAGCAGCGCATTGACGCCTCGGATCTTCCTTCCACTGTTGTTCACTGTGTAGTCACTACGGATCAGAAGCTGCGAGTGACATTGCATCATTACCTGAACCTTGTTTGGAAGAATGTTCGTTGTCTCTCCGGCATCCTGCTAATGGCTTACTAACAGTGTTAGCTTTCCTTATTCCGAAAAGTTCATCATGAAAAAAAATTATCTTTAACTTGTAATGATCTAAATAACTGTTGTGTGCACAATCTGTAGTTATAAACCTAAATGACAAAATCGTTTTAATGTTGCAATTCACCAGTTTCTTAGCTGACAACATGAGGCTAATATTAGAAGCAAGCCAAGACCGATGCTACAGTGCACTGTAATGTACTGTATTGTACGTTACTGTATTGTAACTCTTGGTAGTTGATTTTTCTTTTGTTCTTCATTCATCCAAGGACATTACTATACAGCTAACAATCTTTAAACAAAACTAAGCAAACCATATCAATCTAGGTTAATGTAAGGAATTCAACATTAACTACTAAGTGCATGATCTATGTAGTCGTAAACACATACAGAAGGATCACATTAAGTTGATGACGGTAGAAAACTTCATGGCACTCTTATAACAATCCATATTTACACAAGAACTGACTAACTATTGACTAAGTAACTAATGACATGTAACTCATTCCTATGTGGTATAGTTTTCACTAATACGAATTTGCATGAATCTCTTGATTTATAAACAACTGCAATCTTTTGATTACAGCACATGGTCACCTTTTAGTATTGTATTCTGAGGGACAGACTACTACGTATGCTTACTTGTGACGAGTGCGGAGGCTTTTCCTGATGACATGACCAGACTGTTCAGTATTACTTTCGATCATAAAATAGTCGCCCCAATATGCTGGTCAATATTAAATACATGCTGTTACCAGGGAACATATTATATAAGATTGCTTTTATATTTATCTACGTAACTGCATCTAAGGTTTATCAGTTAATACACATTGCCATCCATTAAGTTAATTTAGTATCGCCAGAACGTAAATCTAGATAGAATATAATGTCCAGTAGCACCAAAGAAATGCTACGTTCCCTGCTGCCGTTAACTTCGGGTCTGGCAGTTGTTGTATCGGAAAAGCTACGTACTCAATCCGTGCTTATTTGTGTCACTTACTATCGGTGTATCAGGAAACTTGGGGGCTTGGGCGTCACTAAATTTGGTGTTTGACCCCCTATTAGTGTTATCCTTTGCTGCGGATTTTTATTCAATATCTTTTTTTCTTGTTATTTTGGACTTGACCAAAATAGTTTTGCATTTTATCCTGATCATCATTTAATTTTTCTGAATAATTTTGACTGACACGATCATCAAGGGAGAGTTTGTTGTTTTGTTGCTCGGCAAGTCATTAAATTGTGGTATTCATAAACAATATCGTCTTCTTGTTTGTATGCCTCGCACTTTTTCCTCACTGGGCTACGTTATACTGCTGCTCACAAGTTTTAGAAAGGATACAGATACAGATGGTCGCGTGTAAACTTTAGAGAAACTTATGAAAATTGTTCTTAGAGATGAACTTTTTGGTCGTAGAATTTTGACATGTAACTTTGTATCTATCATGTGGAAGGAACTACCATGTTGATCAGTGAATCACACTATGCGTAAGGAAGTAAAAATACATGATACATAGGATGAACATGCAAGGATATCTGCACAACACCTGCAGGCTTTCATCAAGAGTCAAAGAATCAGAATACTCCTAATTAATAATCCTTAGAGATCAGTAGTGATCTTAAGCGAGTGAGAGCAAGGGAAGGTGAAAAATAATGAACCTCGCCCATTGAGGACTCTTGTCTTTGATGTTGTGCTTTGGAATCACCTTCCCTTGTCTGCACTGGCTGGGTGCCTGGTGATTACTGTGACGCAGGTGTTGTGACAGGTGGTGCCGAGTGAGGGTTAGTGCAATAATAATGTGCTTAATTGGTGCCAGCTTTCCGCCTCTCTGGAATCTGGAAGAAAGAGTGAAGCGTTAACACTAGGTGCAGGTTTTTTGTGCTGTGTGGTGCTGTGCGGTGCTGTGCGGTGCTGTGCGTGCCGGTGCTAGAGCTTTCTTGTTTTTTCAGTACGTTACCGCGCACGAGGAGCTGGGCGGTGTAGCTGACCTCACGTGCCTCGTTGCGCGCCACACACGTGTAGTTACCGGCATGGGGAGGCCGCACGTGTGTGAGGACAAGGCTGGAGGAGAAAGAGTCGTGCTGGCTGAGTTGGAGGTCAGTGGTGGGCACGAGTGGGTGGCCGTCACGCAGCCACATTAGTGTCATGGGCGCGTCTCCCACTTGCACGTCACACGTTACAGTGGTTCTCATTCCCGACACGAGGGAACCGAAGTCAAAGGGCTTGATGGAGGGTGGCACTGAAAGAAAGTTTTAGTGTCAGGATGAGTAGCAGACAAATGGTTTACCGTGAACTCTGAGTGTGGCGGAGTGTGTAGAGGTGGCGGCGGGTGAGCTGGCTTTACACGTGTAATTCCCGGAGTGTTCCTGCCGTAGCCTCTCGATGACCAGCGCCAGAACGTACTGTCCCAAGGGTGTGACGGTGACTCCAGGGGTGGCGAGGGCTGGGGCTCCGTTGTGTAGCCAAGCAAGGCTGACTGGAGGGTCCCCCTGTACCACCACACACTGCACTGCCACACGTGAGCCCGCGCGAAGGGACTCTGGTAGGGTGAACTGGGACACTTGCGGCGGCTCTGAGGATGACAACAGCGCATTCTATCCAGTCACACATTAATAAAACTCATTGCACCTTCCTAATGAAAGAGAATATCGCTTTTCTTAATTAATTTATGGGTAATTAGATGTGAGTCTCTAGTGTAGCATTGTATCAATATCTTACCTGGTCTTGTACTAATTGGTGCACCATACAAGAAGTAAGTCAATCAGTAATACTTGATTAGGTCTCCCTCAGGTTGTCAGAGTGAATACAACAGATGGTGATAGGTAGATACATGGCCATATTCTCTCTCTCTCTCTCTCTCTCTCTCTCTCTCTCTCTCTCTCTCTCTCTCTCTCTCTCTCTCTCTCTCTCTCTCTCTCTCTCTCTCTCTCTCTCTCTCTCTCTCTCTCTCTCTCTCTCTCTCTCTCTCTCTCTCTCCTTTTCTCTCTTTCTCATTCATCACATTACTTCGTTCCCTTTATGGCCCATATCTCTTTCGCGTACACTCTCATTCACCAGCCTGCAATAGCTCCCCTCTTTCCCCTCAGCAGTGTAGTAATACCTTCCGTTCCCCGCACCAGCACAGTGTGGCTTCACCTTCCTAATGAGCGGAGGCATCCATTTCAAACGACCTTTTTTTTTAATATGGAAGAGTAAAAAAAGATTAAAAAACTGTCTGTTCCCAAAGCTCTAATTAGTTTTCGAACCGATTTAGGTGGTCCCTGACCCCTCTCTCTCTCTCTCTCTCTCCCTCACTCTTCCTCCTATTTCTACCCCTTTCCCTCTCCTATTTACGTCCCCTCTACTGCCTTTCTATCCGGTCATCGCTTCCC
>JAPQNM010000003.1:39664633-39669633 GCA_029783475.1 Metacarcinus magister | reverse complement strand
TTTCTGGTAATCTGCCTTCACTTAGTAACCAAATATTATATGCTCACTAAATTCCATTGTACATTCACTTAACACCCAAGTTAATATTCTATCTAGTATATTTGCTTAACGTTTATTTTTGTTTATTCTTCTTAGATTTCTCTATTGTCTATATTAATGTTCCACTACATGTGTGGCGCTGCTTGGTTATGTTCAGCCTTTCTTAATGGCCGTTATTATTTAGGACATGGCTGATTTCTTCTCATAGTTTCTTTATATTTTCTCCTTTGAAGCGTGTGGGTGTCTCCTTTTTTTTATTAATTTGTGAAGATAGAGCGAGAGAGAGAAAAAAGAGCGAGAGAGAGAAAAAAAATACATAGACCCGAAACAAATGAAGATGAAATACTAAATTAAAACAGATGAAAAGGCAACTTTGCTCCATAAGATAACATTGAGAGATAACATAAAGGGGACCAATTGAGGAGTGTCGTGCACGAAATCCATTCCTTATAGTTGTGAAATTTGCACGTTCAGATGTTCCTTGTAAACCTGAATCCACAACTACGACTAGATAACAACAGTTGAACACACACCATTCATTTCATCAATAACACGTATAAAAGTTTATCTACATCCTCAGGTATCTGTCTAACCATCTGTTTTTATCATTATTATCTTTATTATCCACCATCCATTCATTCATCCTTCGCTCCACCCATTCATCCGTCCATCCACCGAATAATCCAATATCGTCCTTACCATCGTCTTGTCACGCACCGCATCATTTACCTTCTCACTTTTGCACATCCACTGTTTTCCCGCACGGCATCATAGATAAGACCTCGCCCTTCCAGACTATTCATCCATCATCCATATATCTACGTTTCCATCAGCACGGTCATACACGTAATAATCTGGCGTGAGTACACTACATATGCGTGTTGGGTTCTTGTATGTTTGAACTCTCCCTTGTGGCCTTGAGGGATGGACTGTGTGTGTGTGTGTGTGTGTGTGTGTGTGTGTGTGTGTGTGTGTGTGTGTGTGCGTGTGCGTGTGCGTGTGTGTTCTTACCTTTGGCCCAGGTGATGGACGTGATAGGGAAGCCAGCAACGGGGCACTGAACACGGAAAGTCTCCCCTGCTACGGCTGAGACGGGGCCCATGGGACGCACGTGGGGCCGACCTGCGGGAGGCGAGGGAGAGACTCAAGTTAAGTCAATGATGAAGGGAGGGACTTGAGGGTTAAAAACAAGGTAGTAATAAAGGAAGGAACTTGAGGGTTAAAAAGAAGGCAGTGATGGAGGGAAGGACTTGAGGGATAAAAACAAGGTAGTGAGGAAGGAAGAGACGGACAGAAGGGAAAACAGTGTCTCAGGGAAGGACGGGAAAGAAAGCAATTATAAAGGACTCTGCGAAAAAGAAATGGTTATTAATACGGGTGTTTGTACGTGTTTTCTTTGCACATGAGAATATGACGCTGGTTGTGGAATGTGTTTACCTCATGGGAAATTAATCTCTAAAAATCAACTTTATTACACTTTTCTCGTATTTGAAAGGTTTAACTCACTATTTGTATCTTTTTAATTTTTTTTCTTCAAGTTTCCTGTGATCTTTATTGTATGGTCCAGGATATCAGGGTCACAGTACACTTCTATTTACAGCTGCGTGTGTCATTACTCTACACTAGTAAGTACTGTCGTGGTGCCTTGTCGTTTGTATGACATAACTGCATGACACTAACTACTCCTTGTGTCTGGTATAACGCCAAGGTAAGCACAGCAACAACCACGTGGCGACCAGACGTCCAACACTATCACACACACACACACACAAACACACACTTTTAAAACTAACTCACAAACACACACAAACAAGCAAGCAAACATACAAACAAACAAACAAGCAAACACATACACACATGCACAAAACATCAGCCGTATTGTATGAGGCATGATATATGGAACGATTTTTTTTTAATACTTTTTAGGGAATAATAATTAGTATATACACATTCTTATAACTTCCTTGTTTAGGGCATTATATAAATAAATGATATCAGATTCCTATGTATTTTTTATCCATCAAAGTTCAATACGGCGGAAACCAACATCGTTATCGGACATTGGCGCAACAATTGTGCACATTTGCTTTTTAGGTATTACGTTTACGTCATAAAGTCTCAGCGTATAATTTGGTTTCTCTTTGGTGCAGTAATCCCGGTGTTTGTGTGTGACACTGATTGCAATATTACGTGTGCGACCATGTTTGTCAGGCGAGGCGGAACTAAATGTTAAATGTTTGTTTCGCTTTGATTCAAGATTCTAGTGGATTTTGTCATCGGTCGTTGTCCTTCTGTCCAGACTACTTTTTTTTATGATTTCAGAATAACACATCGTGAAATAAGTACTATTTTTCGCTGATCAGCATTATTGTGAGAAAAACAATTATAATTCTTGATTGTATTGTCTCTTTAATTCTGTTCATTCCTGTAATGAATAATATGTTTACTAAGAACATAAAAAAGTGTGACCTAACAAAGCTTGACGGTAAACCTTTGAATTCAGTTTTCCCGTTCATAGAAGGAAACATTAAATGACTTATAGAAAGGCCTTAACTTAACTTGTGAAAGCCTTACCTGCCAAGGGAAATTTATAATGTATAACGCCTCTTCCCTCGCCTTAAGAAGTTTCAACTTTACTAAATAAGTTACAGTCCAGTGTGACGCAACTCCCCGTAAAAAAAATAACTTTTGTATATCTGTTTGACTTTCATATAGTTCTATAGAAGGAAAAATACCGTCAATGTGTTTTATCTTTAGTTTCCGTTAACCTTTCTTTTCTGTATCACTAATATTGGTAAATAAATGTGGCTCCTTCCCTTCTTTCCCTATCTAAAGTCCTGCCATATGAGTAACGATACTCGACTCGTTTAGAATGTATCCCCCTTTGCCGAACACGAGCCTGACATGTTGCAACACTCACCGTAGACATGTAAGGGAGCCGCGTGCACAACAGCAGCAGCAGTGTTGGTGGCCGTACAGGAATAGCGGCCACCGTCCTCGACCCTCACTCTTGTTATGTTGACGTGGCTGATGACCTGCCCGTGCACGTTCACGTACTGCCCAACCACGAGCCTGCACGGGGGAAACAAAGGGAATTAATACTACTGGAGGAGAAATGTGAAAGGCAAGGATAGGGTGGTCCTGTAGGGAAGGAAAACTCTTAGCAGTACGAAAAATGACGTGCATTCATGACTAGAACTACTACTGCTCCTACTGTGTATACGTAACTCAGGTGTGTGGGAGGATTATAAGGTATTGGAGGTATCAGTGTTAGGAGGAGTGTCTATAAGGGTTCTTTTTTTTTACAACCGAGGTACATAGAGTAGGGTGAGTTGTATATTAATTTGATATAATATATTTACTATCTCCAAAACTTTCAATTCCAACAATCAGGTGGATGGGATTAAAATCTACTCATTGCATTTTGGCGATAAAGCCAGACAAACACTCAATAACCATTTTTTATCGTGCAATTTTAACTGTTATTTTGCGTCTTTATGGAGGTAATTTTTCTGCATTTTGGTGTTGTATATTTAAAATTTTCTCCTCGAGTATATTCACTATTTTTTTTTCTTTTTCTTGGCCGTCATTATAACCGTCATTATTTTTGTCTCTTATTTCATTCTTTTGTCATTTATTCATATCATATTCCTTGACATGTTCCCTTCACTGACATTCAACATCAAACATACGTACTCATTCGTTTCTCTCTCTCTCTCTCTCTCTCTCTCTCTCTCTCTCTCTCTCTCTCTCTCTCTCTCTCTCTCTCTCTCTCTCTCTCTCTCTCTCTCTCTCTCTCTCTCTCTCTCTCTCTCTCTCTCTCTCTCTCTCTCTCTCTCTTTCTCTCTCTCTCTCTCTCTCTCTCTCTCTCTCTCTCTCTCTCTCTCTCTCTCTCTCTCTCTCTCTCTCTCTCTCTCTCTCTCTCTCTCTCTCTCTCTCTCTCTCTCTCTCTCTCTCTCTCTCTCTCTCTCTCTCTCTCTCTCGCATTCGCTATACCAATTCTCCAGCATTTTCTTCCTTTCCCTCCAATCCATCCACATTCATTTCTCTTCCCCTCAATCCCCTCTCCCTCCTCGTCCCTCCCTCCTTCCCATTGCTTTTCATCCTTCGTCAGTCCTCACCCTCTTCCCCGCCCACATTCGGACATCTTATCCTTCCATCTAAATCGGTAGTGGTGTCTGTGTATCTCCCCGGCTCGCTCACCCAAATGACGTCAACTGGCATGGAAGTTTGCAATTTTTCCCTGCGTCTCAACTCTTATCTTTCTTCATCTGATATGGGTTTTGTGTTCCCTTTCCTGCTGTTTCCCGTGTGTGTTTACTGTAGTTTGCTCCGTCGGGTTGTGTTAACGGAAGACGGGTTGTAGATGTTGTTTAAATTCGATGGTATATAGAAGTTGTGTGTGTGTATGTGTGACTATAGAAGTAAGAACTAAAACATAGATGAGTGATTTTTTGGTGCGTGCTATACCTGCATGTTTATATCAGTTTTTATTGATTGTGTCACTAGAGCCATATATACACACGATACCAAATTCCTTTCCCCCGCAGTTCAAGAAGAAAAAAACAGTGATGGTGGTGATGGTGATGATGGTGTGGTGTGTGTGTGGGTAAGCGTGATCTTAGTGTAGATAGTGACTGTGGTAACGGAGGCACTGCTGGTAGTGAGAGGGGCAGAGGTGTTGTGGTGATGAAAATAGTGATGGTAGTAGTGATTTCATCTGTAGTGGTGGTGGTGGTGATGGTGGTGTGATGGTGGTAATGGTGGTGGTACTAGTGGTGGTGACAGTAAGAATAGTAGTAGTAGTAGCAGTAGTAGTAGTAGCAGTAGTAGTAGTAGTAGTAGTAGTAGTAGTAGTAGTAGTAGTAGTAGTAGTAGTAGTGACAGAGGCGTTCGTAATTGTGGTGGCAACAATTTTGGTAGTGGTGATAACAGGACGGAAAACTCTTTTGCTTGGATAT
>JAPQNM010000003.1:39642133-39659633 GCA_029783475.1 Metacarcinus magister | reverse complement strand
TGGTGATGGTGGTGGTCAAGTTAATGGTTCTACTTAATGATGGGTTATGTGTGAAGCTATTTCTGCTGAACTGTTCACTGGGTATTAGAGGAACATTTTAAGAACTTTGAATGAGAAGAGACAGGAATAATAACTGGAGAATACCTAAGTTATCTCAGATTTGCCGATGATGTTGTTCTGATGAGTGAATCTACAGATGAACTGCAACAGATGATTTTGTAATTACACAGAAGAAATTAAAATGTAGAAGACGAAGGTGATATTAAGCAATCACATACTAGAACTTAAAACTAATATAGAGGATGAAGTGATATAAAATGTTGAGAAATATATTTACTTAAAACAGAAAAATGAAATGAAAAGAAAAATAGGGATGGGATAGAAAAACAATCTACCACTATCACTGAAGAGAAAGGTGGCTGTATAACAATGCATTCTACCAACTTTAACATATGCAACTGAACCTGGATTTTTACTAAAGTTCTGGAATAAAAAACTTCAAAGTGCCCAAAGGGGGAATGGAGAGAATAATGTTTGTAGGATGAGAGCATCATGGATTAGGGAGCAGACAAAAGTTGAACACATCTTCAGCACAATTACAATAAAAAGTGGACGTGGGCAGAACACGTCCTCTCAATATATGGATTCAAATAAAAGTTAGTAAATAATCCCCCAAAACTAGGCATCTCTTACAAATTATTTTTTTTCTAATATATTGTTTACATTGCAGATTTCATTTCATAGCCTTTGCTTAGACTTATTTATTCATGATTGAAAAAAACGATACTTTGTAAATAAAATAAAAAAAACATTATACCTACAGTCACATAGGTTTTGGTGTAGATTACTAAGTGTTTTGAGTATTGTAAGATATTTGAGTTTATTTTTTTGTTTGTTACTGAGTCGATGTTATATTGTATGCGAATGTGGATGTCTAGTGACTATGATGAAGTATTGATGCTATGGAAGGGTGGGGCAAGAAAGGAAGAAAATATGCTCCATTTCTCCCTTTTTTCCGGAAAGATGAACAGAAACGTATCAGGACTGGACGAGAGAGAGAGAGAGAGAGAGAGAGAGAGAGAGAGAGAGAGAGAGAGAGAGAGAGAGAGAGAGAGAGAGAGAGAGAGAGAGAGAGAGAGAGAGAGAGAGAGAGAGAGAGAGAGAGAGAGAGAGTAATGTAGAGAATCACACCCAGCAACAGGCCTTCCACAAGGAGAGAATGGGGAGGGATGATATATATATATATATATATATATATATATATATATATATGTATATATATATATATATATATATATATATATATATATATATATATATATAGATATATAGATATAGAGAGAGAGAGAGAGAGAGAGAGAGAGAGAGAGAGAGAGAGTGAGGGAGAGGGAGAGAGAGAGAGACAGAGACAGAGAGGTGTGAGAACAGACATCGCATCCCCCATTCTTTACACGTCCCTTTGGATACCTAAACGACCTATACATTATGGTCCGCTGTTAGGAATATTGCGTGCGATTCCGGTTTACATCCGCAGAGGGTCCTGGAATGGGTGTGCGGATCCACTCAGGACTAGACTCTCCCTCCCTACCGCTTCCGATCTTCTGGTGCCTGTAACCGGACGTGGTTTATGATGCGTGGTCGGTGTAGAGCAAGAAGGGCCCAGGCGGAGGCTACTCTGAGGTGATGTTTCATGAACAATTGTACCTCCTTATCTTCTAGGGCTCTCTCCTTCCACACCCCTTTTTTTCTTGCTGGTATGAACACCAGTTTGTGTTCATACCAGGCAAGTGTGACTCAAACCTCTTCCTTCCATCCAGAGACTAACAAGATACAATGAATTGCAGCTTAAATACCGTCATCATTGCTTTCAACACATCAATCTTTGTATGGCAGACAGGTCTCCAGCAGGACCTCTAAGCTATTGTAGTCCAAGTTCACCTCCACGAGCAGGACACAGGCCATATATATATATATATATATATATATATATATATATATATATATATATATATATATATATATATATATATGCAAGCACACACACACAGATGTAGGTGGGAGAAAAACCGATTGCGGCCGGAGTGGAAGGGTTGAAATGGTGTTTCGCAGCGTTATGGATGAAAAAAAATTGAATGAAAAATATGCTGTTGCTGGTGAACTAAATTCCATTTTTCATCACGGACAACCGTGGTGGAACAGCAGACATATCCACCCTGAGTAATTACACCATTACATGTGGTGCGACAATTTTTTGAAAGAATTGTGTGTGCGTTAAAAGCATAATTGAAAATGAGGAGATCCATGGAATAAAAAAAAGTTCCCCACGTGCTGCCACTCTCTCACAGGAAATAAACCGCTAAGCTTCTGTCACACTGTTTTCCCTTTCAGCTAAACAAGTATGTTCCTTCCTCCTACGTTAGCCTTTCAACACTTTTAACTCCCATACCACAAAGTTTTGAATAACGAAGCATGTAAAAAAAATTCTCGCTACGTTGGTGAAAAGGGAGGAGAATAAATAGAGTACATTTTTTTTTCTGAAATTGTTACCTGGCCGATGAAGTGAGGTTCGCTAAATGAAGGAGGAATGTAGAGAAGTCTGGCTCGCATGAGTATAGAAGGGTAAGGGCAGTGATGAAGAAAAGGCAAAAAAGTGTAGAAGGGGCGAGAAGAATAGGATGGATGTGGGGAAAAGAAGGAAGGAAAGAGGTGGGCGCCCTCCCTCTCCTCACCCCTCGCCGGTGCACAGTGTGGGGCGGAAATTAAACTTTTCTTGATCGCGGCGTCAGAAGGCGTTGGCGGCTTTTGTTTTTTCGGCCTCAACTTCGTCAGAACATGGCTAATGTACGGAAATATGTGCATATATATATATATATATATATATATATATATATATAAATATATATATATATATATATATATATATATATATATATATATATATATATATATATATATAGAGAGAGAGAGAGAGAGAGAGAGAGTATGTGGTGGTGTAAAAAGTGCAGGTGTGACAGTTGAAGTGGAGCAGTGGCGGGAGGGCACCAGATGGGAGCCAGGACGGGAGTGTTTGACGAAGGGGTTGTTAGAAAGGAAAGGGAGCAGAGAGCCAGGGTGGAGGTGGTGACGGGTGGGAGCAGTGGTGGGGGAGAGGGGGAAGTATGTGCCCCTGTAGTAGTGCTGGAGAAAGGTAGTCCAGGTCAGAGAGAGAGAAAGAGAGAGAGAGAGAGAGAGAGAGAGAGAGAGAGAGAGAGAGAGAGAGAGAGAGAGAGAGAGAGAGAGAGAGAGAGAGAGAGAGAGAGAGAGAGAGAGAGAGAGAGAGAGAGAGAGAGAGATGGGGGGGAGGGGGAGAATAGAAAACAAATACGCAATGAGTTGTGTAAATTACTCCCATGGGACTACTTTGAAACTGTCGGGGGACAAAGAAAAGATTACGTGTACAAATGAATAAAATGAATTAATGTGTTGCGTGAGGAAGGAATGAAGGAGTCTCGATGATTTTTGTGTTAATGTAATTTAGGAACCAACGTCTCGTGTTTATGGATCTTCATGTACGTTTGACGGTGAACTAAACCATAATATATCATCTCTAAAATAAGTAAACTGTTAATGTTATCTGACGGAATTGTAACAACCAACTCAAGGCGAGGAGGTGTTATCAGTCACTGCTACGGCGAGTGTGAACAAACTGAAGAGGCAAATTTGTTGGTGACATATATATTGTACCATCACCTGCTTGTTGTGTAAGCGGCACCAACATACCTGCTGATGCAATAGAAACTTGAATAAAGCTTAGATACGATGATTCATATCCTTATAAAAGATTCTATAAAAACAATACATGTGGAAGTTCGAAAATATTATGAGCTTTTATGTTACCCATCGAATGCATTGGTTCTCTAGTGATCAGCGACTACCTTCTGTTTTCTATGGTTACCACAGCTAGCTCGGCGGCGAGATGGCAGCACTAGCGTTGCATCCGGGCTGACCGTGATTGAACCCTCACTATGGACAGGCAGCAAAAGATAATTTTATGTGAACCATAAGTGTCTTAGTTGTTTGAGGGATATGAACACCTTCCTCTAATTTGAGATTCCATGCACATACTGAGAAAATGGAGACATTTAGCTTAAAAAGAATCTACATATGACTCCATCAACTGGTTCGAGCACGTCTCAGTGATCAGATGTTTCTATGGCTTTACCAATAGTCGTTTTGTTGCATGCAAACTTTAGGAGAAAAGAACTTACATAATTTAATATTTTCCTTAACATAAAGTAAGCTTATGTGACCTTGAGAACAAAGGTATTCTGAAATAAGAAAATCACTGATGATGTCGACAAGATAACAGTCGCGTGCCTCGCGTCGGTGGGCCGTGGGGTCGGGAGTCAAGTAGTCGGCGGCGGGCGGCGCGGGCGGCGTCCACAAGTATTATTACATTGTGTGTGTGTGTGACCAATAACTTGCTTCAGCGGTAGTGAATGTTGCTAGCGGGTCATTGGCTGCATCCTATTCTTGACTGGCTCAGCAGGAACGTGTGCCTACTGAATCATAAGGAATAAGGTAGGCTGGTAATGGAGGTTCAGCCTTCCCCATGTTGCCCCATGGTGCCATATCACTATATACTACTACAAAATATGGCTTGCTTTTATTGTAATGCAAAATCTTTTTCGTTTGCACCCAATTTCTGCATATGTATGAAGTTGTTGTAATAGTTAGTGATAGTGAAATTTGGGTCAATGGCGTTGTCAAGGTTTGCGGAGAATTCAGTCATGCGTGAACGGGGTGCGGGGTTGGAGTTGGGGGATAGTAGGGAACCTTGTACTCACGCCAGCCAGACAGCAACATTGAGTGAATGAAGGAAGATTGTGTTTAGGAAAGTAGGGAAGGACTCAGGGTGAGATGACAAGTAGGCTCTGGGGTGTTGAGAAAGGTTCAGAGTGTGTGGCAACATCTCGTTATCTCTTTGAAAACTGCCAATGTTCTCCATCCACGACAACTATCCCTCAAATTACTGTCCCCTATCTACAGTTACTCTTATGCAGCGCCCACCAACAAAATGTACGTGTTTTTTTCTTCAAAGCTTGTGCCCCCAACACCCCAGCCACGTCCTCATCACCCCCAAACGTCAACTTACTCCCGCAACCTTCCTCCCCGAAAACTTCCCTCCCCAAAAACTTCCCTTCCGGCAACTTTCCTCTTGACTTCTCCTCGTCAACTCCTCCGTCAACTTCCCGCCAACAACTTCCCTCGCTAATTTTCCTCCGGACAAGTTGTTCCGACAAGTTTTCCCGAAAATTTCCTAAACAATTTCCCTCCCCCTTCCTGACTGTTACCTACCCGATAACTGACCTCCAAAACTTCTCCTTGACTACTGTTTCCTGAGGTTGTCCCGCAAACCCACGCTTACAAATGCCTCCCGATAAATTTCCACCTCCCCTATTCTGCGTCTGAATAACGACTCCTAACCACTGTCCATTACAACGGCTCACCCTCCCATATCTTGTAGCCTAAAGGGGCGGTCTTCCCTCCATACATAATTAACCCCATTGAAGTCTGCAAACAGTTGTTGGCGCACACGCACGTGACTGGAGTGGAGTGGAGTGGAGTGGAGGAGGCATTGGCATGAGAGTGTGTAAGCCGAGCGCTGATTGGTTACTATCATGTGTTTATACATGTTAACAACTTATTATTAAGTTTTACATTGTTTTAATGATATTGGTGTTTTATGATATTTCAAAAATCCTGAAAGACAATAATCATTACGCAATTGAAGCGATCTAAAAATATCTGATAAGTGAAATGGTCAATGAAAACAATGTAAAACGTAGTATTAACAATGAAAAATCACGGCATTGTGAACATAAATAAACATAGGACAGTAGCGTACTAGCGCTCGTGTTACAGAGCCTTAGGTTGAGAGAGGTGGTTAGGTTCAGGTTTGGATAAACAGATTAAAGGTGACTTGTATTAGCGTCAGGTTGCACTGGTGTACAGCTTTCCTTTGAGTACTGACTGGTTTGTGCTGTCAGTAATATAGCTTTTTCTTGGGGGGTGAAATTGTAGGTGCAATTCTGTAAAGATTTTTACATTTTAATCTAGTCCTGGTAGAAGAGATTCAAATATTCTTGTGAAAGGAGTCTTAAAATTGGATATAAGGCAACAGTAATATTATTGTTATTAGAGAAAGTTGTCGTCGAGTGTGTGCACAGGACAGCTGTGTGCGGTGCAGCTGTTATAGAACCTGTAAGACGTGGTGACGAGGAAGCGGGGCACAAGTGTGTTTTGTGAGGGGGAGGCGAGTTGAGCCGGATGTCAGATGACTTCGTAAGGAAAGGGCCGAGAGTAGAGTTGACATTAGAGGGGGGCGGGAGGCTGGTGGGGCTGGGGGGCAGTAAATAATGCAACAACAGCCTGGACCAGAAAAGCTTTCACTTTGGTCAACTTCGAGACGACTCGAGGAAATTGCGAGCCTGACACCTTGTTTCAAACTTCCATGTGGCGGCGACTTCAGCCACACCGTGTTCTTGTCGCCTCGCCTCCCCGCCCCGCGCACCCTCCACCCTCCACCCTGGCCACCCTTCAGTGTACAGGGTGTTGAAGGGCCTAGCGCGGTGCAGACTGTGTTCCTAATGCAGGCCAACAGGTGGGGGTGGGAAGGGAGTGTCCGGCCACCTCGGAACACACGCGGAGACACGATATGGACGTAGTGTTAAGGGCGATGGTGAGGCGGGTTCTCGCCTCCACCCCGCGTCGCCACCCTCACTCACCCCCATCTTTTCCTTATTCCCTTACTCCAACCTACACCCTTCTCCTTCCCTTCACCCCACTTCATTCCCCTCAACTCTCCCTCTCCCTCCCCTGACCCAGCTTGTGCCGACTTGTCTCCCTCTCCCCCCAGCCTTCAGCGACACAAATTCTAGTTTATATTCGTCCATCACCCTTCACTTCTCTCCCCCACGCTACCCTACGCCGTGTACAGGGCTCAGTGACGATACACCAAGATTGTTTTCCTCTCTTTGCTGTGTGTGTGTGTGTGTGTGTGTGTGTGTGTGTGTGTGTGTGTGCGTGTGCGTGTGCGTGTGATTAATCTTTCTTTAATTTTTCTTACATTCGCAATCTTCTTCCTCCCTTCCTCCTTTCCTCCCTGCATTCCTTCCTTCATCATCAGCAGGCTCTCCACTTCAAGAACACACACTGTTCTTGTACGCTTTCATCTACCCTTCTTTCTATCAATCCTCCTCCTCCTCATACTCCTACTCCTCCTCTTCTTCCTCCTCCTCCTCCTCCTTCTCCTTGGTCTGAAAAGTGGATAAATGCCACGTACTTCATATCGGAAATTATAACCCTCTTACAAGTTACTCGATGAAAGACGTTCAACTCAAAAGTGTAGATAAAGAAGAAGACTTAGGCGTAATTATTACAAGTTGTTATCAAAGACCGAGAAGCCAATGTACTGTAGTAGTAAAAAACTGCAAACAAACTAGTCGGTTTAATTGGAAGAACGTTCAACTTAAAATCTGAAAAAAGTGATATTTACGTTATATAACTCACTCGTGCGTCCCCATTTAGAATATTGTGTACGATGTTGGTCACCTTATTTCAGGAAGGACGTAGAAAAACTAGAGAGAATACAGCGTCCCGTAAACAAAATGATACCAAGATTACGTAACAAACCATACGAGGAGCGACTCACAAGACTACATTTTTTTCCCCTAACAAAACGAAGGCTAAGAGGAGACTTAATGGCAGTTTTTTAAAATCTTCATAGGTTGTACTAACGTAAACCCAGACGCCTATTTCACCGTTGATCGTATTAACATCACGAGAAACAACGGTTACAAAATAAATGGTAAACGCTTTGAAATTAACGAAGCCAAATATTTTATCTTTAATCGTGTTGTCAATGTTTGGAACGGACTACTCTCGAACGTCGTTAACTCAGCTACCGTTGAAACTTTTTAGAAAACGCCTCGATAATTATTTCACATCAAATCCCCGTCTGGCATTGTTCTCCTCAGGCTAATTAATCATCTATTTTGTAGTTAGAGATATCAAACAGCCAAGTAGGGATCAATAGGTGTGGTGTTGTTTATATTCCTTTGTATTCCTTTGTAATCCTTCTTTGTACCTCACATTCCTCCCATGTTCATCTCTTGGAAGGGGTTCAGTGCCTTGTCTGATGGGAAATGCGTTCGTTCGTCCCTCCCCCACTGGTGTTGCTCCCCACTGTTCCACCCTCCACAGTGTCGATCTGGGAGGGTTGCTTCTTCATTCCCTCCCCGTCGTCTTCCATATTGGCAGGCGCTGCTGGACATTACTATTTTATTTGTATTTATTTTTTTCTTAAAGTAGTATGTTTGCAATAATCTTTTATACGTTTTTTTCTTGCTTGTGTATTATTATAATCGAGGTTATTATTCTAATGTTATTTTTCGTTTTAGATTTTGCCTGTTTTCATGTTTACTAGTTGAGTATTTAATTTTGATATGTTGGAGTTGTTTGTATACCATTCTTTCGTCTTCTTTCTCTTTGTTCTCTTGGGTGAACGGTTTCTTACTACCGTTCTATTTCTTCATTTCTGTTTCCCTGGTTTTCCCCTCCCCTTCCATTCATCTTACATTCCCCTTCTCCATTCACTGAAATTCTCCTTCATCTCTTTCTATATGCAGCCTCACAATGAATGTTAAATTCACTTTTACACATAACTTTTTTTCTCTCCTCACCACTTCGTTAACTTTACCCTCCAACCGTCGTCTGCATCACCTTTCCTCCTCCTCTTCCCCTCATCCCCCACCTCCTTCCCCCTCCACCACTCCATCTCCAAGAACTTTTCATTTAAAATATTCTGATGAAGAGGAGCGATGCTGAATTGGTACCCTGTGTTTTATACCTTCCGCTCTGGTGATCCACAAAGGCTGTTTACGTCCAGTCGTCCGGGTGGTGGGCGCGAACGGAGGGGACATGATGAAGACTGGGAAATCGAGAGCATATAAAAGTACTGGGCGGAAATTGTAAAGAGAAGAGGAGGAGGAGGAGGAGGAAGAGGAGAGAAGAAGAAGAAGGTGAGTTTGAAGGAAGGAGAGAGGGGTGAAAAATAGAAGAGGAGGGAAAGGGAGGAGGAATAGTGGTGGTGCACGTCGTTGGGTGTATGAGAAGATAAAATGTAGGAAGAGATAAAGAGACGAGGGAGTTTTGATGTTGGGAGATACTGGAGATACAGTGGCATGTAGGAACGGAAAGAGAGAGAGAGAGAGAGAGAGAGAGAGAGAGAGAGAGAGAGAGAGAGAGAGAGAGAGAGAGAGAGAGAGAGAGAGAAGAGAGAGACGCCGGAAGATTTACTGGAGATAGTGATTACAGGAAAATTGGAAGAATTGCAATTGCCCATATTTTTCTTCTCTTTTCTCCCTACATCCCTTCTCCCTCCTCGCTTCCATACCACATTTGCACTCCAAAGCCATCAGAAGGAAATATTTGTGTATTCTTCCCAATCCAGCAATTTTACGGTCACTAGGCGGAAAAGAGAAAGCGGAAGAGAGGGAGGAGGAGGCGGAGGCTGAGGAGGAGGAGGAGGAGGAGGTGGAGGAGGTGGAGGTGGTGAAGCAGCAGCAGCAGCAGCAGCAGCAGGAGCACGAGGCTGGGTTAGGGGGGAGGAGGGACTGAAACCTGTCGAAGAATTTGCATGAAACGACGCTAAAAGTCGGAATTCATGGATTTTTACCAGCACCCTTCGCCCCTTTTATCTCATCCTCAAGGTTATCCATCGCTCACTCTCGCCCTAACAGACGGTGATCGACACGGCAAAGTTAACCCTTATGTACCACCCATTTTAGGGTGGCTGTCCCTCCCCAGAGTCTCGGGGGGAAAGGGTTGAAAGTCGTGTTGTTGTGTGTGCCTGGGGAGGGGGAGCTGGGTGATTGATGTCGTCCCTGGCCCCTACTTGTCGGCCCATAGCTAAGAGGGGAAAAATGTGCTTGTTACTAATTACTAGCACTTAGTATATTTTCCTGGGAAACGATCGCCACAATTAAGGCTTAACGACAAAAGCGAATCGTTTTTCTTTAACATGAGTATTAAAAAGATAAATTCCTTTGAAATTCACCTCCTGTTGACTCAAATATTTCAGTCTTCTTTTCTTTTTGATATATAAAGATTCTCGTGATATTTTCCCCGAGGCTCGGGTTTGAGCCTGATACCTTAATGAGCCGACGCTTCAAAGTGATATTATAGAGATTTGGACGGGATGGAGTGTTGAGCAGAGGTGGGGGGGGGGAGGCGATGAGCGGGGTGTTGAAGAAGGAGAGAGAGAGAGAGAGAGAGAGAGAGAGAGAGAGAGAGAGAGAGAGAGAGAGAGAGAGAGAGAGAGAGAGAGAGAGAGAGAGATGGGGAAGGCGGAGGAATTGTGTATATGTATATGTGTGTGTGTGTGTGTGTGTGTGTGTGTGTGTGTGTGTGTGTGTGTGTGTGTGTGTGTGTGTGTATTCATATATATATATATATATATATATATATATATATATATATATATATATATAAAGCTATTGGATGAAGGAACGCTGACAAGAAAAAAATTGAGGGAACTTCAGAAAGTATGAGGCAGGAAATAATTAAGGTTTAATTAAGATAAGAAAAAAAATAGACAGGCAGTGAGAGAGGTAGGGAGAGGAAAGATGAAAATGTACGTAGGAGGGAGGAAAAGGCGGAGGAGGAGGAGGAGGAGGAGGAGGAGGAGAAGGAGTAGTAGTTGGTAAATAAAAGTGCAATGATAAAAACAGAAAGCCTACAGATGAATATAAGAATATACACAAAATGCGACTCAATCGGCCCAGGAATGAAGCAAGTGAAAGACTAGACAAGGAGACACTAAGAGGAGAGAGGGGAAGGAGAAGAGTAAAAGATAGAACAAAAATCATATAAAAATGGAACCGAAGTGTAGGAAGATTAAAATAAAGAAAAAAATGATGCAAGGGTAAGAAAAGCAAGAAGGAAAAGAAGGATTACAAGAAGAAGGAGGAGGAGGAAGAAGAAGAAGAGGAAGAGGAGGAGGGGGAGGAGGAGTGCCTTGCAGAGTCTCGTCAGCGCAGCACGTTCCGCCTCTCTGGTCTCCTCTTTGGACACACTTTCCCGGGAAAAAAAAAAGTAGAAAAAAGGGAGGAAGAAAAGTGTTGTTGGTGTCATTTTTTAAAAGTCTTCCTTCGTCATTTTAAGATTGTTGTGCTGAGCTGCCTGCTGAAGGTATTGGCTCTTTGATGCCTCTCTCTCTTTCTCTCTCTCTCTCTCTCTCTCTCTCTCTCTCTCTCTCTCTCTCTCTCTCTCTCTCTCTCTCTCTCTCTCTCTCTCTCTCTCTCTCTCTCTCCATCTTTCTTCCTTACCATTTCTGTTTCTGTTTCTTTACACAGTCGTAGATGTGTGTCTCTGCCTCTGTCTGTGTCACTCCTTGTTTCTTTGTTGTCTCCCTCTTTCCTCTTTCTCTTCTCTCTCTCTCTCTCTCTCTCTCTCTCTCTCTCTCTCTCTCTCTCTCTCTCTCTCTCTCTCTCTCTCTCTCTCTCGCTCTCTCTCTCGCTCTGAGACGACTTGAATCTGAATAAGAATTTCTCTCCTGCTCCTCCCATTTCTTCTTCCTATTCCTCTTTTTCCTCTTCTTCTTTTTCTTCTTCCTCCTCCTCCTCCTCCTCCTCCTCCTCCTCCTCCTTCTCCAAATCTTACTCCTCCAAATTTCCCTCCCCTTCCTCCTCTTCCTTCTCCTCCTCCTCGTCCTTCTACTCTTCCTTCTCTTTCTTCTCCTCCCCCTCCCCTTTCTCTTCCTTCTTCTCCTCTCCTTCTTTCTTTTATATATCTCAATTAGGTCCCCTCGTAACCTACGTTTGGATAAACTGAATACACTCAGCTCGTTTAGTCGTTCTTCGTAAAGCTTGTTTCGCAATTTAGAGATAATTTAAGTAACTTTTTTTTTTGTATTCGCTCCAGTTTATCAATATCTTTTTTTTTATAATATGGTGACCAGAACTTAATACAATATTCTAGTTGAGGGCGCACACGTGGATGAAAGTGTGGGTATATCTTTTTCAGATTTGTATTAAAAAGTTTTTCCGATGAAGCCGACCAGTTGGTTAGATTTCTTAGCAACGTCTGAACAATGTTGACTTGGTTTAAGGTCATCACTTTTGTTTTTTTATTTAAACATTTCCTTTAGTCATTTCTCTCCTCTCTCTCTCTCTCTCTCTCTCTCTCTCTCTCTCTCTCTCTCTCTCTCTCTCTCTCTCTCTCTCTCTCTCTCTCTCTCTCTCTCTCTCTCTCTCTCTCTCTCTCTCTGCTTCACAGGATACGAAACGAAGATCGAAAGATCACTTAAAACTTTTTCCCTTCGATTTACCCTCATCGTTTCAAGTTCCTCTCTTCCGCAGTTTTATGAAAGCATTTTACAGCCACTCTGCTCCTTTTCACTTCTCTATCCCCTCCCCCTTCTCCCGCCTTCACTTCTCCGTCATCCCGTCCACCCCTTTCGCGCCCTTCCACCTTCCTCCCTTCCTTTCCGGTGACTCGAATTATATCTTGGTTCCAACTTTACACTTGGAGAGATGAAGTTTACTTTCTCCCGAAGTGAACATTGTGTGATACTTGCGTCACGATTGAGTTTCTTTCTTCCTCCTCCTTCTATCCCCTCTCCTCCTCCTCCTCCTCCTTTTTATATTTTTATCTTCATCATCGTCATCATTATCATCTTTTTTTTTCTCCTTCATTTATATGTGTGTGTGTGTGTGTGTGTGTGTGTGTGTGTGTGTGTTTGTGTGTGTTTGTGTGTGTGTGTGTGTGCGCGCGTGCGTGCTAAACGTGCACAAGTGCCACATTTTACGTCATAAATTATAACTTTAACGGTCGTAAAAATGAGCCTTATGGGAGTTATCAATTAAATAGTTTGATATAAGTTTGAAACGCGTCGGTGCTGCCTTTTAAGTGCTTGGGGCGGCTGATGGTGCCTCGAGCCTGTCAGGTGGCGGCGTCAGGAGTGGCAGTGTGATAGAATGCTTGTCAAATATTCTGGTGATATTTATGATAATTTTTTTTTCTTCTATTCTATTCATTACGAGTATTGAGGTTTCGGTGATATGACACACCCACCAACACAACCTTCAACTTCTTTTTTTGTTGTTGCTATGAATGAAGTGTTTGATTTATATAGTTCTGATACTACGAAGATCTTCCGTATTTGTGAACTCATTTGAAACACTGTATTAAAGTAAAAAAATAGATAAATAAAAAAATAAATAAATAATAATAATAATAAATGAGACGCGCTTCTTCTTCTTCATGATCTTACGTTTTCTATAGAACTTCAATGCTATTACTTCCTTATTGCTGCTACTTTACGGTATAACAATCTTGTACGAAACACTAATTTTTGTGTGTGCATATGTGTGTGTGTGTGTGTGTGTGTGTGTGTGTGTGTGTGTGTGTGTGTGTGTGTGTGTGTGTGTGTGTGTGTGTGTATGTGTGTGTGTGTGTGTGTGTGTAAAGTTTTATAAAATAGGTCTGACAGGAGCCTCATGATTCCCGGATTCTTTGTCATGTGTTAAAGGTATACGAAGGACAACGAACATAATGTTAAAATTCTTTAGTGCATATCACGTATGAAACTCATTTAAATTTATAGTTACCAATCACTCATAAAGCCTAAAAGAATCAAAAGTGTTTTCCATATCCAATAGGGCTTAGAGAAATAAATGGGGAATGGAAGGATTTTAAACTTAGTAATACATTGAATTCCTGGCCTCGAGTGACGAACTAACCGTGATTGTTCTGAACCCCGTGCAGTGTAATGGTTAATGGTGCCCGTGTGTGGTGGTGGTGGTGGTGGTGGTGGTGGTGGTGGTGGTGGTGGTGACCCTGCAGCGGCACACTTTCGTACACATAAAAAAGAAAATTGACATAGAACGGTAGGTAGATATGATAGATAATAATATAGCATGGTAGGTAGATGGTAGATAGTAGGTCATGAACCATCTCATGTGTTTGAGTATTTGTTTCCTAGAAGTTTGGAAATGTGCATGACGGTGGTGATGAAACGATATAAGGAGGCGGATGAATGGGTGGATAGCGTGAGTGAGTGAGGTAATGAGGGATGAATATAATGTTGGTGGTGGTCCTGATGGTTGACATTGGGGATGAGACTTCATGACTGGCTTCATCATCCGCGGATTTGTGTATTTCACTCTCGTAGCTGCTAATCAAACATTGAGAGGAATGTGCAATTGATGTGTGACAGCAATGACAGCGTTAAATGAAGGTATTGTGCCGCAAAATCCATCATGCACGTTAATTAGATAGGGCACGTGGCCGAGTACCGAGGTGCACACCAGGTGACCGACAGGTGTCATTCATAAGGGTGACCTGATTGACAAGGATTAAATTGCTAAGTCACAATGATATTCAGACATTACATGATAAGCTGAAAACCTTGGTAAATATTGTAGATGTCACAGAACTAACTCTAAACATATATCTGAACACGTGAAAAAGATTACGTAATTACTTACATATACCTAAGTCAATCAGTGAAGATGTGTGTTTAGTCGCACTATTCCATTTTTTTTCTCGTATAAATAACGTCAATTTTGAAAACACTAATAGTATATTACCGTTCCCGGAGATGTTGAACAGCTCGCTGCTACGACACCCAACACCCTTTGCAGATTAAGAGTGTGCGGGTCCATTAACACAAAGACAATGGTGCTGTAACTCTGAATTTGTGACGAAAACGTGATAGTTGTAATATTCATCGTCAGGTGCGGCCAAAAGAATACGGAAAATGTAATAATGAATCAAAAGTATATGTAATTAATCCGTCCAGATTTTCAACTCGAAAATTTGCAGATAGCCACTGTAGATCAATCAGTCGGACAACAAACTAGTTTACAAACATTACCTGAACTCTGGAATTCATTGGTTTGAAATTCGACACAGGAAATAGTGAATCAACAAAGTTCAATGACATAACAAGTGTTCTTGATGTCATGCCATCCGTTTATGTACTTCCATTAACTGTTTTGCAATTAGCACACAATAAGGTGCTAATAACTTATCTTTTTGTATCGCAAATACTTATTTTCAAGTTTCAAGGCAAAAACTTCTTGTGATGAACATGTTTGGCACTACTAATAAACTTTATTATGTAACCAAAAACTATAAGAAAAAAATAGTTTTCAAATGATATCACGAGTGCTCTTTGAACTGTAAAACGTAACATAACATAACTGTGCTGATGTTAAGACATGCATGGCTAAACGTTAAACGAATAAAGTAGATATGGGCATATTAAGTATATTTTCTACCGAGTTTTTATTATATCTGCGTAACGAATTTGCTTGGATGTAAAGATCTCAATCATTAGATATTTCGAAACCTTTCACTTCTCCATTGTAAAGCTGAAGCTCTTCCATAAATAATGCTGTTTACTTTTAGCTTATTGATGTACTGTAATACCCTAGACATACTCTCTCTCTCTCTCTCTCTCTCTCTCTCTCTCTCTCTCTCTCTCTCTCTCTCTCTCTCTCTCTCTCTCTCTCTCTCTCTCTCTCTCTCTCTCTCTCTCTCTCTCTCTCTTGCATCACCCTACCACGTTCTAAATTCGATGCAGGCGTTTGTTTTCCCCTCACACCTAATCCACGTTAAGGGGGCCAGGGAGGAGGCCGTCGCAGTGTATATGACAGTGATAAATGGATGGACAGAGCATCGTAACTACAGTGAATGTGTACCAAACCTGATAGCACCATTCCCTAAGTACTTCGTCATTAATACACATAGCTTACCTTTACAGCAGTCAGTTACACATTCATTAGTTGTGTCTAGTATTCTGTGACATGTTTCCTGCCACTGAATTGTCACTGAGATTAGTATGTCTTTTTGCTGTGTGGTAATAGTCTGATCTACTTATTGACTGTATTGTTAGGTTGATTAGTATTGTGTGTTGATGCTTCGTGGGGAAAAGAAAACAAATATTGGGATTACTCAACTATGTGTGTGTCTCTCTCTCTCTCTCTCTCTCTCTCTCTCTCTCTCTCTCTCTCTCTCTCTCTCTCTCTCTCGTCTCCTTTGGGTTCACATCTATTACTTATCTTTTTTTTGTCTTGTATATTTTCACCTCCTCCTCTGTCTTATCCATCACCTTCCTCCTCTTTTCTTCTTCTTCTTCCTCCTCCTCCTCCTCCTCCTCCTCCTTCTGGTCTTTTAGCTCTTCCTCCTCTAGCTGTTTCCTCTTTCTCGTTTTCCTCCTATTCACTTCATCTTCTCTCTCTCTCTTGCTGTTGTTGTTCTATTTCTTCTTCTTCTTCGTCTTCTTCTTCTTCTTCTTCTTCTTCTTCTTCTTCTTCTTCTTCTTCTTCTTCTTCTTCTCTCTTATCTATTTTCTTCTTTTTCCTCCTCCTCCTCCTCCTCACGTGGTTGTATAGCAGAATAATGCTGATGCTGCATCTTTGGTGTGTCGAGAAGGACCACCAGAATGATAGCGTCTCCTCCGCCTCAGCAGAGAAGGATGATGCTTCTTGATGCTGGCGAGGTTTTCTTGTCCGTGAATTTATTGCAGTTAACAATAGATCTTCGTCCAATGTGTCAGTACCGGGATTCCGTTTTTTTATGTGGATTTATTATAGGAAAAGTTTTAGCTAGTGCTGTTTTGTAGGTGTATGATAGCATGTTCTTTCGGGTACCATTATTATTATTATTATTATTAGTAGTAGTAGTAGTAGTACTATCCTAGTTAAGTACATTTTTGTCTAATCACCTTATTTCTAGACGATCGTATACACCTCTGAGCGATTGCAGCATAAACTATATATCTCTTCTTTATATAGTTTCACCATTGATAGCGTGTGTACTTGGTATATAATAACACATACATCTCTAAAGCTGGTGTGCATACTTGGAAATATTATGCGTGAAGTAGAGGGAATGGGTCTTTCTTTGCCTGAGAGAGTATTGGTGCAGCAGCCTTGGTCAATGGGTGTTAGCGGGTACTCAACACTACATTATAAAAACACTCAACAATGCCTGTGTATCGCCTACTTCTATATGCTTTAGTGTGGTCCAGGGAGTCGGGATAATCTACTCCATTCGTGACTTGCTGTAATCTCACGTATATTCTTGCACTAGATGTTCGGTTCCTTTATTTATGTTTCTTCCATAAAACAGTGTGAGGTAATGGTGGTCTGTTGTCGTGTATTGTTGGGAGTAAATATCGTGCCAGGTTGTCGCGCGTAAAGTACTGTAAAAATAGAGGTTTTCCGTGTGAGTGAGTCTTTCTATAAGAGTCATATTCTGGGGTTTATCCTCTCTCGCAGTGTTTGTTTATAGAGGTTCAGGCTGAGTTAATCTATTCATGGCCACGAGCGTCAATCTTTTTTAATTTGTTTATCATGATTACTTCTTATTTTTTTGGTTTGTGGTGTAATGGTTTTCATTAATGTATATTTTTTTTTATTTGGTGGTGTATTCTTTTTCTCTCTATCAA
>JAPQNM010000003.1:39629633-39637133 GCA_029783475.1 Metacarcinus magister | reverse complement strand
AGAGAGAGAGAGAGAGAGAGAGAGAGAGAGAGAGAGAGAGATTGAGAGAGAGAGGGTCAGTCAGTCAGTGTGTATATGCGTGTATATGTGTGTGTATGCTTGTCTGCGTGTTTTTTTTATTTTTTATTTGTTTATCTATTTTTCCATTTTAGTGTCGGTTTTATCGCAGTGAGAGGCAGTAACCAGTGAATATCTGCATCCGACAGGAAGTTGTTAAGGCGATTTATGGATGAGCTGGCTTTGTAGATTCATTTAGCAACATGCGTCAGGAACTTGTTTTATTCCCCGCACTAACTTGTGTATATTTGTGACGAAATATCATGGAATATAGAAAAAGGATTTGACTTCACTTATGTTTTTAGATTTTTTTCAGAGTAATTAAGGCTTTCAAAGAAATTATACCTGGAACATGGTTTGAATTTGACCTTGGGTTGATAACGTTGAAAAGATATCATTTTGTTGCCCCGCTTGATCTGCCTTCCCAAAGCGACACATCACGTCACTGAGCGGCTGAGGATGATTGAGGCCTCGGGAGACTTCTCTTTGTGTTTTCAGTTTTGGAATAGTTGTTGACAATATCTGTTGTCGCCTTGTAGAAAAAGAAATTACAGCTTGGTATGATTCAGTATTTTCATTTCAAGTTAAAGTTATGTCATCAGGAAGAACTTTTCATGTTATAACCTATAATGACACTGCTTTTATTGCTGTTAAAATTCCTGCACGAGTCTGTCTTTCCTTGCAACAAAAGCCTTCACAGAAAGCTCGGATATAAGAAGAAAAAAAAAAAATAAAAAAATAATATTTACTGTTACTACAACAAGTTAGTTAGGGTTTCATATACATTTAGCAAAATAAGAGAATAAAATACACTGTCGCTAGCAACTTGACTTGCAACATTCTTCACTTATGATGCAGAATTGAAATGTATTTGGTTAATGAAAACACGATGACAAATTCTAGAAACTTCTTATACAATTGAACTCTTCATTGGCCTCCTTCGATGAAAAAAAAGAAAAACAAATGTGTGTGCGTGTGTGTGTGTGTGTGTGTGTGTGTGTGTGCGTGTGTGCGTGTGTGTGTGTGTACGCGCCGAGAACCCACCTCTCCCTTTGGTTCGTGTTTGAGCGGTGATTGTGTGGAGTGAGCGGGTATATAGTGGGAGTAAGGCCGGAGTGGAGGGAAGGGAGGGAGCAGAGAGAATGGAGGGAGGGAGTGCAGGGAAGAGAGGGAGGAGTGGGAGACAAGGTTGTAGACGATGAGAGAGAGAGAGAGCGAGCGAGAGAAAGATAATTTATTTTGTATTATTTTTCATGTGTGTGCATTTACATCCGAGACGAACGCGATTAAGTCTGATTCCTTCCTCTGTTGTGTTTGTTTGTCTTGTGTCTAGAATCCTTACCCGAGGTTCTATTTTGTCTTTCTTCTCGCTCCTTTGATAGTTTATGACCTTGTTTTTCGTCATGTGATAAGACTTTTTTTTCTTCTCTCTCTCTCTCTCTCTCTCTCTCTCTCTCTCTCTCTCTCTCTCTCTCTCTCTCTCTCTCTCTCTCTCTCTCTCTCTCTCTCTCTCTCTCTCTCTCTCTCTTTTATTCGAGACCCGTGAGTGAGGAATGAAGAATTATCGGACACATTTACGAAAACACGTAAATCTGATTATTAGAAGGAATGATTGAAACGCCCTAGTGGAGAGAGAGAGAGAGAGAGAGAGAGAGAGAGAGAGAGAGAGAGAGAGAGAGAGAGAGAGAGAGAGAGAGAGAGAGAGAGAGAGAGAGAGAGAGAGAGAGAGAGATGAAAAAAAAATTGAACGATTGATTAATGTTAAATAGATCATGGTTTCTTTCTCCCTCTCTCCCTTCCTCACTCACTTCTTCTCCTTTCTTTCTTCCTTTCTTTCTTCCTTTCTCCCTGCTCTTCCCTGCTTTTGTGTGATTCTTTCTTCATTCATCCTTCCCTTCCTTCCATATCTGCTTTGTTAGTATATTTATCAACACCTCTTGCTTAACACTTGTTCTCTCTCTCTCTCTCTCTCTCTCTCTCTCTCTCTCTCTCTCTCTCTCTCTCTCTCTCTCTCTCTCTCTCTCTCTCTCTCGCTCTCCCTACCATTTATTTAATACTTTTACATTCCTGTTTCTCTTCCTGCTTCCCTCTTCTCCTGCTGTATTTTTCTTCCGTTTGTTGGCACACATTTGTCCATTTTATTTCCTTTACTGTTTCTCCATTCCCTCTTTTCTTTTTCTATCATTTAGTCTTTCCTGGACATTTTTTTTTTCTGGCGTCCTCTCTCTTCATTATTTTTTTTTCTCTCAATGTCTTTTTTCCCTTTGAGAATACTGGGTGTGTGTGTGTGTGTGTGTTAGTGTGGTAGTGTGTGTGTGTGTGTGTGTGTGTGTGTGTTAGTGTGTGTGTCTGTGTCTGTGTCTGTGTGTGTGTCTGTGTCTGTGTCTGTGTCTGTGTCTGTGTCTGTGTCTGTGTCTGTGTCTGTGTCTGTGTCTGTGTCTGTGTCTGTGTGTGTGGGAGGCAGGCAGACACATACAGACAGACACAGACAGACAGCAGACAGCCAGACAGACAGACAAGCAGACAAACATGTACACACACACACACACACACACACCACACACACACACACACCACACACACACACACACACACACACTTTTAATGGGCAGTAAATTTCTCTAATACACTCTTTACTCAAACATATCTTCATTGCATATTTTCTTAAGTCTCATTTAAGGTATTGTATTTGCTAACTATACGAGAGGCTGGGCATGACATAATTAGTTCCCTTTATGTGACTCTATACATCATGACATCGTTCTCTTGCCCCTTCTTCAGTAGTGCAAATAGGGATGCCCGTCTCTCTTTAGTTGTACGTTTGTAAGCGGTGAACTGGTGCTCTGCCGCATCAACACACATTCCGGGAAACTCAGGATTAGCTGCTCGTTCTCTGGTTGTTGTCTTGTTGTACAGCGCACGGATGAACTCTTGGTTAGCTGTTTGGTGTGTAATTGGTTTGCGTTACGCCTTGCTGCCTCTGTAGGGTTTGTATATCATGAAAGTGTGTGTCGAGTCTAGTTGCATGTAGTCATATAGTCGTAAAATTTTGAGGTAGTTTGCGCCTGTACATGTTGGTGTGATTCATTTTTAGTGTCTTTCTTTTAAGGATATTTTAAGTTCCTATGAAGGTGATTGTTAGTAGCCTTCGTAGTGACATTGGAACCCATGTGTCGAGGCAATATTGTGAGCGTCATGCTGATGAAGATGGAGTTAAAAGGGACACTTGGTAGCTTGTCACTTGAAAGGCCCCGTGCTGTATTACAAGGTTTCTTTTCTTCTTCTTGTTATCAATTGCACTTTTTTTTTGTGTGCATTTCCTATCTTTACGTTACGCTTCATTTTGTTTATTTTTTTTGTTCTTTCTTGTCGGCCATTAGAAGGCAGTCCTATGTTAAAGATTTATGTTACTTTTTCTTCATCGGATCTGTGTTGCTATTCCAGTTACCAGTAATTATTTTTAGTTTTTGCATTGATGTATTATATAAATCGTTGTTTGTCATGGTTTACATGAAGTGTTTGATATTTTGGATTTGCTGCCACATTTTGCAGTAAAGATTGTATTAAGAACCAGCTCTAGAGTTTATTGTAACATTTTGGACATTCAAAACCACCATTCTGAAAGTAACGAGGGTTTAATACTGTCACGTGAAACTGCAATGTTGTAGGTGTTTTAGTGTCTGCAGTAATTGTTTTCTAAGGCGTCGGCTTCGCTAACCTCACTTTTTTTCCTAATCTATTCAACCTTTTCGAGACATTCTTAACATTTCATTTGCTTATTTATTACACTGGTATGCTTTGACATTAGGTGAACGTTGAGTCTTATATTAGCTTTTCAGGACTTATGTGAATATGATGAAACCCTAAACAGAGCCAGTGTTCTTGCTAGCGTCGTTCAGGTTAATCAGTTAGTTATGGTGACGAAAAATCGATGTTCATCCTTTATAACTGTGACAATAACATCTGTGGTCATCCTTACTACTGCATCAATGTTTGTGTTAATCTGTGTGTCGTCCGCTTGAGTTACTTCAGTAGGAGCGGGAAGTTAATTTATTTTCTTCACGTAGTTCCTTTTCTCTTTCTCAATGTACATCTGTCAGTGCTTTCTGCCGCGGTTAATTGCCCCTTCACTCTGTATCTTGAAAATGTAGATGCGGAGTGACAGCATGACTTGCATGGTAGAATTTCTATATTGTGTTTTTATATTTTATGCTAGAGTGACGTTCTGCTTGTTTTGATGCTGTTGTTGTTGTGCTGTTGCTGCTTAATTAATTAGTTTGATATAGTATCGCCATATGGTCTCAAGATTTCACCAAGTAGGTTTTCTGGGAGGCTGATTTAATATTTTTGGTCCGTATTGTTTTGCAACCATACATGACAAAAAATAAGCTGTTACAGTCAGCAGGATTTATAATTACGTCTGTTGAGTCACCTTGGCGCTCACTCCCTCGTCACCATAGGAAGATCAGTGATATTTCTTCCATATTTCCTCTTTTCCAAAATGAGAAAGCGTATATTGAGTGAGTGCGTGCTTGCGTTAGTGTGTTACATGAGAGATTTGTAGAAAGGTACTCAACCATGGTAGAGAATAAAATATGTGGTTGCTATGAACAGGATTCGAACCGACGTCTGAACACCACTGTAGCTGCAGATCCACGAAACACTTCCCGCTTGTTCTGTATTTGCACTGCATTTGCAACTGGACAGGATTAACACCATATAAATTAGGATATATATTTAATACTGTTGAGGATTTTCTGCATGATACCCTTCCTCTCCCTTAATACGACCACAGTAAAAGGAAAAACGAATACGAAACGACATAAAGTTATCGTATATTCTATCGGTGTTCTCTTCACCTTTTTTTCCTCACCTTTGTTTAAGTTGCTTCCGCGTTTTTAATTAATACGGGATGTTTTTTTTTATTTGTTGTTGCTTTTACACATAAACTGTCCTCTGCTGGGTCTTTAGCATCATCTCTTTTCAAAAATTCTTCCCTCCCTAGTGCCACATCGAGAGCTTCATCAATAACATCTGTCCCTGCTTCACTCTGCTCCTGACTCCTCCCTACCTTGCTTGGTTCTGAATGTATGTTTTGTTCAGTTTGTTTCGTTCGGCATTTTTAAAAACATGACCACCTAGTCCACTTCTACTGATTATAAGAGTAGTACTGTCTGTGTGTGTGTGTGTGTGCGCGCGTGTGTGTGAATGTGTGTGTGTGTATGCATGCTTCCTTTTCCCCTTCCTCCTTCTCTTGCTCCTTGTCACTCTACCGTTGTTCAATAGGGAAGCTGTTTCTCAAGAATATGAAGCGAATGGTTTTCAATATTCCATAGTCGCGGCGCCAATTTGATGTCGCGCAGGCAACAAGAACACAAAGATGGGCCAATGTTTGCTTGCTCACGATGACAATGCAGCCTGTGTTTGTAAGTGATTTCCATTTTTCGCCTTTTTTTTTTTTTGGTAAAGAATGTCATCCCACGTTATCTAGTTTTTCATCTCCCTCTCTCTTTCTCGTTTCTTTTTTCTCTTGTTTTTTTTTTATTTATTTATTTGTATTTATGCTCTCTCTCTCTCTCTCTCTCTCTCTCTCTCTCTCTCTCTCTCTCTCTCTCTCTCTCTCTCTCTCTCTCTCTCTCTCTCTCTCTCTCTCTCTCTCTCTCTCCCGTTTCATATGTAAATGTACAATTCTCATCTATCAACAGGATTTCATGGCATTTCATAATTTTTCGATGAGCTTGATATGGAGAGAAAAACAGTGTGTGATGAAGTGCGTGTGCGTGTGCGTGTGCGTGTGCGTGTGTGCGTGTGCGTGTGCGTGTGGGTGTGTGTGTGATTCACCAATAACATATATATGTGTATATATATATATATATATATATATATATATATATATATATATATATATATATATTTAGTGAATATCAGATCTACTTTATATTTTCAGTGTGCAAGAATACTTCAACGAGGCTTCAGAGGAAGGTGAAAACACTCGAGTCTGTATCGCATCTCCATACTGAGGCTAATGCCTAAGTAAGCAGGTAAGCATATTATGGGTATTCAAACACATTATTTCACTATGCTGTAGAAGGACGTCTTTTTTTTTACACTGCTATTCATGCCTCTTTGGCATGTAATATGTACATAATAAAACAAAATTCTTGAAAAGGATATTTGTATGCTCTCATTTTTTTTCTTCTTTGCGACAATTTCCTTTCCCTGTTCCTCCGTCGTTTCCATCCTCTTTTTTCCTCCAAGTCATCTTTTTTCCTTTTCTCCGGCAGAACAATAGCTTCCTTTTTTTAGAAAACAAAACACACAGCCTTAACACAATCTTCTGCTTATTTACTTTTTCATTATAAAGTCATAATTAATCATTGTCATCTTAGCAGTTGTGTGACGGCCTTTCAAATCAACACACATTTTCTTAACATAAATATTATTATTTAGAAAATGTTTTCGACCAAGAGCATATCAATGTCTTCTGGTTATGTTCACCTACACCATGATTTAGTGTTTCGTTTGTGTGTTTGTTTGCCTGTTGGTTTGTCAGCAGTGGGATGCAGTAACTCATGTGTGTATTTTTTATGAAAACTTTACCCTTGTGACTGGCAACAAGTGTTTTTTTTTAAGGGGGGAAGGAGTAGATTGGTAGCCTTGACGGAGTTTTTGCACTCCCCGAACGCCCGTGTTTCGTTTTGTTATTTCCTCCTCCTCCTCCTCCTCCTCCTCCTCCTCCTCCTCCTCCTCCTACAGGCGTGGAGCTAAGTATGAACGCGACCCGGACATAACATTTCCAGGAACAAGGGCCGCGACGCCTTTTCAGAAATCATCGCCTCTCAACACTCGCACAAAGAATAGAGTCTTGTACTAGAACGCATATTGCCTCACAAACGTATCATACATGTTTATTTTTTATTATAGCACCGTTTCCTTCTCCACCCTTCCATCCCTACACATACATATACAAGTGATCCTGTTCTTTAATGATTGATACAACTGCCTCCTTAACCCACACTCGTATGTCAGGTTATGAGGTTTCCATTCTTACTATCATCCATTTCTAACATGGTTAAAGTATATTAATAAGTGGTAAATAATGCAGCATGTGAAAAAAAGCTTGTCAGGGTAAATGCTTCCTCTCGCAACTAAGCTGAGTGTTAACGTTCTTTGTACACCTCTCAACAATTCCTGTTTTTTCTCTTAAGTTGAGTGCTGGTCGAGGGTCGGTTGTCTGGAAGCATCACTTAGACATCAAACTTTATTCCATATCTGCACATATGAACTCTGCGTGAGTGGCGGTGAACCTACTCCGGTGACGTGTATGGTATGGTAGCCTCACCCTCGTTACAGCTGAATGGTTTACGAGCGACGAAAAGACAAACCTTCTGCATCACCCAGAAGGCGACAGGAAGGCAGTACGCGAGTCAGGAATTGTCAGTG
>JAPQNM010000003.1:39624633-39627133 GCA_029783475.1 Metacarcinus magister | reverse complement strand
GGATAAAAGGATAATTTTCATTGCATAAAAAGAAAAAAAATAACTCTCTTTCTTGAACGGTAAAATAAATATGTATCGCTACTTAGAATTACCTCATTTCCCCCCACTAAAGTAAGCATCAATGAGCATTAAGATCTCTTGCTTTACTATATTACAAACAAAACTCATAAACTCAACCTCAACTGTAAACAACCTACCAATCCATGCTGCCAACCTATCCCTATCCCTTCCACTCCCCTAGTCCATCCCATCCAACCACTTAACCTAACCACCTGTCAGTACCCTCAGCACACACTTTACATAACCTCCATAAGAACCCTCACAGCCACGACCTACATACAAATCACCATTTACTCACCCAGGACTTCCACTGCATTCTATACAACTAACTCTTGCAAGCGCCTAACTTTTCCACAACGGGGTAGGTGAGGGTGGATAGAAAGGGACAGGAACAGGAGCTAGGGCTTTAAAATACATGCACATAGAGCCAGTCGAGCCACCTGTAAATTGCGAAATAGTGGAGGTGGACCTGTGCTGAGGGAGCCAGAAAATCCGAGGTCGTTCCCCTGTGTCTGCATGAAAGTGGATCACCATTTTATCCCTTGGAAGAGGGGAGAACATTGAGAGAGAGAGAGAGAGAGAGAGAGAGAGAGAGAGAGAGAGAGAGAGAGAGAGAGAGAGAGAGAGAGAGAGAGAGAGAGAGAGAACGTGTCTAACAAACAAGCAGGTGTACTTTCTCTTGCAGACTTTCCTACTAAACTCTCTCTCTCTCTCTCTCTCTCTCTCTCTCTCTCTCTCTCTCTCTCTCCATTATTTCTTTTACTCTTAATTCTTTCTTTTCCCGATGTGGTGGTCTGTTCAGTAGTTGCTAGATAAGGTTACTGTTGCTTAGCTGCAAATTATGCGTGTATGTTTGTGTGTGTGTGTGTGTGTGTGTGTGTGTGTGTGTGTGTGTGTGTGTGTGTGTGTGTGTGTGTGTGTGTGTTTATGTGTAAGTGTGCATGTACGTGTGTATGTATGTCTTTTTGTTGTGTGTTTACATTACGCAACTTTTTTTTTTTTTTTTATCCATTTCCAGCATTTCTTTGACTTTCGTTCACCCTTCTCACCTTTCATATTTCATGTCTAACCTCCACCACCACCTTCTCTCCTCCTCCTCCTCCTCCTCCTCCTCCTCCTCTACTGCCTTATCCTTGTCTTGAAACCCTCGTCGTCACCTCTTCAACACGTAAAACATTCCCGTTAGCAAACCTGCAAAACACCAGCGGAATTTTGTATGCATAAATCTTTTAACTAATCTTGAGGAATTCTTAGCAACACCGCGTCACTCGCCGAGCCTTTCCAGAGACCAAAACACGAGACGATTTTTTACGCCGAAACACTAGCTGATGGAGGAGTATCTAGACGGCAAAAGACCCCACCCTTGAAAGATAAGATTTTTGAGGTTTGTAGCGGTTGAGTAGGATTTGGCTCCAGGGGATACGCAGATGAAGGGAGAGAAGGCTTAAAAAGAGCCTTCTGAAGAGCCCCTTGAAAACCCTCTTGGATCCTATTAAGGCGAGTATTAGAACCCATTTGTATCGCAGAGAAAGGTTATTTACCCGACACAATAGCGCTATTCACGGCTGGGACGGTAGCTAAAGGAGACACGGGTGGAGGGTAGGTAGGGGTGGAGAGCAGGGAAGAGAGAGAGTCTAACATAAGCAGCAGGAGGAGGAGGAGGAGGAGGGTGGTGAAGGAAGCAAAGGATGGAGGGAGGAAGGAAGGAGAGGAGACGCTATTTTCCTGTGTGGATCGTCGATTACCATTTGATTCCGTCCATTACAAAGGCTGAGGTGTTATGGCATCTGAACCTCGCCTGGACTAAGATTTATGAGACTGCCTGTCGTGGATATCGAGGGAGCGTGTTTTCCCTAGAGGATGGTGCGACAGGAGGAGGAGGAGGAGGAGGAGGAGGAGGAGGAGGAGGAGGAGGAGGAGGAGGAGGAGAGTGATGACGTGGACTACTAAAGGAAGGAAGACGGTTAAGAGAGAGAGAGAGAGAGAGAGAGAGAGAGAGAGAGAGAGAGAGAGAGAGAGAGAGAGAGAGAGAGAGAGAGAGAGAGAGAGAGAGAGAGAGAGAGAGAGAGAGGACAAGAAGATAAGGCAAAAAGATAACAGATGGTGACTTGAGGTAGTGACGATGGTGGTGGTGGTGGTGGTGGTGGTGGTGGTGGTGGTGGTGGTAGTGGCAGGTAAGATTGAAGGATGGAAGGAGTGTAGGAGACGCAAGTTAGGAGGACACTTGAGGAGGGAGGAGGAGGAGGAGGATACGGAGGAGGCAAAGGGATCGTTTTAAGATAATGGAGGTCTAAGGAGTTGAGAGAGAGAGAGAGAGAGAGAGAGAGAGAGAGAGAGAGAGAGAGAGAGAGAGAGAGAGAGAGAGAGAGAGAGAGAGAGAGAGAGACGACTGGAAGAATACCAAACATAGAAAACAATTCCTCTGGTCTGAGATAGAGAG
>JAPQNM010000003.1:39584633-39619633 GCA_029783475.1 Metacarcinus magister | reverse complement strand
ATGTACGAGACTCTCATTTGCTTTATTTGCCTTCGTGATGGGATGGAAAATTGCGGAATGAAGGAGGAAATTAAATCAAAGTTTTTCGAGAGAGAATTTATGTGGTTGGAAGACGAGTGGAAACACGTTTAAAAGAAATAATATTGATTTGTAATTTAGTTTTATTACACTCGTGGCCGGACGGATGACTGACGGACATTTCACCGACGGACATTTAGCCGACAGACATTTCACCGACGGACATTTAGCCGACAGACATTTTACCGACAGCGGTGATGTCCTGACGCACGACAGTCACACAGAGCAAGGATACAGTACTGAACATCGTGGAATAGCATAACTTTTTGTGTTTCATTTAATTTGATGTTGATGTTGACATAGAGATCAGACTTACTATTAAACAGCTTTTCAGAACGAAGCTATTTACAAAAGGTTCTCACGAGGTATGTAGCAATGTATCACTCTGCATACCTTTGTATAGGTATTCTCACATGTCATCACCTGTCAGGCCTCTTGTCTATCGAGTATCTATCGGGTAAGACCAATTCCCAGGCTGTCATTAGACTATAAGTTAAACTGAGTGAAATTCACCTATAAATAAGTTTCCATCCTGCTGTGTCGAAGTTTGAAGGAAAATCAATAACTACACGATTAGTTCCTTTGCCTAACCATCACAATACAAGGGCAATGTGGCACTGTATAGGTTTGAGAGTACTTATGTTGATTACAGGGAAGGGTATCTAGAGCGAGGGACCAACCAGCAAGGCTTCCGTCAAATCTAATTAATGTTATGAACACCGACGTGTGGAAACTATAAACTTTTGCTACTTCGCAGAATTATAATTATTCTATTGTTAATATGATAATGATAACGATGATGGTGATGGTAATAATAGTAATAATAATAATAATAATAATAATAATAATAATAATAATAATAATAATAAAAGTAATATAAATGAATCGGGAAATATGCAATATACGACCATCCTATTACAGCCAACTGGAATTATCAATTAAAAATATTTCGTACCACTTATAACGAACTATTTAATTACTCGGCAATGTTCCATCCATTTCCTCTTTTTTTTCTGTCGTTCCATTGGGAGAATGTTGTGAGTTTTGTTGTACATACATACATACATACACACGTTCGCACGTACGTCACGAGTGTGTCTTTTTATAGAATTTATAGAATGCCATGTATTGTATGACACGACCTTTATCAATACTACGGATGCTATGTGGTATTAATTATTGTGTACAGGTGGAAAAATGGGCTTCTGTATCTTTTCCTGTTTTTTTTTGTGTCTTCCCAACCAATCCTTTCTGAGAAGTGATCACACATAAATTCAAAAAGTTAATAATAGTTATGTAATTATGTCCTCATTGAGTGCTATTTTGGGTGACTATTGTCTTCAGCCTTATTATATATTTTTTTCTTCCATATTAAACACACACACACACACACACACACACACACACACACACACACACACACACACACACACACACACCCGCGCGCGCGCACACACACACACACACACACACACACACACACACACACACACACACACACACACACACACACACACACACACATACACGCACACACATAAACATACACGCACACACACACACACGCACACACAGACATGAACAAATGGTGACAGGAATGAACAACAAATAGGATAAAAGAATATAATACAATGCACTAGAATAGAATAATATTGATCAAATTATAAACAAAAGAACGTGCCCACTTCTCACGCACATGGTTCTGAATCACTAAATAGAATGGAGGACGCGATTCAATACTATGGAAGGGATTTTCATGCATGTTAAGGTGATTGATAGATAGATGGATAGATAGATAGATAGATAGATAAACAGATAGATAGATAGTTAGAGAAAACATTGAATGAATAAAGAAAGGAGGGAAGGAAGGAAGGAAGGAAGGGAGTAAGGAAAAGTAAGGAGAGAGAGAGAGAGAGAGAGAGAGAGAGAGAGAGAGAGAGAGAGAGAGAGAGAGAGAGAGAGAGAGAGAGAGAGAGAGAGAGAGAGAGAGAGAGAGAGAGAGAGAGAGAGAGAGAGAGAGAGAGAGAGAGAGAGAGAGAGAGAGAGAGATGAAAAAAGAGAAAGAGAGACCGGGGAAGCAGGCATTTAGGGAAGCAATATTAGGACTCATCAGTAAGTTTGTGAGGCTGTGGAAGGCATTTCAAATACTTCCTTGCCTCGACACCTATTGCATTAATTACTTCCCTCTGCGTTTCTTTATATATATAGGATTAATATACGTAAACATGACATTTAGTATTAGTTTTTTTTCTTCTGTGTCTTGCACCTGTTGCTCCGGTAGGCTTGATGGAGGCTCTTTAGATGGTCGGCCTTCCCCCGTTAGTAGCGCAGGTTTTATATATATATTTTTTTATAGTGACACCTCTTTTTTCTTCGTTTTCTTTGTTGAAGGAGGCTGATGCTGCCGCGGAAGCTCCTTAATGCATGTAACTTTGCAATCCCGTTGAGGATAGTGTTATAGCAGCATGTGGGTGATCCTTGGCCACTCGGCGGTAATACCTAAATAATGTGGCCAGCGAATACCGGAACTCGAACTCGGGACTCTAAGCTGGTATGCCCGACCGCTAGCCACTAGGCCACCGCCATTCCGGAGTGATATATAGGGCTTAATTTTTTGCTTATGGCTATGTATAATTATGTTCATATTTGTTATACGTTACTTGTGTTATATGCAGAACCATTCATGAGTTTGATGAGTGTTTTCGCATTTTAATTTTTTTTTTATGGTTTGGTGGATGTCAGTAAATGTTTTTTTTCCCCAATATTCATTCTTTCCTTTATCTATTTATTTATTATTCATATATTAATTAATATATTCATTCATTCATTCATTGTTTCTGGCGGTTTGCACCTCTCTCTCTCTCTCTCTCTCTCTCTCTCTCTCTCTCTCTCTCTCTCTCTCTCTCTCTCTCTCTCTCTCTCTCTCTCTCTCTCTCTCTCTCTCTCTCCCCCCATCAATGAACAATACCCATCATCATCGTTCCCCGAAATTTAATAGCACTCATCTAATCCCACTTTTAAATCCCCTTCCTGAACCTTCTTTGGGTTTCTATCGCAAAATATATTAATTGAAAATTCCATAGCTGCGTTACTGATAAATCATCGTCAAAGATATGTAAGGTGTTCTGCGAGTATAGCGTCTCTGTCACGTCTTCTATCATAATATTCATGTTAGTTCAATAGAAGGGTCTGGGTATGCACGTGTATGGATCACCTCCCTCCTGATAATATGTGAGGAATCCAGTTATCCAGCGCTTCTTGATAGGTTGGATTCGTTGGTTGTCCGTCTTGTGAGCTGGATGTATTTAGTCTTATAGTACGTCGTAATATTTTTTTTTTCTTTTCAGGGCAAAAAAAATTAATTGTGTTCAGGCACAAGGACGCTGTTAGGTGGTGAAATAAGTGTTTAGTAGCGTGGTTATATGAATTGTGACCCTTATTTGTTTTTCTTTATTTGTAGGGCACACATTTTTTTTATTTCATATTTTTTTCTATTCATCTTAGTAAAACATATATATATTATTAAAAGATAAAAAAAAATTAAAGGAAACTATTTTCACATACCAGATTCAATAGTTGATTTTATTTAATCTAATGATAATAACAATTTTAATGTTTTCATTAACTAGATTAAGGACATTTAAATTTCATTATTGATATAAACTTTATTCTTCTCTATCTATATATCTTACTATCTATCTTCTCTGAATCATATCTTCAGACGTCGAGGATTTTGCATCACACACACACACACGCACACACACACACACACACACACACACAACACACACACACACACACACACACACACACACACACACACACACACACACACACACACTATCATCCACAATACCACACACACACACACACAACATCACACTAAACACCACACAAATCATATACATCATGTTATAAACAAACATCGTGTCTGTCGAGTTTCACGATGTCTGCTGTCTGTCATCTCTGTCTACTATGGGGTTTCGCTTTCTGTTTATGCACACACACACACACACACACACACACACACACACACACACACACACACACACACACACACACACACACACACACACACACACACACACACACACACACACACACACACACACACATATTATCCCCAAACATCACCACTACCACCACCAACAACAACAACAACAACAACAACAACAACAATAGTAACAGCATCCATCCCTCTCCTGCCAGCTCCACAAATTATAATTACAAAGAAATGGTTAGGTGCGTAATCGAAAACATTTGGCAAAACATAAAAAACTTTAAAGCTGCACCCAAACACCACACATGATATGGTTGCACCCAATACTCACCACCACCACCACCACCACCACCACCACCACCACCACCACCACCACCACCACCACCACCACCACCACCACCACTCTCACCACCAAAAACAGTACTTGTCCTCCTTCTTCCTGTATCAGAGCGTTTTTTCCTATGTTAAACACCACAGGAACTGGGTCTCTTTCTTTTTTTCTCTCTCTCTCTCTCTCTCTCTCTCTCTCTCTCTCTCTCTCTCTCTCTCTCTCTCTCTCTCGCTCTCTCTCTCTCTCTCTCTCTCTCTCTCTCTCTCTGAAAGATGCCGTGCACCATTGAACCACCATGAAAGACTCCTGCTATTGCCACGAATCTCTTTTGTGTCGTTCCGTCCCTTTCCATGTATACCTGAAGGCTGTGTGGTAGTACATCCCTCCACCAATAGACGAGGATAACCCAGAAATATAGGAGCGGGGAAGGTAGGTTAGGGTTAGGGAATGAGACGTACAAGGCCGGGCAAGATCACGTATTATGATTCTCGTCCCATTACCGGACCTTTAATGACGTAGTCGTAGCGAAGGGAGGAGGAATGACTCTTCAAGGGGTGTAGAAGTATAGAGGAGGGGAGAAGAAGGAGGAGGAGGAGAGGGAAGAGGAAGAAAAGGACGGCAATTGGATAGGTCGAAGCAAAATCTAGCTACTACAGACTGTAAGATTATTGCAATTTAGTGAACGGCAAAGAAGATTCCATTAGTTTCTCTTGCTCTACGCTCTCTCTCTCTCTCTCTCTCTCTCTCTCTCTCTCTCTCTCTCTCTCTCTCTCTCTCTCTCTCTCTCTCTCTCTTCTCTCTCTCTCTCTTTCTCTTTGGTTTCCCTAATGAGGGGAAGCGCAGGCAGGCAGGAAGGGACTAGATTGCAAGAGGATTTCAACATCCTTAATGGAGGAAAACCATCAACACTTCAGGATATTTGTAAACGGATGAGTAAAACAGAAGAGGGAAACTAAAATGATATAGAAGACTCGGTAATATTCATCAGGAGATATCTATAACGAGTATTACTTTTATTTCTTTACATGATTGAGAATGAAGGAAAACCAAAAGAAATAATTACAAGAAGAAAATTATTAACTTTTTGCACTACAGCTCATGCTTATTACCGTCTTTTTCCTCCCACACGATATTTTACTTTTTTATTTTTATTTACGTAATTTACAAGATGCAATTCTCATCATTAGGAACGATCGACACTATCTTTATTACAAAAATATATTTGTATGTGTTTGTTTTGTTTCGTGTGTGAGAATATGAATATCTGTTACATATGAGACCTGAATTAATGCATGCTAACTACTACCGGTATGCAATTGACTAACTAGGAAAATGCAATTGTATTAAAAGGATTATCCACACAGTACTAACGAGATTGTGATGGATCTAGTACTTTACGTGGGCGAGGCTCAGTATATCCACCATTTGCGATACTAGTACTATATCTGGTAATAGCATAAACTTTTAATGTGATTTTAGTAGTTCTCTGTTCTGGCTTTATGTGTAACTGTTTTTTTTTTTTATTGGAATTTATCATTCTATTTTAGTAACACAATTTCAACATGGCACCCTATTGTTATGTATGATGAGAGGTTATCAATATACTCAGTTCCCGCCCCCCCTCCCTCTCTGTAACGTCCTCAGCTGTACGTTACCAAGATTGTTCAGGTGTTAATGTAATCATACATTTTAACAACAAGACTGAAGCATCGGAAGTGTTTCAGTCTCACACTATACAAACCTACCAACGGAATTTGTGTAAAGGACGTAAGGTGGAAGGCAAGGCATTTAAAGCTTCTACCATTGGACAAACATTTCTACGAATCAATGTGTAGCACCTAAAGCTGTCATTAGTGTGTCTCCTTGCCTGAAAGAACCTCAATGTATATCTGATCAATCACCTTCACTCCTTCAGTTGGAGCGGGTGATGTTCCTAGGATGTGCCAATGGTGTCCCGAATACTCAAAGGAGGAGCTCGCTACAACTAATCATCTTGGTAGCGGGTCGTGGCATATCGACATGGAAGCGTCCCTCAAAATTCAAAGGTGCTATTTTTGTCTGCCGCTCGTTATAGTCTCCGTGATGTATAGGAATGTGGATACTAAAATCAGACTTGGCTCTCAGCATACTTTCACGAGGGACAAATTTTATGTGGGTGATTTGAAAGGCAGACCAATTAAGACTTCCAATCAAGGCTGAAGTGATTAGTAGTAAGTGTTGTTGGAGGAAGGAGAGTATGCACAGATTCTGAGAGAGAACTTCAGCTAACTGTGTTGTATTTTGAACACCCTTGATTTGTGAAGAAGAAAAAAAAGTTCGCTGGAATACTGCAAACCATTTCGACCGGTCACTCATGTTGATGTTGCCCAGGAGGAAAATTACATCAAGTAAGTAGATTGTGTTTCGTCCTTCCCCCACAATGTTAATTCAGTTCATGTTCATTTCCGTAATTAATTTGCAAGATCCCACTCTGTGCATTCTTTCAGCGTGCGCCTTTGTGGTGAATGTTGGGCCATTGTGTGGAAGTTATTATTGTGTAAGATTGTGAGGCTTTCCTTTTGTATGATGCAAGAGTATACATCAGACGTGGAAATTGTTATATGATTTCACACATATTGAAGGAGTTAAAAATGGCTTTGTAAGCGTCCAAATGAAATACAAACACACCGGGTGAGTTATAAAAAAACTTCCCCCTTTAAGAAACAAACACACCTCACTAGGAGACAAATATACATACATCGGTGAAGTACAAACAGACACATTATTGTATGATTCCATTTCTTCCTTTGAATGTCTATTAAAATTGAAAAAAAAAGAAGCTGCAACGATATAACAGTTTTCTTTCATATACTTTTTTATCTATTTTTTACGAGTGTTGTCGTTCTGTAATCACATTCACTTTCTTAAACTACATTTCTTCCCCTCTGTTATAGCTGCACAGGATTCTATTACACTGTTAATCCTATCCTGTCTTAAAACTGCACTGCGATGTCCCACAATCCTATCAACAGTACTACATCATCTCCTTTCCACTAAAATTGTGATCCTACTCAACGATCCTTCATACATACTTACAGGTCTTCGTAATCTCCTTGAGGATGAAATATTATATTGATCTTCTTCATCCTCTTGTTATCCAGCTCGTGAATCTGATTGAAGTACAGAAAACATCCCTCCCTCTCTCCTCCCCTGCCTTCCTCCCCCCCCCTCCCTGCCTTCCTCTATCCCATCCTTCCTTCCCTCCTGCTTTCCTTCCTTCCTTCCTTCCTTCATCATCCACATTAATGTTCTTATGGAATTGTCTCCCTCACACACTCTATATTCCATTTCATTCAATTTTCATATTCTTTTTTACCCTATCAGTCCTTTCATTTTTTATATATCTGCTCCAATTCTTTATTTTTTTTATTTTTTTACCTCCGTGGTGTCTCAATTTCCATTTATATTAATACCAATCTCGCTCTCTCTCTCTTACTCTCTCTCGCTCTCGCTCTCGCTCTCTCTCTTTCTTTCTTTTATCTTTTTTTAAGGGTCGGTTCCTACTCATCTTTTCTCTCCTCATCAGCAACACTTCTTCTCCTCTTTATTTTCCTTTCATCCGTATTCTTATCATCCCTTTCATTCCCTCTCTCTCTTCCTCCCTCTCTTCCTCCCTCTCTTTCCAGCATCCAACATCTAACTAACATTATTACTTTCTTTTTCCCTTTATTTTCAATTTTCATTAAGTTTCCCATTGGCTTATCCTATCTTATTCTTTCACTATCCCATTTCTGTATATTCCTTGTCTTTTTTTTCTTCTTTCTTCCTCTCTCTTTCTCTCTTGCGTTCTCATTCTCGTTAAAGCTAGAAAAAAAAAGAGTTCAGACACAAGAAAGAAAAGTAACTAGCATTGAGTACGTGGGAGGAAACTAAAATAAATATAGTAAGTAAGGATGGAAATTTCGTGGCGCGAGTGTGAAAGAAAAAGAAGAGAATCGAATGAAAATATAAAAACGTAGTGAACGCAAAGTAAAGCAAATACGAGGACACAGAGAGAGAGAGAGAGAGAGAGAGAGAGAGAGAGAGAGAGAGAGAGAGAGAGAGAGAGAGAAAGAGAGAAAGAGAGAAAGAGAGAGAGAGAGACGCATACATACACACAGACATATAGATACACAGACATACAGACCTATAATTAAACAGACAGATATATTGATATAGACATAGATAGACACACAGAGATAAAAGGCATTACAAAAAAAAACATTAATGTAGAATGAATTATTAGTAATGCACTAAAAGGAAAGTTAACAAAGTAATTAAGATTGATATGTTAGATTACAGAAACGAGAGATCATTAAAGTTATTTAAATACATTTTTTATATGACGATTGCTCACGGCTCACCTCTCTCTCTCTCTCTCTCTCTCTCTCTCTCTCTCTCTCTCTCTCTCTCTCTCTCTCTCTCTCTCTCTCTCTCTCTCTCGCTCTCTCTCTCTCTCTCTCTCTCTCTCTCTCTCTCTCTTCTTCCCCTTCTCTCTCTAATCAAATTTATCTGTGAACTTTTTTTCTGTATCACCTCATAATCCTTTTCAGTTTCCTCATTTGGGTTTTTCCTTCTTTGTTCCTCCGCGTATCTGTCCCTTCCATCTTGCTGGTGGGAATTAGCTCACTTTTTTTCTCTTCTGTTCTTCTCCCATTTTTCTTTCTCTCACTTTCACATAAGCAAACATACTGACACACACACACACACACACACACACACACACACACACACCCACACACACACACACCCACCCACCCACACACACTCTTGAACAAGGGGATGGGGGTGTGTGATGTGTGAGAGGTCTGAGCTCTTTCGGGGAGGGTAATGGCTGACGATCACGAGTCCAGCGCGTGATCATCCAGACCATGGTGAACACACACACACACAAATATGCTTCTTGGATAATTGTTACAGAAGAAAAGAGAGCTATTCGTGTGTGTGTGTGTGTGTGTGTGTGTGTGTGTGTGTGTGTGTGTGTGTGTCTGTGTGTGTGTCTGTGTCTGTGTCTGTGTCTGTGTCTGTGTCTGTGTCTGTGTCTGTGTCTGTGTCTGTGTCTGTGTCTGTGTCTGTGTCTGTGTCTGTGTCTGTGTCTGTGTCTGTCTCTCTCTCTCTCTCTCTCTCTCTCTCTCTCTCTCTCTCTCTCTCTCTCTCTCTCTCTCTCTCTCTCTCTCTCTCTCTCTCTCTCTCTCTCTTTACGCCACCAGATCACCTTCATCACCTTTTATACACCTCCATCAAACCCAGACACCCAGCTCATGCCCATCCATCAGCACAACACGCCGGTGCAAACACACGCAAACACACACGTACACTCCCTTGTGCCTGCTTTGTGGCTGCTCTCCGTAACTCACCTCAAACTTATTTCCGACACAATTACGATACCTTAAACCATGCTAGGGTCCTCCCTCACTACCACCACCACCACCACCACCACCACCACCACCACCACCACCCCCACCACCACCATCTCGCTGCACACTTCATTAACTCATAATCGTTCCAAAACCCTGTAGTCGGCTCACCCTCCCACACCTCGCTTTATATATAACTTGCTCTTCCAATATCATTTGCGCTGACAAAGGAAGGGAGGCGGAGGGAGGAAGGGAGATGGGGGAGAGTGAGAGGGAGGGTTGCGGAGAGAGGTGGAGCAAGGCAGGAGTGAAGCTGGGTGGTGTTGGGGGAATGAGGTGAGGATGAGCGATAGGGGGGAAGAAAGCAGGAATGAGTGATACTCCGATAAATAGCGGACCCCTGATGGAGCCGTCACCTCGGCCTGATTCATAGCGCACAAAATTATCGCAGATTCAGTTAAGGGGAAGAGGAGGAGGAAGAGGAGGAGGAGGAAGAGGAAGAGGAAGAAAACGAAAGGAACGAGGTGGACGATGAGGATGAGAACAAGGCGGAGGAAGAGGAAGACAATGAGAATGAGGAGAACAAGAAAAAAAAGGATAGGAGGGAGAGGAGGAGGAGGAGAAGGAGGAGGAGGAGGAGAATACGTGGAAGAAACAAGGAAGTGGAGGATGAGAAGAAAAAAAACTCCGCAATAGTGAAAGAATGGCAAGTAGTGGGGGAAAAAATGTTTAGGAAAGAGGAGCTAAAACAAAGAGAAGGAAGTTGAGAATGCGAAAGGAAAATGAGGAGAAAAAAAAAGGAAAAATATAAACAGGATAACGTTAAGAAAAGAAAGAAAAAAAAACAGGAAGCAATGAGAATCTTGTGAATCTAAAACTGTTCGATATAAACAGAAAACAAAGGAACACTGGATAATTATGCAGAGGGAAAAATGCAAAAAAGAAGGAATGAAAGAATGAAAAAGAAAAAAGAAAGATGAAAGAGAATTTGTGACTTGTAGGAAAATAACGTTAGGGAGCAAATGAGAGATGAGGAAATTGGATTAGTGTAATTGTAGGGTGTGAGGGAAGAAGAGGAGGCCAGGTAAGGGGAGTGGAGGGATAAGGTTTGCGGGGGAAGGGGGGGGGGAGAGGGTGGAAGAAAATTTTTGGAGGAAACACTGTGACTATGGGAAATCGCGTGGTCTTCCCCCACCCACCACCACCACCACCACCACCACCACCACCACCACCACCACCACCACCACCACCTTCCATTCCTCTTGAGTTGAGGGAATGATGTGATGGAAGGAAAAAAAGAAAAAAAGAGGGTCAAAGAATATGCATGAAATATTTTTTATAGAAAGGCAACCGCATAGAAAATGGTGATTGTGGCGTCATGCAAGACAAAACGATATTTTCAGGGTATACATTTTTGTTTCTTTTTTCTTTTACGAAATGTACCATCCCCTAAATTTTTTTATATATTTTAACTTACTTATATCATTAATGCCATAAATAACCATTGTATCCCGTGGGTTTTCTTTCAAATATATTACATTAGAGAAATTTAAGTTTGAGCATTTTGTTAAGTCTTTCAGTGGATGCATTTCCGTCCACTAGTTAGCCCTCTGTGCTTTTTTCTTTTTGCATTATAATTCTTTTTTGACAGTCATGATTAAAGTCATGTAAGTGTAAGTATTTTGGAGTAAACAATTTTTCAATTTTCTTTTTCTAAAAACATAGTATTTTGCTTTTCTTAATTTGTCAATAATTTTCCTTGAGAGAGAGAGAGAGAGAGAGAGAGAGAGAGAGAGAGAGAGAGAGAGAGAGAGAGAGAGAGAGAGAGAGAGAGAGAGAGAGAGAGAGAGAGAGAGAGAGAGAGAGAGAGAATAATTTGACTTGCTATTCTTTTTCTTCCTTACCCTCTTATTTTCTTTTTCATTCCATCGTCTCGCTGCTTCCTTCTGCCTTGCTTCCTTCCCCCTTCCCTTCTGACTGGCGTAACGAGGACTCAGAACATGCTCCCTATTCTTGCCTCTCTCCCTCCCTTGCTTCCCTCGTCCTCCCCTTCTCTTCCCCGCAGGTCGATGGGGCCCACTCACTCCTCAGTAGGGACAGTAATCCAGGCTCACCCCAACTCCCTCCAGAACCAGATTGCACGTTTCGTCTTCTGCGTTTTCTTATTTTCCTTCTTGTCCTCTTTTCTTCGTTCTCAATTTTGTTTGGTTTTTTCACCGTGTTTGGTGTTTAACAATTAATTAGTCTATTAATCAATTTGTCTTAACCTTTTTCTTCTTCCTTTTTCTTCTTGTTCGTCTTGTTGTTGTTCTTCATGATGTAACTGTGGTGCGTTTGAGGCCAAATTAACAAGGCAGATATTATTTCAAAAGTTTGTCTCCTCATAAGTCATTGAGTCAACATAACACTTCATTGATACCTTAATTTTCTTTTATTTTTTTTAATCTAATGTGAAGTATATGTGTTTGCATTATATATATACTCGTTTTCTGTTCATTATTTTCGAACTAGTTTTGACAGAAAATTTTACTTCATCTTTCATCCTCTCTCCCCTATTTGGTTCTTTCATGCACGCCCGTGACTAACCATGCGAGTATTACGACAGTGAGGATGGAATTTCATTGCATATCGTGATTGGTTCCTGCAGTATCAAAGCACCACTGAAACGACGATTTTCCCTGCACAGCTCCATCACTCTCACAGTCAAGCACAGCACACTTGCAGCCCCACCGTCCATGGATTACTCCCAGCTAGAGTCCTTCCACACAGAAAAGAAAAACTAAAAATAAGACTCTGCCACCCCTCAAAAAAAAAGAAAAACGAGGGATTATCTGGAGGAAGTGATTGTACAAGCCTCGCCACCACTCCCACTAGTCCCTCCTGAACGCAGTATCCAGACCACTACAGTTATTGGTCTAGGAAAATATAAGTTACTGTGAACGAGGGAGAGATAAGGGGAATTAATAGGTACTTATGATATTTAATGGTCACCTAAGTATTATTAGAGAGGGTTATGGGTGGTTTATGATGATATTGGAACTAATGTACCCGTGAAGCGATGCAGTTCTGTTTAATAATGTCATGGTTACAGGTGGCTATTCAATAAATTAATGTGAAGAAGGCTTGCCAAGAGGCGTAAAGTTGTGGTGGAAAAAAGAATATGTAAAGTGAAAATTTTGAGTAACGGGTTAGATGTATGCAAACTTCCACGGTGTGAATCCAATGAAAGCGAGCGAGCGAGCGGATGGAGGTGGGAGGAAAACACTCTTTTTTGATGATGATTCAGATCTCCCTTGCAGTGTGAAGGCGAGGGACGAGACGCTGGAGTCGTGGATGAGAATAATGAGTGGTTGGTTAAGGGGGGAGACTTGATTGGAAAAATAGTGGGGTAAGAGATTGAAAGATGGAAAATGGTATGTGAACGAGTGGTGAGAGAAGGTATCATTATCATTAATATCAGCAACATCATCATCATCATCATCATCATCATCGTCATCGTCATCGTCATCGTCATCGTCATCGTCATCATCATCATCATCATCATCATCATCATCATCATCATCGTCATCGTCATCGTCATCGTCATCGTCATCATCATCATCATCATCATCATCAAGAACTTATGAATAGAAAACACCTATCAAGACTTCAAACATACACATACCTACACAATACACCGTCAGTTAGTAAGTAAATTCCGCTAAGACGCGTTCATCCATATTAAAACCAGGCAAACATATTCAATAGAGTTTATACACGTTCTTGGGCTGCCACAAAGACAGGTAAAAAGAATCTGCAATCTTATTTTTTTGGGGAAGAGTGCGTGACTCCTTTGCTGGTACCACCAACCTCAGCACATCAATATATATATATATATATATATATATATATATATATATATATATATATATATATATATATATGAGAAATTGCAAAAAATCATATTGTAGTTGAGATAAAAAGAAAGTAGCCGAGAGATGCTGGTGTGACAGCATGGTTAGCATAGCGTGTGAAGAAGGTTTACAGAAGAGGAGCAATATTGTAAGAAATATATGAAATATGGTACGATTACAACATTACTGGTAATAATTGTGGTACATGAACTGTGTGAGGTACGTTGGTCTATAGAAGGACATATTGTATTCAGTAAATAGTGGTGATGTATTGGCTCGACTTGCAAACTCACTCCAAAAGTCAATTTGATGAAGATATTTTTATGCAAAACTCATGTAGCCAAAAATAATGTACTGTAAAATAAAAATAAAATCTTTTGCCAAAAAGACAATACGAGGACGTCATCGACAACTTCACTACCGAGTCACCTGTAGGCGTCGATGCTTGGTAGTTTTTTCTCGATGTGTTTTTTTTTCAGATTTACTCACACAGGAGTGGCATCAGGTGTGGGCGCCACATAGCCGCTTATCTAGTGTCACTCGATTGATCCGCTCGCGGCCGGTCTGTTAGTATCTCCTCGGAAATTTTTACTCTTTCTCAGACTTTTGCGCCACTTGAGTAACTTTTTTGTTGTTGCGACGCGTCCTTTTGCTCCACATGGTCACCACAGGTCAAGGTCAACTATTAGTTGTCATATAATTCAACGTTCTTTTAAACGTGTATTAGAAAAAAGTAACCATCAGTTTAATGGTTAGAAATAAACGAAATGATGAAACAAACGTTTCTAAATGTATTTTATTTTATGTAGAACAGGCACAGTGGCACAAGAGAGTTGATGTCCAAACAGTTTTATATATATATATATATATATATATATATATATATATATATATATATATATATATATATATATATATAGAGAGAGAGAGAGAGAGAGAGAGAGAGAGAGAGAGAGAGATTTATATGGATTTATATAGATATTCTAGTCTCGTTATGCTTTCCTCGTTTGCCAAATACTTGAAAGGCTGGTTTGACAGTTATTGCTAAACACGAGTAACATTTGGACGATAGGTCATGCATTCCGCCAAACTACAATTAATTTTCATTTTAACTCCCATGTCTGTAAATTTAGTTCTTTTGTCTGTCCACATTATCTTATAATCTCATTGTAATTCCCAATTCCTCTAGGGAAATCTTAGCTTAACTTTCTTCATTTATTGTAAGACTTTGGCTTCTGATTTGCAAGGAAGACACGAAGAAAACATAAATATGTAAAGTGTTGGCTTGCTTCCTATAGAGATCGATCCTGTTCATAAAATTATCCTTCCGGACAAAAATATATTACTATTCAGAAAAAAAGTTCGCGTGTAGTTATGCTTTCTCAAGACCAATTAGAGTAGAAATAAAACTACAATTCATTCATTTGGGTAGACAGGCTCACGAGGAAAGATTTACATGTCATATATACCCATGTGTCTAGCGGTGAAGGCGGCGGGTGAATGGGTCCACCCAAGCGATGGCCCTCTTCATTCCATCACCTTGTGCTTACAACTACTAATTAGATGTAATGGCAGTTATAGGCGGGAGCTGAAAATGCAAAATATAGGAGAATTTGCACTGAAATAGAAGTCGAATTGAAGAGCAGAGTGCAGATGAGGTTGGAAAAAGAAATATGCAGCCGAAAGAAGTTTAAATTACAAGTGTGTGTGTGTGTGTGTGTGTGTGTGTGTGTGTGTGTGTGTGTGTGTGTGTGTGTGTGTGTGTGTGTGTGTGTGTATGTGTATGTGTATGTGTATGAGAGAGAGAGAGAGAGAGAGAGAGAGAGAGAGAGAGAGAGAGAGAGAGAGAGAGAGAGAGAGAGAGAGAGAGAGAGAGAGTGAGTGAGTAGCATTGTCATAAACTTTAATGACCGCTGTTTCACCTCGGCTAAAATATCTTTGAATGTACTCGGCCAATCTCTCTCTTCCCTACTTGCATCCTTCCTCCTTTCCTTCCTTTCTCACCACTGCTTCACTTCCCTTTGTATTCTGCCATTATGTTTTCTTTGATGGCTTGGGAAGTGTGAGTGACGCAGGGCCAGAGGAGGTGGGTGGAAGGAAGGCTTTGCTTTTGTGTTAATGCAAGGGTGGTGACGGAGGGACGCAAGGGAGGGACTGAGGAAGAGAGAAAAGAGAGAAGGGACGGAGGTAGTTGAGTTGCCTTTGTTAATTGAATGCTTTATAAATTCCCCTTCAATTGTTTGTCTGTTATGTTTGTTATTTTTCGGTTCTATCTTTTATTTGTATTGAATGTATATTAGAGAAGGTGGTACAAAAGAAGTTTAGGGTTAATCAAGTGTTCGTTTTGTAGTTTTGTCTTCGTCCTTGTTACCGAAACGCACTGATGGGTGAAAGGTCAGAGTGGGAACAAGACGTCATGAGTACTCACCGTTCGTTTTGAGGCAGCGGGAAGCCGTCCAGAGCCCAGGAGATGGTGGGCGTGGGCGTGCCTGAGGCGATGCACTTAGGGAGACACTCGGCCCGGGCGTGAGAGTCTGGCTGATGAATTTGTACTCCAACTCGGGCGGCGAGGCTGTCAGGGGAGAAAACATGATTATGACTGATGAAGGTGTGTGTGTGTGTGTGTGTGTGTGTGTGTGTGTGTGTGTGTGTGTGTGTGTGTGTGTGTGTGTGTGTGTGTGCGTGTGCGTGTGCGTGTGTGTTTGTTTGTTTGTTTGTGAGGTGCCTTTATGTGGAATGATAAGCAGCTTAACAATTGGTCAAGACGCTGATAGTTCTTCTGGTAAGGACTAAGTTATTATTTTAATTTTGCACAGAGTGAGGTGAATCGATGTTTTTTTTTTTTCATTTCTTCATAAAAAAAAAAACTGAAAAATGAGGACGAACAGGTTGGTGTGAGGTCTCATTAGTCCACCGTTCCCTTCTCATCAAGATTAATTTCATCTCTTTCAGCGTCTTTCTGAGTTCATTAAAGCAGTTCGTTATCCACACTGACGGGCCTCGCCAAGACGTCTTGTGCTCCCTGAAGGGCCCTCCTGGATATATGCTGCCACAAGGGTTGTCAAGGGAGTGTGACATTACTTTATCTCATCAACTTTTTTCTGTGATGTCTGCGATGACCTCAAGAACCTTAAGTTAAAAAAGCAGGTTCACGAAATGGATTGGTAAAGAGGGAGAGAAGTTGTGAATGCTGTAACCTGTGTGTGTGTGTGCGTGTGCGTGTGCCTTTGATTAAATACTTCATAGTGCAAAGTCCTTCATGGTGCTTTAACCCTCTGAGGTAGTTTTCCCTTTCCTTTATTGTTGCTTCACGTGTGAGTGCGTCTGTATGGAGCGTCTGTCCTCCTTGTGTCGCCTCGTTTTCTTTGTCACCTCGAGCCGCCTTGTTATGCAATTCCTAATCCTCGCTTTCTTCCACCGCCACCCACCACCAGCATTAGGTCAGTGGGAAGGGAATAAGAATTTCCTTTGACACTAAAAAAATAATTGTTGATTATTTATGGTGTATGTTTTCTTATATAAATTAATGAAAAGTTAAACATTTGACAAATATTTCAGGCTGTACAGTGTTCAGTGATCCTACAGAATGAGAATGTCCCCATCATTTGAAATTCACATGTGTGTTTCACTTGCTTACTTTTTTTTTTCACTAATTCCGAAAAATGGAAGATACAGAAATGAATGAATTAATTTGCATATATTATACTAATTGAATTAGCGTACTACAACGGCACTTACATGAATATTCTCTCTCTCTCTCTCTCTCTCTCTCTCTCTCTCTCTCTCTCTCTCTCTCTCTCTCTCTCTCGCTCGCTCTCTCTGCTGCTGGCTGGCTGGCTCGCTCGCTCGCTCGCTGGCTCTGGCTCTGGCTCTCTCTCTCTCTCTCTCTCTCTCTCTCTCTCTCTCTCTCTCTCTCTCTCTCTCTCTCTCTCTCTCTCTCTCTCTCTCTCTCTCTCTCTCTCTCTCTCTCTCTTTTCGAGCAAACCCAGAAACGGCCCGAGGCTACTTCATGAACACTTCCCTCGCCATTTTTCTGTATTTACAAGTGTTCCCTTCGTTGTTGAGGCAAAACACAGAATAACAAATTTCTTTGTCATCCTAAGGGCACATTTTTGCCAAGGAGTCCCCGCTATTATTCAAAGAAGGAGCACCAGGGTAAATATTTGCCATAAAGAGGACATACTCGTCGACGCTCCAAGTGAGTAAACGTGAGACGAAGCACAAGCCAGACAAGGACGCCCGTGACTCGCTGCTGTTGTCGCCTTGTGTTCCTCGTGCAGCTTCACACCCAACCCTCCAAGCAGCTAACATTCTTGGCGGCGGTAACGGCATCGCTTATCTCCTCGTTTTTCTTCCTCTATCTTCCCAAATCCCCGGTTGAGATAACTCGGCCGATTGGCATATTGACAGGTGGTGCTTGCCTAACCATCTGGAAGGCAAGTTTGGGGGAAAAATGAGACTTGAGGAAGAGCAGATATGGCCTCCTAGTGTCGTTATCTTCCAACGCTGGTCGAAGAGGAACCTAACACGACTTTCGATCTGCCTCCCGCACCTTCTGCCCTCTCGCCTCCTCCTCCCGGTGTCTGGTGGATCTTAGTTTATGAAGTCTCGTAGCTTTTGAATCTGTGTGACGTGCAATGCCTAAAATGTTGGGTAGACATAATGGGGTAGTTACTATAAAGTTGTCTCAAAAATGTTTTAGTGATAATTACAACATCAGTTATAATGATAGTAGTAGTAGTAGAGTAGTAGTAGTAGTAGTAGTAGTAGTAGAAGTAGTAGTAGTATAGTAGTAGTAGTAGTAGTAGTAGTAGTATTTGCTTGTTTTTCTTCCTGTATCTTCCCAAATATTCTGTAGAGATTACTAGGCCGATGTTCAATGGTCAAAAACAGATGCATCGTAAGGTGCATCTATATATGAAGATTTTACTGCAACCCGACACAACGAGTAAAACGCAGCGAGTAAACTTAGCCTAGCGTGGACGTGTCTCAGAGCTTTGTCTGAACAAAGCCGAAAACCTTCAACGTTTTCGAGGCTTGCAGGAAATGGCGCGAACAAACTGAACATTCCTGCTCGTGGCCGCACAGTAAAGACCAGTGTCCGTACTGTTCTTACTGTTCACTGTTTTCGTAGAGCAAAGGAATGGACAAAAGAAATATTCGTCCTTGTTGGGTGAATATGAAAAGTATCATGAATTACGTAATCCACAACATGGCTTGTGCTACAACAAGGCTTGCATGTTAGGTGAAGGTTGCACTAACTATGTAATGTTCTTCAAGAGGAGTAAAGAAAAATGTTAGAAAGTTTGCTTGCCAGCTTCAGGGAACGGCGGGAAATAACGAGTGTCAGGAAACACAGTGAACACCTGAACACTGCAAGCATTCGTTATCTGTTCTATTCAGCTATTTTGCTTGTTCGGGTTGTTTGGAACAGAGTTTTTAGGTGTAGACACATTTGATAAAAAAACATTTATATACATACAGGTATATACACAAATACATTGATATATTAGCACACACACACACACACACACACACACACACACACACACACACACACACACACACACACACACACACACACATACATTCCTAATTTGTGAAGGGATATTTCAATGTATTATACATATATGTAGATACATCCATATATTTACATGCATATGTTATGGTATTGCTCATAAAAATCATGAAAAAGTATAAATTTTAGATATCATAAATACTATTATATGAGAAAAAAAATGTATAGATGCAACAGAGAAGTTATGCGTGTGTAGAATCTACAATGAAAAAATTAATATAACTGATACAAAGTTGAGTTATTTGTATTTTTGTTTTGCCTCTTTTTCGGGTCATCTAATACATTTTCTCTCTCTCTTTCTCTCTCTCTCTCTCTCTCTCTCTCTCTCTCTCTCTCTCTCTCTCTCTCTCTCTCTCTCTCTCTCTCTCTCTCTCTCTCTCTCTCTCTCTCTCTCTCTCTCTCTCTCTCTCAACATATATATATATATATATATATATATATATATATATATATATATATATATATATATACATATATACATACATAAATTCATTCTTATCCCTGTTCTTTTTTTCTTTTATGGATTCTATTGCCTTACCTCGACATTATCCAAGTGAAAGCCTGTCCACATCCAGAGCCTAACCGTTTTCATTGTTACTTCACAGTATTCAAGGTCCAAGATATTTATGAGGAGCACATCACTTCTCTATAGACAACATAAATCCAACTCTTTATCATATATTCTCCTGTCACTTTCCTTGATTCTTAGACGTCTTTGTATTATTGCCTCCCGCAGCGAAGTTAAGCGAGAAGTTATGTTCTGACTTTGTTTGTCTGTCTGTATTTCTGGCAACTTCCTGATATTGTCATGCATTGCAACCTCATGAAACTTTATCAACGTGTTTCCTTACCCTAGAGCTCAATTCTGTTTCATTTTGAAAGTTCAAGGTCAACCGTAAAGGTCAGTATAAATTAAAACTTCATAAAGGCATTAGTATTCCCATTGAACGTCATCTTGAGTGCCATTTACTGCAGTCTTCTGATTCTGACAATATGACTGTTTTTCTGTGACCACGTTTCCTTGACCTGCCTTTATAAAAAAAAATTACTCCTGTTAACTCGTGTATCTTTTGTTATCATTGTTTTTTCAATTTTGGTAAATAATTTATACGCCATTGACTAGTTGCAAACATTTAATTTATAACACACTTGTCTTTTTTTTATCATTGACATCCTCTCTGCCTTACATAAATACGGACAAATTGCCACAGCAACCCTCCACAAACATTACCAGTCTGCCTCCACAAACAGAGCTCTCTTTTTGCAAGTCCCACACAACTTTCAAAGCCAATACCTTCTCTCTCTGCTTACATGGATCCCACTGGCCTGGTATCTATATCAAACTATAAAAACTGCTCCATGTTTCTGTTTCAGTATTCAGAACCGTCTCAGCGTCATTTATACCAGTGTTCTTCATTTTTCTTATTGCAATACATTATGATTTCATGCACAGTTCTTATGACACTATTGCAGATGTATTGTGCAGTTTTCCACTCATGCAGAGATGGAGCACACTAACTGCTTTAAATGCAGGAGGGACAAATACGTAGGTGGCATTATGAGATACAAATGAAAAACATCAAACACTACTGGGTTCAACATATTGATTATTCACCTACTAATGAGAGGCAGCATCCCTGTAATGAGAATCCTGCCACCTAGTACAGAGACCAGAGCTGTAGTTTGAACACTGACCTAGACCGTCATCCATACTCATCATTTTACTCTCTTTTACATTGTTTTTTTACTTCTCTACTCTCACATAGTCCTAAAGTATATAATCAGACTATTTAGATCTCCTTATTATTATCGACAAGAGATGTCAGTCGTATATAATTTTTTTCACCTATTTTAACATTCCATACCAAAAGATTTTCAACATCCAGGGTGACGTCACACCTCCTAATCGTAGCCCACTTTTTTGATAGAAAACATTAACTGTTTTTCTAATTACTTGCTTGTACAGTTTTTTTTTAATGTTCACAGCGCATTCCTATCAATCTTATCATACGAGTTATTATTCACGGTCAAATTGGCATTAGATAGAGTAGTATTAGTAGTACAGCTACTAGTACAGTAGTAGTACAGCTAATATGACAGCATCCATCTTTTCACCTTGCCTCCACTTCTGTCTAATATCGTCTTACCCTTCGTTTTGTCTCGTATAACATCCAGCTGTTGGTCTGTTTTCCCATCACCCTGTATAATATCCTGATCGTATCCCTTCTTCCTCTTTTGTCAGTCATGGTATCGTTTTCCCTTCCTGTGTTGCCATTACCTTAACCCTAACTGTCCGCCTGTAGGGAGTCCTGCGTGTACAGTGACCAGCCCAAGGGAAGCCATCAATCAGTAGGTGAATCAAGGGAGTAAAGATCAAGTCAAGTAAAAACCTAAGGCTCCTTTTTGCTGCGTTAACGTAGTACTGACCTTTCCCTCTTTTGTTGATAAGAAAAAACACACGAGCGTTATTCACCTTACATTACCTTTCAACTCTACCTTAATGTCTTCCTCCTTCCTTCCTTCCTTTTCTTTCATTATTTCGTTAGGGATTTCACTTTTTTGGTCTCTCTCTCTCTCTCTCTCTCTCTCTCTCTCTCTCTCTCTCTCTCTCTCTTTCTCCTCCTCTTTCTCTTTTCCCCCTCCCCACTCCCCTCCCGCACGCCCGTCTGCTTTCATTACACGTGAGCCTCGAACACCGTATCTTTTACACCTGTGGTCAACATCATGAACATCTGTTACGTTTGGTGTGGCGTCTTCTTTTGAGTTCCTTGCTTTCTGCTTCTCTCCCTTAAGACGAATGCCAGATTGGAGGATACAATTCACTAATCATTGTGTGACATTCTAGTATATGTTTCTAGAAAGGAGAAAATCTGTTATTATTTGTAAAAAAATACTTTTATAAATTGTGTGTATATTTCTAGGAAAAAAAAGTATCGATGTGTGTAGTAATTAATTCATCGTGTTCATTATTCATCAATCATCTGCTTGTATTTTGGTGTCAGATTAATAGCAGATATATTTTTATTCTCAGTTGTACTTATCGTCATTATCACCTGTCACTTTGCTGCAGGATAGAAACATTTCCAGGTGTTTTCTACTATATTCTACCAAGCATCATTTAATCAACCCAAATTCACCAGACTCAATTTTATCCTAACAAATCGCATTGGAAGCTCACGGCCGTAGGAGATAATAGAAATTTAAAACTTCTCCTCTTATTGCTGTAACTCATCGTTGCAAACCAGCTGGAAAAACATGGCAAGACATGGGGCATGAAACCATTTTCAATCGTAGTCATAAATTTAGTGAGGTGTTGGCGGTGGTAGTGGGGGAGTAACATTATACCTTCGAGATTCCTCCTGGGAAATTAACTCCTGACTTCGGAACCAAGCCCGTAAATATTAGCCAGGATTCAGCCTCTCCTTCCCTCCCTCTTTACCCCCTCTTTTTCTCTCTCTCTCTCTCTCTCCTTCCTTCCTTCCTTCCTTCCTTCCTTCCTTCCTTCCTTCCTTCCTTCCTGTTGCTGCACTAACCCTACCGCGCCTCACCTCCTCCCCATCCACCCATCTAATCTCCAACCCTTCTATCCTAACGAAGCATCTCGCCACACGCTTCACTTAACATCAGTAAACATTTGATTCATGATGTTTTTTTTCACACACCCACACACACACACACACACACACACACACACACACACACACACACACACACACACACACACACACACACACACACACACCCACACCCCCACACACACACAGCATCCACTAATCACAGCGAGAGGTGATGACTATTGCAGTAAAAAAATAACATGAAACAGGAGTCCTAGAGTAATCCTTATGGCATCAGTTACAAGAGGTGGTATTGCTTTGTGTAGTGGATCTTCACCTGGCGTGTTGTTAATCTGAACAAAGTGCTTTCTAATCGGCAGGTAATGCAATATTCGTGGGCCTTGGAGTCTCGTAATGTGGCAGTCGAGAACATTGTGAGAATGGGAGGAGGATGGGATGGGAAGGTGGGAAGGTGAGTTTTTTTTCAGGGAATGTTTACAGCTGATCAGCACCGAGTTAATTGCAGAAGCGGATTACTTAGTTGGATTAGAGTGGATTGGTGATGTTTTAACCCAGTGAGTAAAGACAGACACACTCACTCACTCACTCACCCAGCTACACACTCACTGATATGTATGACAAAGTATTATAATCCCTTCAATAAACAAAATACTATACAATTACTGAAATATCAACTATTGAATATGAATAGGAAATGTCTTGCCTTGGACGACATAATTCAACTTACTCGTTTTCCTTCCGACTTAGTATACCACGAGAATACAATCGTCTATAAGCAAAGTGATCCCTGTTTTGTCTTTCCCGGCGGCTTAACTCTACGTCAAGGCGAGGGGACGGACACTCTACTAGATTGCTTGCACTTAAAAATTTCGATTGGCAGTCTTGTATATATTTGATTGAATGTACGTGTGGTAGTTTTTGTGTCAGAGCATGTGAAGCTGTTTGTATTCCATCAATATCGGTAGACAGGGCATCGTAAACACATCACTTTTGCACGTATGAAGAAAAAAAAGTGTATTACATGAATGAGTTGGATGAACTGGCTATTTTCCATTCTACCCCGTGTTAGAATGTTATTTATCCGTAATATTGGCGTATGCAGGTAACTATAGCAATACATCAAAGTTTGTCATTGTTTCTTGTTTCAAACTCATAAAACTAAATATTCAGAACAGAATCTGGATTAAGGCAACATGAAATACATATTCTTTATCAGCAAATACACGAGCTTACACACACACACACACACACACACACACACACACACACACACACACACACACACACACACACACACACACACACACACGCACACAGCTCTCCATACCCTTAAAGGCAAATTATCCACAAGTTGAAGGCGAGGACAAGAAACGCTTCCCTCCAAATCCCTGTTTCCTCCCACTAACTTTCGAGGCTCCAGTTTCTAAGACTCTGCTCGAGTTTGTGGAGTTGGTGCGGCGTCTGGAAAAGTTAGACGTGACATCCCAACGCGACTCACAAGACAAGGCTGGGCCGCTGCTGCCCCGCGGACTTAAATTGATGGGGGACTTCACACAGCTGGCCTCGGGGACTGTCTGTCAGGGCAGGCCAACTTGTGTGTTTCTGAGTAGTTGCGGGGGTTCTTTTACTCTCTCTCTCTCTCTCTCTCTCTCTCTCTCTCTCTCTCTCTCTCTCTCTCTCTCTCTCTCTCTCTCTCTCTCTCTTTCGCTCCCAACACGCATTGCAAATGAAGCACTACCTGAAGCACACGACTGGTCTTGACATTCGTCCATTGATGACTAGAGTGCCAGGAAACGTATTCTCTTCTGTATTGTAATTTTCATCCTCTTTCTGAGTGTGTTACGTGATGTATTCTGATGACCGTGCACACCAAGAGTTAATGGAGGAGTAAAGAAGTAAAGGATAGTGTAGATGTGTTGGTGGTGTGAATGACTAGTAATGAGTATTGTAACGTACTGGTATCGAGGAGTAAATGTTGTAGGTAAGATGCATTGTAATGAAGCACCATCGCAAGCAGTAAATACACGATGGATTATGCATGTGTTACTTCGATCGAACTCTTTGAAACTCTACTTTTTTAGTCATGTCGCAATGTTAACTCGAAGGAATAATATTAACTTGGGTAGAAGTGCATGTTATTGAAGAATACAACGCTAGTGAAGACACCATATAATAAAAAAGATGAACACAGAGAATATAAGAGATAAAACCTATAAAATAATATAACACTAATATTTATTACACACAAGGAGGAACAGGAAGTCACAATTGAGTGGCCTTCCATTGATATATATTTTTTGTTCTTGTAGGTATAAAAATCTCAATCTTGCCTTGAGGGATGGCAATACAATGAAGAACACGTGTGGTGATGGCTAGTGAGAGGCTGTCATGATATATGTTAGCTCTCTCTCTCTCTCTCTCTCTCTCTCTCTCTCTCTCTCTCTCTCTCTCTCTCTCTCTCTCTCTCTCTCTCTCTCTCTCTCTCTCTCTCTCTCTCTCTCTCTCTCTCTCTCAAACACGCCCATGCCCGTATACGTCTGAACTAAGAAATGGGTTCACAGTGAGAAAAAGGATAGTTATCTTTATTTCATCTCAGTATTTTATCTTGGTGCCCCAGTCCATTGTTCCTCGCTCACCCGCCCACTCAATTCATCGTTGCAGCTCTCCTCTTGTCTCCTCTCCTTCTTTATTACAATCTCTGACGATTTCTTCTTTCAATTGTCTGCTTCCTACTTCCTCATTTGTCTTCACTCTCTCATCATTCTCTTGGTAGTTTTCTCTTCTTTTCCATTTCTTTGTCTTTTTAGTACTGTTTCCTTCTTTCTCTCTCTTTCTCTTTTTTTTCTCTCTCTCTTTCTCTCTCTCTCTCTCTTTCTAGCCTGCAGGTATACAAATACTTGGTTTAACAGAATAAGTAACTAGCAATTCGTTCCGTAAATTGTTTAGAATCGAGAAAAAAGATTAGAAGCTCAATTTCACTCGATGGAAAAATTATGTCTTCCGCCCAATCCAATTATTTTCCTTCACGTTTTTTCTTTCTAGTTTTCCCAAGCTTTGAGAAAATGGTTTGTAAGTTTGTTTTCTTTTCTTCTATTAGTACTTCCCATATTGTGATCGATTTATTTTTTCTCATTAAGTTTCAATGTTTTTTTTTCCTCATGTTCGAGTGTTTTTTTTGTATCATTAATCTCGTCACGCAGTCATTTATTTATTATTGTTATTATATTTTGGCAATGTATAACTAGTATCTCTTTTTTTTCTCGTAATAATTTTTTGTATCAATATCGTAACCTAATCACTTGATACGTCGTTTATATATTTACTTATTTATATTATTTCATAGCTACTGCAGCCTACTTTCTTAACCTTTTCCCCCTCCGTCGTCCATTCAGAGTCTAGGCCATTGTGTGGCTCTTTTCAAGACCGTGAAAAGGAAAGGGAAAAATTTCGTTGTTGCGTTTGGGGAGAAATATGTGGAAAGCTACCTAACGGAATTGCAGTTTTAAAAGGAACAAATACAGTACATGTATACATATTTTGTCGTGTTTCTCGCACTATTGTCTTGCTTGTCGTCCTCGTTGTCATTGATAATAATTGTTTCTATTTGTGTATGTTCTTACCTAATCGTATTTTAATGGGATTGAATCAAGCTCGTGATGTGCCTTTTCCTACTAATGCAATTATCTCTTATTACAGTACTATTTATTGCCTTGCTCTGAATTAAATGTAGCGCTGCAGTAGTATACACAACTATTACACTGCTACTAACTGATTCCTTGAGACAACAACCTTAGTATTTTCGTACAGCTATTTTTTCTTCTCTTATCTGTAAAAAAGAAATTCGACTTTGGTTCCTTGACGTGCAGCTTGATTTGGTGATAGAGCCTCTTTTGTGTGGGTAGGGGGGAGGGGGTATGTGCAATAAACTTTCCAATTTCACCTCTTCACCGACTGTCTGGTTTCCAATAAGTCGGCATGGTGTTCCATTTGTTATGTGCTCTCAGCTACATGTTCTAGCTATCTCTATCTCTCTTTGTTTGCTTTACTACATTTATGATATGTTGAATTCGGTTTGCTCTGAATCCACCACTTTCATATTTATTACCTCTACTGTATCCCAACATTTATTGACGTTTTGTAGGCACTGGTAATATGTATAGTTATATTATTGTATATATTGTTAGTCTGTTATTTGATTAATGTTGCGCACGTAGCTAACGCCTCCAGCTCCATCGTGAGATAGAGCACCTCCCGCACCTGTTACGTCAGTCTCTTTACTACACGAGCCATCCCACTCTAGGTTCCGTGCCTCGTGTACTATCATATTCAATCAAACGGTACAGGACAAGCACTGTTTGTTTGGTATATTCCACGTGACTCACAGGTACAATCAATACCCCATTCCACACCTTTTCCATTGCTTATTTTGTCAACTTTTGTACATAGTTTCTTCAGATTTGAGTTTTCCACATTTCACGTCCTAGCACGTGTTAGCACTAGTTACATACCTTGTTTTTCTAGCAAGCTAGATGAGACGCTTCCGTTAAATATCTATGATTGTCAAATGCTTTCCACTTGATGCTAGTAAATCTTTGTTTTTTGTTTTTGTTTTGTTTAGATTGAATTCAATGTTAGTGATTGCTTTTCTTGCATGTGAATATAATATAAGCTTTTTTATTTGTGTCTTTCTTATATACAACTAATTCAGAAGACCTTACAAATTGAAGCACGTGATTTTTTTGGTATCGTGTTTATATATATATATATATATATATATATATATATATATATATATATATATATATATATATATGTATACATATATTATATAGTATATATATTTATGTGTGTGTGTGTGTGTGTGTGTGTGTGTGTGTGTGTGTGTGTGTGTGTGTGTGTGTGTGTGTGTGTGTGTGTGTGTGTGTGTGTGTGTGTGTTTAGATAGATACCTACAAAAATAGATAGATAGATATTGACTAGATAGATAGAAAGATTGATATGTATCCATCATTGAAAAACACATTCAATTTCCTTTTCAAAACTTTTCCTTTAAACAGATGTCTAACAAATATTCCATCAGGTTCAATACATTTTCATTTCTTTACATACATATAAAGTCTGTGACCTAAAATAAGTTTTTCTCAATAATGTCTGTTTTCACCTCACTTGGATTCATTAATCCAGACTCCTCTCTGTTTAGAAAGGGGGAAAACTTTGTAAGTTATCGGCCATTTGATCAGCCTTCAGAAAGAAAGGGATTTATATTATTTGATCGGGAGTGATGGAGACGGACAGAGTTGTGTTGTGGTGCCGAGGGATGGAGGGAGATAACTTATACATTTCAGTGTATGACTCAAACTTGTTTTATGAATACGAATCAGTGTGTGTGTGTGTGTGTGTGTGTGTGTGTGTGTGTGTGTGTGTGTGTGTGTGTGTGTGTGTGTGTGTGTGTGTGTGTGTGTGATGGTGCGTTATTGGTGTGTGTTTTGTTGGGAGGTTTGGCCGAGATGTGTCTAATGTACATTAATACAAGATGTGTAAAGAGGAATGACTGAATGTTATGTTTGATGTGTTCGTTAAGCAACTAGAAGGAAACCAACTTTATGCCTCATTACATGTCAAGTTCTGAATTTTTTTTTTAATTCATAGTAATTGACACGATGAAAAACAAATATCAAAAACATCAATAATGAAAAACACACCGAGTAAATAAATCATGCCAGCTGTCTAAAGATAAACAACAACACAAAATCAAGGGTCACTGTAGTCGTAAGGTGTCTGGTTTCCTCCTTTTGGTAAGAGTCAAAGTTGTTTAAAAAGACAACAAAGACAACTTAACCCTTCCAGAGTGTCCAGAGCTGCCCCTCCCTTAGGTACTTCCTCAACCACGTGGCTTCACAAACACTGGCGTCAAAAACTACACACACCAGACATCGCAAAACAACCTTCCCACACACCAAACCCAAGAGAGAGTCGAGGGAAGAAGTATACCCAAGTCGGCTTTACATCTCTTCCTACACGTCTGATGCTTCTGACAAGTCCTTCAGTCCCATCTATCTCCCTTCCATCTCCCTTCCCCTCGTGACTTTCAGCACTCCCACTCTTCCTTAGACTTTTCATGATATTATTTCACTACTTCTTTATAGTCTTGGTTATTCTAGTTGTAGTTTTGCCTCTGAACTAGCACACTCGTAGTTAAAATATCGATTATTAGTTATTGTTAATTTTTCGTCCTTTGTGCCAGTGGTAATGTTTGGTACACACCGTTGGGATCGTCTCGTTATTTTTCATGAGCACCGTATTCCATGTGACAAACAAACAAACAAACGAAATAGAAGAGGAAAGAACAACCACGAGGCGTAAAAGAAAATTTGCTTCAGTGAAAAACAACAAAAAAGGCAACAGTGAGAGTATAGCAAGAACAGGTCTGGTCAACGGTTGAGGGGAGGGAGGGACGGAGGGATGGAGGGACAAAGGGAGGAAAGAAGGGAGGGAAAAAAGAGAGGACATTAGAAGGAAAATACGAAGGTAGGAGACCATAAGAAGGTGCTGAAGAAACATGAGGATGGATTAAAAAGGGAAGAGGGAGAAGAGAGATAAATAGAGGAAGACTAAAAGACAGACGCAGAAGATAGAGAAAAAGAAAGAGAGGAAGCAGAAGAAAATAGAAGAAAACAGGAGGAAGGACAGTGGTAAAGAGGAGGAGAAGGAGAATGAACGGAAGCAGAATCTCCGAGGGACCAGCAGAGGTTGTTGAAAGAGCCATAGTGTTGCATCCTTTGTCGTGTAACCAGATTATGTTTAGGACGACAACATGGGAACTCAAAGTAATCAACTTAAAGGTCCACTGGAACTCTGAAATACTCCTGAGACGCTTACTAACCTGTCAGAGAGAGAGAGAGAGAGAGAGAGAGAGAGAGAGAGAGAGAGAGAGAGAGAGAGAGAGAGAGAGAGAGAGAGAGAGAGAGAGAGAGAGAGAGAGAGAGAGATTGCCACAGCCACTGAATTATCATAATGTAGATTTTATAGCATAGCTGACAGTACGTACTCACAAGACGAAGAGTTGCAAAGACTTATGTTCCAGCGTAGTAGTAGTAGTAGTAGTAGTAGTAGTAGTAATAGTAGTAGTAGTAGTAATAATATTGTAGTAGTTATTAGTGTAGCTATGTAGAAAGAGAATCACCAGTAGTAGTAGCAGTAGTAGCAGTAGCAGTAACCTAAGTAACAATAGATGCAATGGGAGTGTATAAGCTGTCCCTTTGACCGGAGCAATGGGTAGATAATGTACGCTCAAATACTTTTATTTCTACTTTCTTTTCCTTTGAACTATTGGATACTTGTGCATTCAATGGCCTAAAGTTTCCCAATGTTTTATACTATTTTAATCCTCCTCCTCCTCCTCCTCCTCCTCCTCTTACTCCTCCTCCTCCTCCTCCTTCCCTTTATCACTTATGGAAAAAAGCATGTGATTGAAGGAGGTAGTTTACTTTGAAAATAACAGGAGTCTAGGCAGGGTGGCTTAGGTGTAATCTCATGAGAAGTGATGACGGTTTTGGAAATGAGTTTTCGCTCGAAACTGTGCATCTCCCAACAGTGAATCAGTGACAATTTTACTGATCGTATATATACTACCACACATCACGCTCTGCTCCCGTTTTATATATGTGTGTGTGTGTGTGTGTGTGTGTGTGTGTGTGTGTGTGTGTGTGTGTGTGTGTGTGTGTGTGTGTGTGTGTGTGTTGTTGCTATGTGCGGCTGTTTGTCTGAATGTCTGTCTGTTTCTATGTATATGTCCATTCACTCTCTCTCTCTCTCTCTCTCTCTCTCTCTCTCTCTCTCTCTCTCTCTCTCTCTCTCTCTCTCTCTCTCTCTCTCTCTCTCTCTCTCTCTCTCGCTCGTATTTTCTCGCTCATATGCCCACAAAGAGGACCAATAAAGCATTTTGCATAATGTGTCTTTACTATAGTTGACGTTTCTGCCGCATTATTCATCTTTAGGCTTCGTGCGAGAAATACAGTAAATAAGAGAAACTGCACCAAGGCGGAGGCTGTAAATAAAACTCCTTGTTAAATATAGACACAAACTGACGAAGAAATGTTGAGTATAAGATGCAATAACCTTGGCTTCCATACAGCAAATAAAATGGATATATTATAGCTTTATGATGTAGTTAATATTGTAAGGAAAAGTGGAATGAAAAGCTTAAATATTGTGCTAAATAGATATGATTGTAAACATGATAATTTGATAAGGTTAATCCCTCAAGGGAAAAGTAAAGGGGAAAGGTAAAGTTTAAATGGTGATGCTTCTTCATACTTCTATATTCTTATCGAACTATGTTAACTTGCGAGTATACAATATATATATTATGTTTACGCATGATAATCAACAGACAACAATGATCTCAAACGTCAATGATTTTTGTACTAAAACACAAACTCGTAACACATAAGGAGTGCAACAAAATCAGTGGAAATAAAGTTTACAAGGAACATCGCGAGAACAACGAAGCTAAAAACAACTTTAGAGCTTAGTCTCAAGTTAGTATTAAACAAAAAAACACAAAAGAACTCAACTATTGATTGATAAACATCCCTAAACATTACCTGGCTATTACCTGGGGCACAGTAAAGGTTGGTTGTTAGAATAAAAGTCATCAAGAAAATAAGTGGTTATGAAGTTTTATCGTTTACCAGACACTTAAAAAAATCAATGTAGTGTATCTGATTTCAATAAACCCCGAGGCAGGAAAGTGATGAAGAGATTGTCGAGAAGCTAGTAAGGAGGGCTGCAAGAGGCTGCTGAGAGGAGGTGGGGAGGATGTGATTGACCCAAGTGCAGAGCTGAGAGGAGAGGAGAGGAGAGGAGGACAAGGGGAAGGGAAATTTTGTTGATGCAAGGGATATAATATAGGTTCTTGTGCAACGATATAATTAAATTGAAAATGGATTGAATGAAAGAAAATATATGTAAGAGGTTTTTTTTCTGTAGCGGTGATGGCACAGTGGGAAAAAAAGTTATGGAAGTGAACGTTAAATGTGATGAGTATGTAGAAGTCTCGGAAATGGATCAATGTGAATGGCAGAATAGAGAAAGAGGAGTAAAAAATTGGAGTAGATGAATATAGAGACAGACATAGAGACAGACAGAAAATAAAGAAACATCAACACATTTTAAAAAATGGGATAAAGAAAGAAGGAAAAGTTTTAGCAAGCTGATGATATAACAAAAAAGGTGACATTTCGTTTTCACTGTGACGCTTATCAACTCAACAAACCCCAGCTCTGAAAGGTGTGTGTGTGTGTGTGTGTGTGTGTGTGTGTGTGTGCGTGTGTGTGTGTGTGTGTGTGTGTGTGTGTGTCACTGCGGTCCATGTCGCTGGATGGTGTTTTTTTCGCCTTTGATTGATGATTTCACTCTGAAGTTTGCACGCCCACCCCCTGCAGAGAATAGGAAATGGGGTTGTGACGATGAAGATTAAAGGGAGGAGGAGGAGGAGGAGGAGGAGAGGAAGAAGAAAAAAATGGAAAGAAAAAAATACAAGAGAAAAAGAGATTAAAGATTATTTCCTCTCCCCCCCTCCAAGACCATATTATATAGTGAATAAAAAGGACATAAAAAGACTACTAATTACATCGCTATTAACATTATCTTAACATCTTCACCTCTGTAAAGTAATAAAGTCTGTATCTTAGGCAAGGCAGAGATTCCTATAGCGAGCTGCAATCCGAAAAAGGGGAAGGAAATACTGTGAAAGCCTAACATCCCTTTAATACTTCTAAGGTTGATCTCTACTATTTGATTACTTCCTCGAATTGTGAGTATATTTCGTAAGAAGGTTCTGATCCCTCCTGATTCAAGGTATAAGTAACTTTTCAATAAGGTAATGGAAAGGTAACGAAATGTGCCACAGCTAACCTACTTTCACTCTTTATCTTTCTCTCTCTCTTATTCTCTTTTTCCCTCTTCCTTCGTCCTCTTTCCTCTGCCATCCCTTTCCCCTTTCCCTGCTTCTTGAGACGCAGTGATTTCCGTCAAGAAGAAGGCCTGGAATGTGACGTGAAATGCTTGCCTTTTGCCTGCCTTTCCAGATACATTCAAGGAATACACTCAAGGAATACACTCAAGACATACACTCGAGGAATACACTCAAGACATACACTCAAGACATACACTCGAGGAATACACTCATGAAATACACTCAAGAAATACACTCAAGGAATACAATAAAATACTATACAATTTCTTATCTTGTGTTAAGTTTTGTAGATACGCCAAGGGAATACAACAAAGGAATGCCATAGTTTTTATGTAGAGGTAAAAGTACAATATTTAAGTTCGGAAAAATGTTTGCTGGAATTTGATTTATTTTCCTTAGTTTCTGTTATAAAACATTTTTTTCTGGACTACTTGATGCGTTAAGATATTCAAGAAGTATTATTATATTTATTCACCCAACGAAAACTGCAACAAATAATGCAAGTAAATGTTAACGTCTTCCACTGCTGCCTTGCCTCGTTTTGTTATAATTTTGATTAAACACGGATCCTCCACATAAACGAAAGGAATGCACTACAACAAGGCGTGCAGCGTGTGGCCGCCGGGCAAACACGGCCTGCTGGAATAGAGAGTGAGGTCAGCTTCACATTTATTCAATAATTTACATTTAATAGAAAAAAGACTGGTTGGTACTAAATAATAAGTGTCGATGATCTGATGTGCGAGTGCCAATGCGTCACTCGTTATGGTAATGCTATTATTTTTTAAGGTTTATTTTCCAATAGAATGCTTTCAGGCGACGCAGACCAATTAGAATTTCCACTTGTGCGGCCCACACCAATTAGAATTTCGAGTTGTGCGGTCCACTTCAGGCCAAACTTGGACGTCCCTCCACTACAGCATCAAGAATACGTATTAAAATGCATTTCCTATTGACGAAAACCACATCCAATAACAATACCTGATTCTCCACAAATATGGTCTATGTCTATTTTCCATTTGTTTTCTATAGTTTCCATTATGTATGTTTCTACCTTATTCATTTTCCAAAAGTCAAAGGCAGATATATAATATTATTGAGTGAACTATTTTCATGACATTAAACTGAATTGAAATAATAACGTGATGGATATCTCTTCGTATTGCTGCAGTCACAAAAAATTACAAGGTCGTAAATTGTAATGAGGCGTACACGTAATATTTTTTTTGTGATGGAAATAAAAAAAGTAAGCCAGAAAGAGGAAGAGAAACATAAAGAGATTGAAATGAATGAAGAGCTAGAGGAGAGTATGGATCGTGTGTATTATGAAGAAGCAACTAATAGCTTGAAAGAAAATGGTAGAAAATATAGATAGATAGGAACAGCAGGATAATAAGAATGGTGTGAAAGAGCTCTAGTACTACCAGGAAAAAATTCAAGGAGTAGAAAGAGGATAAGAAGAAGCAAGGCCAAAAATATATCAAAAAATTATAGAATAGGATGGGAAATTAATAGGAAATGGAAATGGGAAGTAGAAAGAAAAAAAACAAAGAAAGGGACAATGATATAATTTATTCTATGGAGAATAAGGAAAAGTAATGAAAATGGAATAGGAAAACGGAGAAAGGGAAAGAAAAACAGGAAGGGAGGGAGGACGAGTTATTTGGGCACAGGTAGTAGCGGCGGTAGAGGCGCGGCGGCCCCCTAGAGGCGGCCTTACTCTTTATCTTGAACAACCCAGGGTAAACAGGCAACATTTGCGCACGAAATAACCTCATACGTACGCAGGCTCCTAAAAAATAAGCAAAAGTGTCCTCGTTTTTTTGCACACACACACACACACACACACACACACACACACACACACACACACACACACACACACACACACACACACACACACACACACACCTCAGCATTTTTTGATCCTTACTAATTTAATGAAGTTTTCTTATTCTTTTGTTTCTTCTACTTTCCTCTACTTTTCTCTTTCCCATTTGTGTATCAACCCACTCATTCATTCTACTTTCTTCTCTCTCTCTCTCTCTCTCTCTCTCTCTCTCTCTCTCTCTCTCTCTCTCTCTCTCTCTCTCTCTCTCTCTCTCTCTCTCTCTCTCTCTCTCTCTCTCTCTCTCTCTCTCTTTCTCTCGTTCCTTTGATATTTCTTGCTTCACTTTCGTTCTTGTCGCCA
>JAPQNM010000003.1:39567133-39577133 GCA_029783475.1 Metacarcinus magister | reverse complement strand
GCCCACCTGACCAACTGACTGACACACTCACTCACTCACTCACTCACTCACTCACTCACTCACTCACTCACTCACTCACTCACTTACTCACTAAAAGAATGAATGACTCTCTCTCTCTCTCTCTCTCTCTCTCTCTCTCTCTCTCTCTCTCTCTCTCTCTCTCTCTCTCTCTCTCTCTCTCTCTCTCTCTCTCTCAATGTATGTGTCTGTATTTCTGACTTTGTTTCTCTACTATTTGCGTAATTGTTGTTCATCACTATCAACAGGTCATAGAAAAGAGGGAAATGTATGTTCGTATGCATTCAGAATTATTTATATTAGTAAGGAATTTTTCATATTGTAAGTGTATATTGTTATGTCGTTTGAAAACATTATCATTTTTATCTCTAGTTCTTTACATGGAAATTTTAAGCTACATTTTTTTTATTTCTAAATCGGAACCAATTCTATTTATCGTATGAGTTATACATTTAATAGAACAATCTTCATTGAGTGCCGCGTAAGTATATCATTCAACCTTTATTATATTTTGAAATACACTTAAAAGGATTTTGCAAATTCCACACTGTAAATAACTGTAATACATTAAGTAAAACACTGCATAACTGAAAACTAAAGTAATTCTCCCACAAATTATGTATCAAATCATAGTCTATAATGGTAAAAATGGGGACAAATGGTAATTGGTAATAACTTCATTTTAATTTTCAACCCATCCGCCGTTCAGCACCTCCCCCTGTCTCCTTTATTCCCCCTGTGTCCTTCATTGCCCCTGTCTCCTTCATTGCCCTTGTCTCCTTTATTACTCCCAAGTCTGTATAATGAATAATGAGTGCCATCACACCTGAACACTTGGGAACTCATTCGTCGCCACCCTCACCTTGTTATGTCGGCAGGAGGTGGCGCCACAAGGGTTGTTAATTACATGCTAGAAATTAGGAAAGTTCATAAGTATTAATCACAACATAACGTATGCTTGATACTTGTGTATGAATTGTTTTATCGCAGAATGGGAAATAGCTTATGACTTTTTGGTCTATGTAATTTCTGAGCAGCTGGAAATGAATCTCTGTAAGTTTGCCTACATTCAACCTGTTTTTAAGAAGGGTGACCGCACGAGTCCTTCAACCTACCGACCTGTTACTCTGATGTCCCTCTGTTCTAAAGTTTTGAGTCTATCCTCAATTATCCTCCAATTTTCAGTTGTTCATAAGTTATCTCAATCAAATTTTCTGCTCTATCAACTCTTATGCTGACGACTCTACACTAAACTATTCAACGTCATTTACCAGACTACCTGGTTTTTTTTAGTAGAAATTTGAACAGGAAACTTCATATTTAATCTCTGACTATAAAATCTGCCATGAAGTTAGGTGTCAACTATATGCAGGGACCCTAGGCGCCCTTGCATGGTGTACGGTTTTTATTTATAGTGGGGTGGAGTCCAAGTTTTTGGGCAATCATCCTTTAACTTTTTTCATACATGTTGTGATGCCGATATAAATATGAGCTGTCAGTAACCCGCGCGTAGTGCCCAGCCCATATATATATACGGGCTCAATAGAAAAAAAAAATCATAAATTCCATATTTCTCCCCAGAAAGCCGGGGCAGTATATGGTACTAGAACAACCATACACACATACAAAGGGGAACGGGTGGCCTTGGTCGTTGTTCTCAATTAGCAGAAGCCTTTACAGTGTCAGACGTGAAAGTAGCAGCATGTCACTGCCCGTCCGCTACTCTGAATAAATGTTTGCTCCCTTCACTGACTGGCCCAGCTTTTGTAACATGGGTGGCTGAATTATTTTCGATAAACCAAACAATCACTGCTATATGCTCTTAGGATTGCCAGCCTTAAAATCCAGCACCGCTAGAATATGACAAATTCACACAAACCTACATATCTCTCTCTCTCACACACACACACACACACACACACACACACACACACACACACACACACACACACACACACACACACACACACACACACACACACAGAATAGCACACTAACCCCTAACCTCACATTTCCCACACAGCCACTCATCGGTCTTGTAGTACGTCCGCCTCGACCGACAAAGCTGTTATCCATCAATTACAAAGCTTATACATGCAGCTTCTGGGTACGCTGTGAGTTGTATTATCCTTTAAGCGTTTAAACAGGACGGCCTTCATCTCTTCCCTGATGGAGGCACTACGCAATGGGAAGCTAACGTGACCACAGTTTTATCTTTATTAGCATGTGTGAGTATAGACAGATGAATAAATAGTAAAGTAAAGATGAAAACCTCCCAGAAAATAGTTTAGAGTAAACCAGGAACACAAAGACTTGAAAATCGTTATTATGATGAATGTACGTCACTTCAGTTACTGTATATGGCAGGATAGTGTCTGTGACCAGGACGAGTGGGTGTGTAGAAGGGCTAGACAACATGGCTCGATGCACAACACAGGGGACAGCGTGCAGGGTAGGGATGCTGAGGGTGAGGGAGGTGTTCAAGAGAGGCTTTGTGTAAGGAGAGTGAGAGGGCACGCGTAGGAGGGAAAGGTGGAAGAGAAGAATTTTACTTGCATGCAATTCTGAGACATTTTTAATTTATTTTGTTGGAAATGAACACCAGATAATGATAGTGTCTGGCTTAATTATTCACAATATTAAAAATCACATGTATCTCAATTATTTCATTATCAAATCCCACAGGGGAGAAAATTAATATTTACTGAATAAATTATTATAATCAACGCTACAAGAATACATAATTTTGACCAGGTATATAAGGAAAACGAGTATTAATATATAGATAATAAAATAATATATAGAGAAAAAGCTTCTTATCGAAGTTTCGTTCATGAAATATAACAAAACTCTGGATTAACTTTATGGGAACCTGTAGAGAGGAAACAAAAGTATTGGAATAATAATGAGTATGTGTGAAGAGAGATAGATAGATAGAGAGAGAGAGAGAGAGAGAGAGAGAGAGAGAGAGAGAGAGAGAGAGAGAGAGAGAGAGAGAGAGAGAGAGAGAGAGAGAGAGAGAGAGAGAGATATTGTGACGTGGAATTATAACGAGCGTTGTTAACAAAACAGTGTTGTTGCGTATGCATTGCACGTGGGAGATAAGCTTGTATAAGGGGAACACGATAAGCCAAGTATGAGTGTAGTTAGACTGGTATAAGGGGAAGTAAATGATCATACTGTGAGGGCCAGATAGGCTGGGCATGGGAAGGGAAGAACACAATAGACTGAGAGTTAAGAGAGATAAGCAATCATGAAAAAAAACCTCACCCCTCATTTTGAACTTCCTATCAAAGGTTATATTTCTTCTTCGTATTGAATGGAAAATTATGGCAATAGAAAAATGTTTGTTGCATATTTCCCTGAGATAACGAAGGAGTGGTAAAGTGTTAAATAAATTTTTAAAAATCGATGAATAATTAATAGCAGAAAGCTAGCCTATATTATTTGCTTCTCTCTCTCTCTCTCTCTCTCTCTCTCTCTCTCTCTCTCTCTCTCTCTCTCTCTCTCTCTCTCTCTCTCTCTCTCTCTCTCTCTCTCGCGATGTTTATGTATATTTCCATAGTTTTTGGTTTCCGTGCTGGGTCCAATAAACGGTTGTAAGTCCACCTGGAGCATTAAGTTATTAGCGTGACTTCCTCATGTCAGATTCCCCCTTGGAACAATAACCTAAGAGAAGATTGTAAAAGATTCGTACAAACATTGACAATAGTTTGCGTTCATCCCTAACCATTATTCCCTTATGTGCTCTTATTTGCTCTTGTGTCTCTTCTCTCCCATCACCAGCATCCCATACACTGTTTTCCTTGCTCCCTCATCACCACTTCCCTTACTTTTCCTTGCCTCCCTCCTACACTGCACCGCTGCATCATTATCGCTTTATATGGGAACATTCACTCTCTTAATTGCTTCGGGTCTTCATGAATGGCAGTACAACAAGTGTATTGTCTTACTTCCTTCGCTTCTGTTGAACTCAATTCCAGTCTTAACTCACGCGTCTGTATCTTCCTTGCGATAATTTTAATCGTTGCAAAGTTATTGATATAAGAGAAAAAGAAATACCATGTAGGAAAATTTTATTCCTCCTCTTTATCATCTTTTAAGCAATTTTGTTAAGATACCTTTTTTTATATATATTTATGGACAAATTAAAATTTTATTGTTTGATTAACTATTTTTGTGTATTTCTTTGATATATTCTAAATGCGTTAATGTTTATTACATTCAGATTCAAACTGTTCACCAACGGATAGAAATACTTCATTCATTATTACATCCTGTCATCTTCAAGTTTTACACCTTGCTATCTATCATGCATGCACACATATATCAGCATAGTGGCTTCATGAATACATGTATACATACATGCATACATATATGCACACATACACGGAGGCATACATTTCATGCAGAGATACATTGAGCGGTCGATATACAATGTACGAGAGACTAAATGAAACACATTTAAGGAATAAAAAATATTTGATTTTAATAATAAACACATAATTTATGCATACGCACATACAATACATAAACCATGCACACATATATACATACATTTACACATCCATATATTCATACATACATACATTCATATATTGATACATACATGGATACACACATTATTCATACATACTTGCCTGGTAAGTACATACACACACACACATGCACATACTATATTATGCATGTATTCTTTATACATACAGACATGCAAACAGACAGTTAGACAAGCAGACTAGACAGACAGACAGGCAGATAAAAACCAAACAGACCGTCAGGCAAAACAAACACAAAACAAAATAATGCACTCAAAATTCAGTGACTGACGACCCAAATACAACATTGGCTGCAGTGAAAGACAAGCCAACCAACAGTTAGACAAACACACCAACAATATGCCACTTTTCCCACAAAGGAAATCACATTCAAATTGGGTTTTGGAATGAATTTTGTTATAAAGTGATTACCGGGGATTTTTCTTTTATTCCCCGCTAGATAAACCCGAACCTACATGCTGCAAATAGAATAGGGTAAAGATCATTTCTGTATATCAACTTGCTGCAATGGTATTTCACGCGAATAAAAAGTGGACGTGATATGGGCCGTGCTAATGTATGATGCACAACCAAACGCATACATGACTCGTAAATGCAATAACAGAAACCTACAGAAAACATAATACACACATACATTCATGCACGTGAAATTGCGTAAATGTAGACATGTGAAGCAAGAGTTTGTTAGGATTATTACCATATGGGAGCGTGATATGGAAAGAGAGAGAGAGAGAGAGAGAGAGAGAGAGAGAGAGAGAGAGAGAGAGAGAGAGAGAGAGAGAGAGAGAGAGAGGGAGAGGGAGAGGGGGAAGGAGTGGGAGACCAGATACAAACATCATAATATATGTACACATGCATAAATACATAAAACCACACACACATATTCACTTACACAAGCAAACAAACGCGCGCACACACACACACACACACACACACACACACACACACACACACACACACACACACACACACACACACACACACACACACACACACACACACACACACACACACACACACACACACACACACACACACACACACACACACACACACCACCCGCTGTCACTGTACAATAACGGAAACAAATACCCTCATAACAAGTTACAGAGAGGAACATTGCATTCCGCTGTCCTCCCGCACTCATCTGGTTTTTATCACTAATTTCCTCTTCCTCTACTCATCCTCTCCCTCGTACTTCACCTTCCTAGACAATAATTACTGTTCCTGCCTTCCTACGCACTACTGCTTATTTTAGTTTTTGTTTTTTCCTATGTCTTTTCTTAACCTGTTTTCTACTTCCCCATTCCTTTCTTTATTCTTTTTTTGCTTCCCTCTCAAGAACTCTCTTATTCCTACTTTCCTGTTCTCTATTTCCATTTTCTTACCTCCTCTCGTTTTGTTTTCCTCATTCCTCCTCTTCTTTTCTCTCATTCTACATCTCTATTTTTTACTTTCATTTTTCCTCCCTTCCCTATTACTTCATACAAAATTTTTTTTTATATATGTATATCACTATGCTTTTCATGTTTACTTTTGTTTATGCATATTTTTGTTTGTCTTTTTTTTTCCCTTTACATCTCATACTTGAGCCAACTTTTCCTCTTCATTAAATTAGTTTCTCTTGTCAGTGAGATTAGTTTTTTCCATGTATTTTTTTCCGCCTGATTTACATGCCATGGTGTGCAAAGGTAACACATCAGATGAACAAAGAATGTTTTTCGTTTTACAGGGAATGTTTGGCAGCCGCTCGAAGTGATCGTTGTGACGCAGTGATCGAAGGGAGGTGCGTAGTGTTTTGAGTGTTTTATATTACTTTAGGTGTGTATTTGTGTATGTGTGTGTCTATACATACACATATACTACACACACACACACACACACACACACACACACACACACACACACCCACCCACCCACCCACCCACACACACACACACACACACACACACACACACACACACACACACATTTTAAGCCTAACAATAGAGCTGTAATTGGCCACTTTCTTGGGCACATTGTTGCTCGAGGTATTGTGAGGAATGGGTGCTGTTTGGACTGGCTATTTTCGTAACAATGTCACGATCTTTGCTGCACAAGTGGCTAAGCGTTCAAACTTACTATTCACTTCAGAAAAGCTACATTATTGAGCCAATTTTATTTGAAAAAAAAAGCATTTAATAATATATGAATAAACATTTCCTCGCTGCGTCTTCCTCACTGATTTTAAAAGGCAGAACATGTTATTAGTAACTTTAAGGAAATAATCGTTAGAGTCACGATATATAGAACGTAGCTTTCAAATAAGATGACAGGCTTAACAAAGCGTTGTGTGACAAGGAATACAATTAAAATGATGGCCTTCATTCATTAATAGATTTGTGTTGGAATTATCTGAAAATTAGATGTATTTAGAAAACCATAATATCCACAAATTCTGGTTGAAAAAAAATGCAGAGGATATAAACGAAATTCAACGTTCCTTATTAAGACTAAATCTTTAAACCACAAAGTGAAAATATAATAAAGATTCTCAAAACCTCTTTCCATGTCCTGCTGTACTTTGCTATTACAATGACCGTGATAACACACAGTGCCGCTAAGATTGCTTGTCGCTGGTGAAGCAGAAGGACGCTGCAGCAGACGGCAGGAACAGTTATTGTGGCGGAAAGGTGATTCCGACTGTGACTACCATTACCCAGGACTGTGATTTTCGAGAGAGAGAGAGAGAGAGAGAGAGAGAGAGAGAGAGAGAGAGAGAGAGAGAGAGAGAGAGAGAGAGAGAGAGAGAGAGAGAGAGAGAGAGAGAGAGAGAGAGAGAGAGAGAGAGAGAGAGAAAGAGAGAGAGAGCCAGGAGGAGAGAAAGGGTGGCAGCTCCCCTAATCCCTACACGTACACTCTTTCTCTTTATCGTATTGCCATTCAATGAGGTGCCTCTTTGATTCCATGTGTGGACGCGAATGAGAAATCTGTTTTCATTTATCGTTGGGAGACACGTAGAATTGAGATTTATTCGGACTGGAAATCTATTTAATTCTACATACCAATAAATAACAAGAAGGACGCATGTTTGTTGATCACCCCAATGGTTATGTGTGTGCGTGTGTGTGTGTGTGTGTGTGTGTGTGTGTGTGTGTGTGTGTGTGTGTGTGTGTGTGTGTGTGTGTGTGTGTGTGTGTGAGTGTGTTTTTTTCATGTTCTCATAAAAACTGATGGTCATATAAAAAAAAATTATAGAGAATTCGTATTGATCAGGAAGGAAGAAAAGAAAACACGAGAACCTCTATTAGGATTTTTGTTTATGGGTTCCCTTAACTAAAATGTATATACCAGTCTTCTTGGCGACTCCTGTGATTGGGGAGGGAAAAAATCCTCCATCAATGTCAATTAGTGAAATCCAGAAGGGTTCCTCCTCGACAATTTACAGGCGAAGGGTGCAGCGTGAAACCTTTCTACTCCATGTCCTTTGTTTTAGTGCTGCGTGTGGCGAGAAGAGAATCTGTGCCTCACCAAGTTTGTTTTTGAGTAGTACTTGTTTCGTGTATTTTTATGTAACACACTGGAGGGGGAGTAGCGGGTAGAAATGTAGCACAGTTCGATTCCCTGCCATGACTGGGTGCTTTCCAATTTAACCAAAGGCTCCTCAGTCACGGCTGCTTTAATTGTGTTCTATTTTTAAATTCGAAATCCGTCTGCCTGTAAATGAACAGCGGGGAACTTTTACACGTCAAATCAATTGCTGAGGTATCACCGCTGCGTGTGTGTGTGTGTGTGTGTGTGTGTGTGTGTGTGTGTGTGTGTGTGTGTGTGTGTGTGTGTGTGTGTGTGTGTGTGTGTGGTAAAACTATACATTTTTATCAGCTTAACTTTCTTTTTTTCTTGAGAAGTCATGACGCACTTAATTCACAAGGCAAATCAATGTGTTCTAGCGTTGTCAAGCATACCATATAACAACAAGAATGAATACTCACCACCGAGGCGGAGTTCAGCGGCGTCTTGCATAGTGTCCTCGTCGCCCCTTACAAAACACTGGTACATGCCTGAGTCTGCCCTGCCCACGCCTCGCAACTCCAGCACCGAGTCCCCCTCTGGGCATCGATAAGGGCGTGATGGGCGGGTGGGAAGGAAGGAGAAACAAGCAAATAAGTCATCGGTACATCATGCTGGAAAATATTGGTGTTTACGAGTCAAAGTTTGTTGTGATGGTGTTGAAAGTGTAGCGTTCAGAATTAGGCAGTTGTTGAGGTGGTTGTTTTAGAGTACCTGCATGTCGTGCTTGATTGGATAACGTGAAGTAGTGGAGTTGAATGACATGATTGCTGTTTGAAAGCATTTAAACTACTGTTGTTGTTGGTGCTCTTGCTGCTTCTACTACTACTACTACTACTACTACTACTACTACTACTACTACTACTACTACTACGACTACGACTACGACTACGACTACAGCTACTACTACTACTACTACTACTACTACTACTACTACTACTACTACTACTACTACTACTACTACCATTACTAGTACTAATTATTCTTGTTGCTGCTCCTATTACCAGATGACACATTGTTTGTCCACGGATCAAATAAAGAAAAGCTCCTATACAAATATCTAGCAACAGGTGATTGGTAGTGACAGGGAGTGGCTGGTGGTGGTATGGATGGTAGGGAGGGGCGGTGATAGAGGTGATGGGCGGTGACGGAGCACGATGGGTGGTTTTAGTAGTGACGAGTGGTGATGGGGATGGCAGGCAATAGACCCATTTTTTTGGCACCAATGACATCAAAACTAAACCACACTTTGAAATTGTACTATTAGTAGTAGTATTGGCAATAGAATACGTAATATGATATATATATATATATATATATATATATATATATATATATATATATATATATATATATTAACTAATAATACTAACAAGGATAAAAAATAATGATATTGATAATAATGCCAATAATGGTAATGATAATAATAATAATAATAATAATAATAATAATAATAATAATAATAATAATAATAATAACAGCAATAATGATAATATTGATAAGAAGGAAGAAGAATTCATACACATCAGAAGTTTTGTCCACGTTGTGTGTGTGTGTGTGTGGTGTGTGTGTGTGTGTGTGTGTGTGTGTGTGTGTGTGTGTGTGTGTGTGTGTGTGTGGGTGTGTGTGTATGGGTGTATGGCTGTTGGAAATCAGCTTTCTCACAAAAACTCTTTGCCAGACTAAATTAGGCAAACACCAATAATATATTCGACGTATTTTCAAATTTCCAGAATCATATGAAATAGGATGTTCAAACTGGACAAAATTGTTTGAAACCTGGGTGTTAGTTTCCTGGTACTTAATTTAGCAAGTCAGCCTTGAAAAAAAGTTGTTTACCTACTCTGTTATGCCACTCAACTACAGTCACTCAGCTA
>JAPQNM010000003.1:39499633-39559633 GCA_029783475.1 Metacarcinus magister | reverse complement strand
GCATCTGATACACCTAATTAAACTGTACAACTGATATTATGAATATTTGTTCTATGGCTAATAATTACGCAGTAAAATGAAACTTAATATTTATATAAAAACATGACTTTCCTCCTCATTTTCTCGTAAGCTATTAGAGATATTGGAAATATCATTGCAGGTTCTGATACACCTAATTAAACTGTACAACTCTCATTATGAATATTTGTTCTATGACTAATAATTACGCAGTAAAATTAGACTTAATATTTATATAAAAACATGATTTTCCTCCTCATTTTCTCGAAAGCTATTAGAGATATTGGAAAAATCACTGCAGCATCTGATAGACCTAATTAAACTGTAAATTTGACATTATGAATATTTGTTCTATGACTAATAATTAAGCAGTAAAATGAAACTATATATTTATATAAAAACATGACTTTCCTCCTCATTTTCTCGAAAGCTATTAGAGATATTGGAAATATCATTGCAGCATCTGATATATCTAATTAAACTGTACAACTCTCATTATGAATATTTGTTCTATGACTAATAATTACGCAGTAAAATGAAACTTAATATTTATATAAAAACATGATTTTCCTCCTCATTTTCTCGAAAACTATAAGAGATATTGGAAATATCATTGCAGTTTTTGATAGACCTAATTAAAATCTACTACTGTCATTATGAGTATTTTCACTAGTACTAATAAATACTGAATTTTACTTTTTTTTAAATTACTTTCTTCCTCGTTTTCTCGAAAGCTATTAGAGATATTGTAAATATCATTGCATTGTCTCATACACCTAATTCAACTGTACAACTGATATTATGAATATTTGTTCTATGACTAATAATTACGCAGTAAAAAAAAACCGTATTTTTATATAAAAACATGATTTTCCTCGTCATTTTCTTGAAAGCTATTAGAGATATTGGTAATATAATTGCAGCATCTGGTAGACCTAACTAAACTGAACAACTGATATTATGAATATTTGTTCTATGACTAATAATTACGCAGTAAAATGAAACTTAATATTTATATAAAAACATGATTTTCCTCCTCATTTTCTCGAAAACTATTAGAGATATTGGAAATATCATTGCAGTATCTAATAGACCTAATTAAACTGTAAAACTGAAATTATGAATATATGTTCTATGACTAATAATTACGCAGTAAAATGAAACTTTATATTTTTATAAAAACATGATTTTCCTCATTTTCTCGAAAGCTATTAGAAATATTGGAAATATCAATGCAGCATCTGATACACCTAATTAAACTGTACAACTGTCATTATGAGAATTTGTTCTATGACTAATAATTACGCAGTAAAATGAAACTTAATATCTATTTAAAAACATGAATTTCCTCCTCATTTTCTCGAAAGCTATTAGAGATATTGGAAATATCATTGCAGGTTCTGATACACCTAATTAAACTGTACAACTGTCATTATGAATATTTGTTCTATGACTAATAATTACGCAGTAAAATTAAACTTAATATTTATATAAAAACATGATTTTCCTCCTCATTTTCTCAAAAGCTATTAGAGATATTGGAAAAATCACTGCAGCATCTGATAGACCTAATTAAACTGTACAACTGTCATTATGAATATTTGTTCTATGACTAATAATTACGCAGTAAAATGAAACTTAATATTTATATAAAAACGGGAATTTCCTCCTCATTTTCTCGAAAGCTATTAGAGATATTCGAAATATCACTGCAGCATCTGATACAACTAATTAAACTGTACAACTGTAATTATGAATATTTGTTATATGAATAATAATTACGCAGTAAAATGAAACTTAATATTTATATAATAACATGAATTTCCTCCTCATTTTCTCGAAAGCTATTAGAGATATTGGAAATATCATTGCAGCATCTGATATATCTAATTAAACTGTACAACTCTCATTATGAATATTTGTTCTATGACTAATAATTACGCAGTAAAATTAAACTTAATATTTATATAAAAACATGATTTTCCTCCTCATTTTCTCGAAAACTATTAGAGACATTGGAAATATCATTGCAGCATCTGATAGACCTAATTAAAATCTACTACTGTCATTATGAATATTTTCACTAGTACTAATAAATACTGAATTTTACTTTTTTTTAAATTACTTTCTTCCTCGTTTTCTCGAAAGCTATTAGAGATATTGGATATATTATTGCATCATCTGATACACCTAATTCAACTGTACAACTGATATTATGAATATTTGTTCTATGACTAATAATTACGCAGTAAAAAAAAACCGTATTTTTATATAAAAACATGACTTTCCTCGTCATTTTCTTGAAAGCTATTAGAGATATTGGAAATATAATTGCAGCATCTGATAGACCTAACTAAACTGAACAACTGATATTATGAATATTTGTTCTATGACTAATAATTACGCAGTAAAATGAAACTTAATATTTATATAAAAACATGACTTTCCTCCTCATTTTCCCGAAAGCTATTAGAGATATTGGAAATATCATTGCAGTATCTAATAGACCTAATAAAACTGTAAAACTGAAATTATGAATATTTGTTCTATGACTAATAATTACGCAGTAAAATGAAACTTTATATTTATATAAAAACATGATTTTCCTCCTCATTTTCTCGAAAGCTATTAGAAATATTGGAAATATCAATGCAGCATCTGATACACCTAATTAAACTGTACAACTGTCATTATGAGAATTTGTTCTATGACTAATAATTACGCAGTAAAATGAAACTTAATATCTATATAAAAACATGAATTTCCTCCTCATTTTATCGAAAGCTATTAAAGATATTGCAAATATCATTGCAGCATCTGATACACCTAATTAAACTGTACAACTGATATTATGAATATTTGTTCTATGACTAATAATTACGCAGTAAAATGAAACTTAATATTTATATAATAACATGACTTTCCTCCTCATTTTCTCGAAAGCTATTAGAGATATTGGAAATATCATTGCAGCATCTGATATATCTAATTAAACTGTACAACTCTCATTATGAATATTTGTTCTATGACTAATAATTACGCAGTAAAATGAAACTTAATATTTATATAAAAACATGATTTTCCTCCTCATTTTCTCGAAAACTATTAGAGATATTGGAAATATCATTGCAGCATCTGATAGACCTAATTAAAATCTACTACTGTCATTATGAATATTTTCATTAGTACTAATAAATACTGAATTTTACTCTTTTTAAAAATACTTTCTTCCTCGTTTTCTCGAAAGCTATTAGAGATATTGGAAATATCATTGCATCATCTGATATACCTAATTCAACTGTACAACTGATATTATGAATATTTGTTCTATGACTAATAATTACGCAGTAAAATAAAACCGTATTTTTATATAAAAACATGACTTTCCTCGTCATTTTCTTGAAAGCTATTAGAGATATTGGAAATATAATTGCAGCATCTGATAGGCCTAACTAAACTGTACAACTGTCATTATGAATATTTGTTCTATGACTAATAATTACGCAGTAAAATGAAACTTAATATTTATATAAAAACAGGAATTTCCTCCTCATTTTCTCGAAAGCTATTAGAGATATTCGAAATATCACTGCAGCATCTCATACAACTAATTAAACTGTACAACTGTAATTATGAATATTTGTTATATGAATAATAATTACGCAGTAAAATGAAACTTAATATTTATATAATAACATGACTTTCCTCCTCATTTTCTCGAAAGCTATTAGAGATATTGGAAATATCATTGCAGCATCTGATATATCTAATTAAACTGTACAACTCTCATTATGAATATTTGTTCTATGACTAATAATTACGCAGTAAAATGAAACTTAATATTTATATAAAAACATGATTTTCCTCCTCATTTTCTCGAAAACTATTAGAGATATTGGAAATATCATTGCAGCATCTGATAGACCTAATTAAAATCTACTACTGTCATTATGAATATTTTCACTAGTACTAATAAATACTGAATTTTACTTTTTTTAAAATTACTTTCTTCCTTGTTTTCTCGAAAGCTATTAGAGATATTGGATATATCATTGCATCGTCTGATACACCTAATTCAACTGTACAACTGATATTATGAATATTTGTTCTATGACTAATAATTACGCAGTAAAAAAAAAACGTATTTTTATATAAAAACATGAATTTCCTCGTTATTTTCTTGAAAGCTATTAGAGATATTGGAAATATAATTACAGCATCTGATAGACCTAACTAAACTGAACAACTGATATTATGAATATTTGTTCTATGACTAATAATTACGCAGTAAAATGAAACTTAATATTTATATAAAAACATGATTTTCCTCCTCATTTTCTCGAAAACTATTAGAGATATTGGAAATATCATTGCAGCATCTGATAGACCTAATTAAAATCTACTACTGTCATTATGAATATTTTCACTAGTACTAATAAATACTGAATTTTACTCTTTTTAAAAATACTTTCTTCCTCGTTTTCTCGAAAGCTATTAGAGATATTGGAAATATCATTGCATCATCTGATATACCTAATTCAACTGTACAACTGATATTATGAATATTTGTTCTATGACTAATAATTACGCAGTAAAATAAAACCGTATTTTTATATAAAAACATGACTTTCCTCGTCATTTTCTTGAAAGCTATTAGAGATATTGGAAATATAATTGCAGCATCTGATAGGCCTAACTAAACTGAACAACTGATATTATGAATATTTGTTCTATGACTAATAATTACGCAGTAAAATGAAACTTAATATTTATATAAAAACATGATTTTCCTCCTCATTTTCTCGAAAACTATTAAAGATATGCGAAATATCATTGCAGCATCAGATAGACCTAATTAAAATCTACTACTGTCATTATGAATATTTTCACTAGTACTAATAAATACTTAATTTTACTCTTTTTAAAAATACTTTCTTCCTTGTTTTCTCGAAAGCTATTAGAGATATTGGAAATATCATTGCATCATCTGATATACCTAATTCAACTCTACAACTGATATTATGAATATTTGTTCTATGACTAATAATTACGCAGTAAAATAAAACCGTATTTTTATATAAAAACATGACTTTCCTCGTCATTTTCTTGAAAGCTATTAGAGATATTGGAAATATAATTTCAGCATCTGATAGACCTAACTAAGCTGAACAACTGATATTATGAATATTTGTTCTATGACTAATAATTACGCAGTAAAATGAAACTTAATATTTATATAAAAACATGACTTTCCTCCTCATTTTCTCGAAAGCTATTAGAGATATTGGAAATATCATTGCAGCATCTGATATATCTAATTAAACTGTACAACTCTCATTATGAATATTTGTTCTATGACTAATAATTACGCAGTAAAATGAAACTTAATATTTATATAAAAACATGATTTTCCTCCTCATTTTCTCGAAAACTATTAGAGATATTGGAAATATCATTGCAGCATCTGATAGACCTAATTAAAATCTACTACTGTCATTATGAATATTTTCACTAGTACTAATAAATACTGAATTTTACTTTTTTTAAAATTACTTTCTTCCTTGTTTTCTCGAAAGCTATTAGAGATATTGGATATATCATTGCATCATCTGATATACCTAATTCAACTCTACAACTGATATTATGAATATTTGTTCTATGACTAATAATTACGCAGTAAAATAAAACCGTATTTTTATATAAAAACATGACTTTCCTCGTCATTTTCTTGAAAGCTATTAGAGATATTGGAAATATAATTGCAGCATCTGATAGACCTAACTAAACTGAACAACTGATATTATGAATATTTGTTCTATGACTAGTAATTACGCAGTAAAATGAAACTTAATATTTATATAAAAACATGAATTTCCTCCTCATTTTCCCGAAAGCTATTAGAGATATTGGAAATATCATTGCAGTATCTAATAGACCTAATAAAACTGTAAAACTGAAATTATGAATATTTGTTCTATGACTAATAATTACGCAGTAAAATGAAACTTTATATTTATATAAAAACATGATTTTCCTCCTCATTTTTTCGAAAGCTATTAGAAATATTGGAAATATCAATGCAGCATCTGATACACCTAATTAAACTGTACAACTGTCATTATGAGAATTTGTTCTATGACTAATAATTACGCAGTAAAATGAAACTTAATATCTATATAAAAACATGAATTTCCTCCTCATTTTATCGAAAGCTATTAAAGATATTGGAAATATCATTGCAGCATCTGATACACCTAATTAAACTGTACAACTGATATTATGAATATTTGTTCTATGACTAATAATTACGCAGTAAAATGAAACTTAATATTTATATAATAACATGACTTTCCTCCTCATTTTCTCGAAAGCTATTAGAGATATTGGAAATATCATTGCAGCATCTGATATATCTAATTAAACTGTACAACTCTCATTATGAATATTTGTTCTATGACTAATAATTACGCAGTAAAATGAAACTTAATATTTATATAAAAACATGATTTTCCTCCTCATTTTCTCGAAAACTATTAGAGATATTAGAAATATCATTGCAGCATCTGATACACCTAATTAAAATCTACTACTGTCATTATGAATATTTTCACTAGTACTAATAAATACTGAATTTTACTCTTTTTAAAAATACTTTCTTCCTCGTTTTCTCGAAAGCTATTAGAGATATTGGAAATATCATTGCATCATCTGATATACCTAATTCAACTGTACAACTGATATTATGAATATTTGTTCTATGACTAATAATTACGCAGTAAAATAAAACCGTATTTTTATATAAAAACATGACTTTCCTCGTCATTTTCTTGAAAGCTATTAGAGATATTGGAAATATAATTGCAGCATCTGATAGGCCTAACTAAACTGTACAACTGTCATTATGAATATTTGTTCTATGACTAATAATTACGCAGTAAAATGAAACTTAATATTTATATAAAAACAGGAATTTCCTCCTCATTTTCTCGAAAGCTATTAGAGATATTCGAAATATCACTGCAGCATCTCATACAACTAATTAAACTGTACAACTGTAATTATGAATATTTGTTATATGAATAATAATTACGCAGTAAAATGAAACTTAATATTTATATAATAACATGACTTTCCTCCTCATTTTCTCGAAAGCTATTAGAGATATTGGAAATATCATTGCAGCATCTGATATATCTAATTAAACTGTACAACTCTCATTATGAATATTTGTTCTATGACTAATAATTACGCAGTAAAATGAAACTTAATATTTATATAAAAACATGATTTTCCTCCTCATTTTCTCGAAAACTATTAGAGATATTGGAAATATCATTGCAGCATCTGATAGACCTGATTAAAATCTACTACTGTCATTATGAATATTTTCACTAGTACTAATAAATACTGAATTTTACTTTTTTTTAAATTACTTTCTTCCTTGTTTTCTCGAAAGCTATTAGAGATATTGGATATATCATTGCATCGTCTGATACACCTAATTCAACTCTACAACTGATATTATGAATATTTGTTCTATGACTAATAATTACGCAGTAAAAAAAAACCGTATTTTTATATAAAAACATGACTTTCCTCGTCATTTTCTTGAAAGCTATTAGAGATATTGGAAATATAATTGCAGCATCTGATAGACCTAACTAAACTGAACAACTGATATTATGAATATTTGTTCTATGACTAGTAATTACGCAGTAAAATGAAACTTAATATTTATATAAAAACATGAATTTCCTCCTCATTTTCCCGAAAGCTATTAGAGATATTGGAAATATCATTGCAGTATCTAATAGACCTAATAAAACTGTAAAACTGAAATTATGAATATTTGTTCTATGACTAATAATTACGCAGTAAAATGAAACTTTATATTTATATAAAAACATGATTTTCCTCCTCATTTTCTCGAAAGCTATTAGAAATATTGGAAATATCAATGCAGCATCTGGAACACCTAATTAAACTGTACAACTGTCATTATGAGAATTTGTTCTATGACTAATAATTACGCAGTAAAATGAAACTTAATATCTATATAAAAACATGAATTTCCTCCTCATTTTATCGAAAGCTATTAAAGATATTGCAAATATCATTGCAGCATCTGATACACCTAATTAAACTGTACAACTGATATTATGAATATTTGTTCTATGACTAATAATTACGCAGTAAAATGAAACTAAATATTTATATAATAACATGACTTTCCTCCTCATTTTCTCGAAAGCTATTAGAGATATTGGAAATATCATTGCAGCATCTGATATATCTAATTAAACTGTACAACTCTCATTATGAATATTTGTTCTATGACTAATAATTACGCAGTAAAATGAAACTTAATATTTATATAAAAACATGATTTTCCTCCTCATTTTCTCGAAAACTATTAGAGATATTGGAAATATCATTGCAGCATCTGATAGACCTAATTAAAATCTACTACTGTCATTATGAATATTTTCACTAGTACTAATAAATACTGAATTTTACTCTTTTTAAAAATACTTTCTTCCTCGTTTTCTCGAAAGCTATTAGAGATATTGGAAATATCATTGCATCATCTGATATACCTAATTCAACTGTACAACTGATATTATGAATATTTGTTCTATGACTAATAATTACGCAGTAAAATAAAACCGCATTTTTATATAAAAACATGACTTTCCTCGTCATTTTCTTGAAAGCTATTAGAGATATTGGAAATATAATTGCAGCATCTGATAGGCCTAACTAAACTGTACAACTGTCATTATGAATATTTGTTCTATGACTAATAATTACGCAGTAAAATGAAACTTAATATTTATATAAAAACAGGAATTTCCTCCTCATTTTCTCGAAAGCTATTAGAGATATTCGAAATATCACTGCAGCATCTGATACAACTAATTAAACTGTACAACTGTAATTATGAATATTTGTTATATGAATAATAATTACGCAGTAAAATGAAACTTAATATTTATATAATAACATGACTTTCCTCCTCATTTTCTCGAAAGCTATTAGAGATATTGGAAATATCATTGCAGCATCTGATATATCTAATTAAACTGTACAACTCTCATTATGAATATTTGTTCTATGACTAATAATTACGCAGTAAAATGAAACTTAATATTTATATAAAAACATGATTTTCCTCCTCATTTTCTCGAAAACTATTAGAGATATTGGAAATATCATTGCAGAATCTGATAGACCTAATTAAAATCTACTACTGTCATTATGAATATTTTCACTAGTACTAATAAATACTGAATTTTACTTTTTTTTAAATTACTTTCTTCCTTGTTTTCTCGAAAGCTATTAGAGATATTGGATATATCATTGCATCGTCTGATACACCTAATTCAACTGTACAACTGATATTATGAATATTTGTTCTATGACTAATAATTACGCAGTAAAAAAAAAACGTATTTTTATATAAAAACATGAATTTCCTCGTTATTTTCTTGAAAGCTATTAGAGATATTGGAAATATAATTACAGCATCTGATAGACCTAACTAAACTGAACAACTGATATTATGAATATTTGTTCTATGACTAATAATTACGCAGTAAAATGAAACTTAATATTTATATAAAAACATGATTTTCCTCCTCATTTTCTCGAAAACTATTAGAGATATTGGAAATATCATTGCAGCATCTGATAGACCTAATTAAAATCTACTACTGTCATTATGAATATTTTCACTAGTACTAATAAATACTGAATTTTACTCTTTTTAAAAATACTTTCTTCCTCGTTTTCTCGAAAGCTATTAGAGATATTGGAAATATCATTGCATCATCTGATATACCTAATTCAACTGTACAACTGATATTATGAATATTTGTTCTATGACTAATAATTACGCAGTAAAATAAAACCGTATTTTTATATAAAAACATGACTTTCCTCGTCATTTTCTTGAAAGCTATTAGAGATATTGGAAATATAATTGCAGCATCTGATAGGCCTAACTAAACTGAACAACTGATATTATGAATATTTGTTCTATGACTAATAATTACGCAGTAAAATGAAACTTAATATTTATATAAAAACATGATTTTCCTCCTCATTTTCTCGAAAACTATTAAAGATATGCGAAATATCATTGCAGCATCAGATAGACCTAATTAAAATCTACTACTGTCAATATGAATATTTTCACTAGTACTAATAAATACTTAATTTTACTCTTTTTAAAAATACTTTCTTCCTTGTTTTCTCGAAAGCTATTAGAGATATTGGAAATATCATTGCATCATCTGATATACCTAATTCAACTCTACAACTGATATTATGAATATTTGTTCTATGACTAATAATTACGCAGTAAAATAAAACCGTATTTTTATATAAAAACATGACTTTCCTCGTCATTTTCTTGAAAGCTATTAGAGATATTGGAAATATAATTTCAGCATCTGATAGACCTAACTAAACTGAACAACTGATATTATGAATATTTGTTCTATGACTAATAATTACGCAGTAAAATGAAACTTAATATTTATATAAAAACATGACTTTCCTCCTCATTTTCTCGAAAGCTATTAGAGATATTGGAAATATCATTGCAGCATCTGATATATCTAATTAAACTGTACAACTCTAATTATGAATATTTGTTCTATGACTAATAATTACGCAGTAAAATGAAACTTAATATTTATATAAAAACATGATTTTCCTCCTCATTTTCTCGAAAACTATTAGAGATATTGGAAATATCATTGCAGCATCTGATAGACCTAATTAAAATCTACTACTGTCATTATGAATATTTTCACTAGTACTAATAAATACTGAATTTTACTTTTTTTAAAATTACTTTCTTCCTTGTTTTCTCGAAAGCTATTAGAGATATTGGATATATCATTGCATCATCTGATATACCTAATTCAACTCTACAACTGATATTATGAATATTTGTTCTATGACTAATAATTACGCAGTAAAATAAAACCGTATTTTTATATAAAAACATGACTTTCCTCGTCATATTCTTGAAAGCTATTAGAGATATTGGAAATATAATTGCAGCATCTGATAGACCTAACTAAACTGAACAACTGATATTATGAATATTTGTTCTATGACTAGTAATTACGCAGTAAAATGAAACTTAATATTTATATAAAAACATGAATTTCCTCCTCATTTTCCCGAAAGCTATTAGAGATTTTGGATATATCATTGCAGTATCTAATAGACCTAATAAAACTGTAAAACTGAAATTATGAATATTTGTTCTATGACTAATAATTACGCAGTAAAATGAAACTTTATATTTATATAAAAACATGATTTTCCTCCTCATTTTCTCGAAAGCTATTAGAAATATTCGAAATATCAATGCAGCATCTGATACACCTAATTAAACTGTACAACTGTCATTATGAGAATTTGTTCTATGACTAATAATTACGCAGTAAAATGAAACTTAATATCTATATAAAAACATGAATTTCCTCCTCATTTTATCGAAAGCTATTAAAGATATTGGAAATATCATTGCAGCATCTGATACACCTAATTAAACTGTACAACTGATATTATGAATATTTGTTCTATGACTAATAATTACGCAGTAAAATGAAACTTAATATTTATATAATAACATGACTTTCCTCCTCATTTTCTCGAAAGCTATTAGAGATATTGGAAATATCATTGCAGCATCTGATAGACCTAATTAAAATCTACTACTGTCATTATGAATATTTTCACTAGTACTAATAAATACTGAATTTTACTCTTTTTAAAAATACTTTCTTCCTCGTTTTCTCGAAAGCTATTAGAGATATTGGAAATATCATTGCATCATCTGATATACCTAATTCAACTGTACAACTGATATTACGAATATTTGTTCTATGACTAATAATTACGCAGTAAAATAAAACCGTATTTTTATATAAAAACATGACTTTCCTCGTCATTTTCTTGAAAGCTATTAGAGATATTGGAAATATAATTGCAGCATCTGATAGGCCTAACTAAACTGTACAACTGTCATTATGAATATTTGTTCTATGACTAATAATTACGCAGTAAAATGAAACTTAATATTTATATAAAAACAGGAATTTCCTCCTCATTTTCTCGAAAGCTATTAGAGATATTCGAAATATCACTGCAGCATCTGATACAACTAATTAAACTGTACAACTGTAATTATGAATATTTGTTATATGAATAATAATTACGCAGTAAAATGAAACTTAATATTTATATAATAACATGACTTTCCTCCTCATTTTCTCGAAAGCTATTAGAGATATTGGAAATATCATTGCAGCATCTGATATATCTAATTAAACTGTACAACTCTCATTATGAATATTTGTTCTATGACTAATAATTACGCAGTAAAATGAAACTTAATATTTATATAAAAACATGATTTTCCTCCTCATTTTCTCGAAAACTATTAGAGATATTGGAAATATCATTGCAGCATCTGATAGACCTAATTAAAATCTACTACTGTCATTATGAATATTTTCACTAGTACTAATAAATAGTGAATTTTACTCTTTTTAAAAATACTTTCTTCCTCGTTTTCTCGAAAGCTATTAGAGATATTGGAAATATCATTGCATCATCTGATATACCTAATTCAACTGTACAACTGATATTACGAATATTTGTTCTATGACTAATAATTACGCAGTAAAATAAAACCGTATTTTTATATAAAAACATGACTTTCCTCGTCATTTTCTTGAAAGCTATTAGAGATATTGGAAATATAATTGCAGCATCTGATAGGCCTAACTAAACTGTACAACTGTCATTATGAATATTTGTTCTATGACTAATAATTATGCAGTAAAATGAAACTTAATATTTATATAAAAACAGGAATTTCCTCCTCATTTTCTCGAAAGCTATTAGAGATATTCGAAATATCACTGCAGCATCTGATACAACTAATTAAACTGTACAACTGTAATTATGAATATTTGTTATATGAATAATAATTACGCAGTAAAATGAAACTTAATATTTATATAATAACATGACTTTCATCCTCATTTTCTCGAAAGCTATTAGAGATATTGGAAATATCATTGCAGCATCTGATATATCTAATTAAACTGTACAACTCTCATTATGAATATTTGTTCTATGACTAATAATTACGCAGTAAAATGAAACTTAATATTTATATAAAAACATGATTTTCCTCCTCATTTTCTCGAAAACTATTAGAGATATTGGAAGTATCATTGCAGCATATGATAGACCTAATTAAAATCTACTACTGTCATTATAAATATTTTCACTAGTACTAATAAATACTGAATTTTACTTTTTTTTAAATTACTTTCTTCCTTGTTTTCTCGAAAGCTATTAGAGATATTGGATATATCATTGCATCGTCTGATACACCTAATTCAACTGTACAACTGATATTATGAATATTTGTTCTATGACTAATAATTACGGAGTAAAAAAAAAACGTATTTTTATATAAAAACATGAATTTCCTCGTTATTTTCTTGAAAGCTATTAGAGATATTGGAAATATAATTACAGCATCTGATAGACCTAACTAAACTGAACAACTGATATTATGAATATTTGTTCTATGACTAATAATTACGCAGTAAAATGAAACTTAATATTTATATAAAAACATGAATTTCCTCCTCATTTTCTCGAAAACTATTAGAGATATTGGAAATATCATTGCAGCATCTGATAGACCTAATTAAAATCTACTACTGTCATTATGAATATTTTCACTAGTACTAATAAATACTGAATTTTACTCTTTTTAAAAATACTTTCTTCCTCGTTTTCTCGAAAGCTATTAGAGATATTGGAAATATCATTGCATCATCTGATATACCTAATTCAACTGTACAACTGATATTATGAATATTTGTTCTATGACTAATAATTACGCAGTAAAATAAAACCGTATTTTTATATAAAAACATGACTTTCCTCGTCATTTTCTTGAAAGCTATTAGAGATATTGGAAATATAATTGCAGCATCTGATAGGCCTAACTAAACTGAACAACTGATATTATGAATATTTGTTCTATGACTAATAATTACGCAGTAAAATGAAACTTAATATTTATATAAAAACATGATTTTCCTCCTCATTTTCTCGAAAACTATTAAAGATATGCGAAATATCATTGCAGCATCAGATAGACCTAATTAAAATCTACTACTGTCATTATGAATATTTTCACTAGTACTAATAAATACTTAATTTTACTCTTTTTAAAAATACTTTCTTCCTTGTTTTCTCGAAAGCTATTAGAGATATTGGAAATATCATTGCATCATCTGATATACCTAATTCAACTCTACAACTGATATTATGAATATTTGTTCTATGACTAATAATTACGCAGTAAAATAAAACCGTATTTTTATATAAAAACATGATTTTCCTCGTCATTTTCTTGAAAGCTATTAGAGATATTGGAAATATAATTTCAGCATCTGATAGACCTAACTAAACTGAACAACTGATATTATGAATATTTGTTCTATGACTAATAATTACGCAGTAAAATGAAACTTAATATTTATATAAAAACATGACTTTCCTCCTCATTTTCTCGAAAGCTATTAAAGATATTGGAAATATCATTGCAGCATCTGATATATCTAATTAAACTGTACAACTCTCATTATGAATATTTGTTCTATGACTAATAATTACGCAGTAAAATGAAACTTAATATTTATATAAAAACATGATTTTCCTCCTCATTTTCTCGAAAACTATTAGAGATATTGGAAATATCATTGCAGCATCTGATAGATCTAATTAAAATCTACTACTGTCATTATGAATATTTTCACTAGTACTAATAAATACTGAATTTTACTTTTTTTAAAATTACTTTCTTCCTTGTTTTCTCGAAAGCTATTAGAGATATTGGATATATCATTGCATCATCTGATATACCTAATTCAACTCTACAACTGATATTATGAATATTTGTTCTATGACTAATAATTACGCAGTAAAAAAAAACCGTATTTTTATATAAAAACATGACTTTCCTCGTCATTTTCTTGAAAGCTATTAGAGATATTGGAAATATAATTGCAGCATCTGATAGACCTAACTAAACTGAACAACTGATATTATGAATATTTGTTCTATGACTAGTAATTACGCAGTAAAATGAAACTTAATATTTATATAAAAACATGAATTTCCTCCTCATTTTCCCGAAAGCTATTAGAGATATTGGAAATATCATTGCAGTATCTAATAGACCTAATAAAACTGTAAAACTGAAATTATGAATATTTGTTCTATGACTAATAATTACGCAGTAAAATGAAACTTTATATTTATATAAAAACATGATTTTCCTCCTCATTTTCTCGAAAGCTATTAGAAATATTGGAAATATCAATGCAGCATCTGATACACCTAATTAAACTGTACAACTGTCATTATGAGAATTTGTTCTATGACTAATAATTACGCAGTAAAATGAAACTTAATATCTATATAAAAACATGAATTTCCTCCTCATTTTATCGAAAGCTATTAAAGATATTGGAAATATCATTGCAGCATCTGATACACCTAATTAAACTGTACAACTGATATTATGAATATTTGTTCTATGACTAATAATTACGCAGTAAAATGAAACTTAATATTTATATAATAACATGACTTTCCTCCTCATTTTCTCGAAAGCTATTAGAGATATTGGAAATATCATTGCAGCATCTGATATATCTAATTAAACTGTACAACTCTCATTATGAATATTTGTTCTATGACTAATAATTACGCAGTAAAATGAAACTTAATATTTATATAAAAACATGATTTTCCTCCTCATTTTCTCGAAAACTATTAGAGATATTGGAAATATCATTGCAGCATCTGATAGACCTAATTAAAATCTACTACTGTCATTATGAATATTTTCACTAGTACTAATAAATACTGAATTTTATTCCTTTTAAAAATACTTTCTTCCTCGTTTTCTCGAAAGCTATTAGAGATATTGGAAATATCATTGCATCATCTGATATACCTAATTCAACTGTACAACTGATATTATGAATATTTGTTCTATGACTAATAATTACGCAGTAAAATAAAACCGTATTTTTATATAAAAACATGACTTTCCTCGTCATTTTCTTGAAAGCTATTAGAGATATTGGAAATATAATTGCAGCATCTGATAGGCCTAACTAAACTGTACAACTGTCATTATGAATATTTGTTCTATGACTAATAATTACGCAGTAAAATGAAACTTAATATTTATATAAAAACAGGAATTTCCTCCTCATTTTCTCGAAAGCTATTAGAGATATTCGAAATATCACTGCAGCATCTGATACAACTAATTAAACTGTACAACTGTAATTATGAATATTTGTTATATGAATAATAATTACGCAGTAAAATGAAACTTAATATTTATATAATAACATGACTTTTCCTCCTCATTTTCTCGAAAGCTATTAGAGATATTGGAAATATCATTGCAGCATCTGATATATCTAATTAAACTGTACAACTGATATTATGAATATTTGTTCTATGACTAATAATTACGCAGTAAAAAAAAAACGTATTTTTATATAAAAACATGACTTTCCTCGTCATTTTCTTGAAAGCTATTAGAGATATTGGAAATATAATTGCAGCATCTGATAGGCCTAACTAAACTGTACAACTGTCATTATGAATATTTGTTCTATGACTAATAATTACGCAGTAAAATGAAACTTAATATTTATATAAAAACATGACTTTCCTCCTCATTTTCTCGAAAGCTATTAGAGATATTGGAAATATCATTGCAGCATCTGATATATCTAATTAAACTGTACAACTCTAATTATGAATATTTGTTCTATGACTAATAATTACGCAGTAAAATGAAACTTAATATTTATATAAAAACATGATTTTCCTCCTCATTTTCTCGAAAACTATTAGAGATATTGGAAATATCATTGCAGCATCTGATAGACCTAATTAAAATCTACTACTGTCATTATGAATATTTTCACTAGTACTAATAAATACTGAATTTTACTTTTTTTAAAATTACTTTCTTCCTTGTTTTCTCGAAAGCTATTAGAGATATTGGATATATCATTGCATCATCTGATATACCTAATTCAACTCTACAACTGATATTATGAATATTTGTTCTATGACTAATAATTACGCAGTAAAATAAAACCGTATTTTTATATAAAAACATGACTTTCCTCGTCATATTCTTGAAAGCTATTAGAGATATTGGAAATATAATTGCAGCATCTGATAGACCTAATTAACTGAACAACTGATATTATGAATATTTGTTCTATGACTAGTAATTACGCAGTAAAATGAAACTTAATATTTATATAAAAACATGAATTTCCTCCTCATTTTCCCGAAAGCTATTAGAGATTTTGGATATATCATTGCAGTATCTAATAGACCTAATAAAACTGTAAAACTGAAATTATGAATATTTGTTCTATGACTAATAATTACGCAGTAAAATGAAACTTTATATTCATATAAAAACATGATTTTCCTCATCATTTTCTCGAAAGCTATTAGAAATATTCGAAATATCAATGCAGCATCTGATACACCTAATTAAACTGTACAACTGTCATTATGAGAATTTGTTCTATGACTAATAATTACGCAGTAAAATGAAACTTAATATCTATATAAAAACATGAATTTCCTCCTCATTTTATCGAAAGCTATTAAAGATATTGGAAATATCATTGCAGCATCTGATACACCTAATTAAACTGTACAACTGATATTATGAATATTTGTTCTATGACTAATAATTACGCAGTAAAATGAAACTTAATATTTATATAATAACATGACTTTCCTCCTCATTTTCTCGAAAGCTATTAGAGATATTGGAAATATCATTGCAGCATCTGATAGACCTAATTAAAATCTACTACTGTCTTTATGAATATTTTCACTAGTACTAATAAATACTGAATTTTACTCTTTTTAAAAATACTTTCTTCCTCGTTTTCTCGAAAGCTATTAGAGATATTGGAAATATCATTGCATCATCTGATATACCTAATTCAACTGTACAACTGATATTACGAATATTTGTTCTATGACTAATAATTACGCAGTAAAATAAAACCGTATTTTTATATAAAAACATGACTTTCCTCGTCATTTTCTTGAAAGCTATTAGAGATATTGGAAATATAATTGCAGCATCTGATAGGCCTAACTAAACTGTACAACTGTCATTATGAATATTTGTTCTATGACTAATAATTACGCAGTAAAATGAAACTTAATATTTATATAAAAACAGGAATTTCCTCCTCATTTTCTCGAAAGCTATTAGAGATATTCGAAATATCACTGCAGCATCTGATACAACTAATTAAACTGTACAACTGTAATTATGAATATTTGTTATATGAATAATAATTACGCAGTAAAATGAAACTTAATATTTATATAATAACATGACTTTCCTCCTCATTTTCTCGAAAGCTATTAGAGATATTGGAAATATCATTGCAGCATCTGATATATCTAATTAAACTGTACAACTCTCATTATGAATATTTGTTCTATGACTAATAATTACGCAGTAAAATGAAACTTAATATTTATATAAAAACATGATTTTCCTCCTCATTTTCTCGAAAACTATTAGAGATATTGGAAATATCATTGCAGCATCTGATAGACCTAATTAAAATCTACTACTGTCATTATGAATATTTTCACTAGTACTAATAAATAGTGAATTTTACTCTTTTTAAAAATACTTTCTTCCTCGTTTTCTCGAAAGCTATTAGAGATATTGGAAATATCATGCATCATCTGATATACCTAATTCAACTGTACAACTGATATTATGAATATTTGTTCTATGACTAATAATTACGCAGTAAAATAAAACCGTATTTTTATATAAAAACATGACTTTCCTCGTCATTTTCTTGAAAGCTATTAGAGATATTGGAAATATAATTGCAGCATCTGATAGGCCTAACTAAACTGTACAACTGTCATTATGAATATTTGTTCTATGACTAATAATTACGCAGTAAAATGAAACTTAATATTTATATAAAAACAGGAATTTCCTCCTCATTTTCTCGAAAGCTATTAGAGATATTCGAAATATCACTGCAGCATCTGATACAACTAATTAAACTGTACAACTGTAATTATGAATATTTGTTATATGAATAATAATTACGCAGTAAAATGAAACTTAATATTTATATAATAACATGACTTTCATCCTCATTTTCTCGAAAGCTATTAGAGATATTGGAAATATCATTGCAGCATCTGATATATCTAATTAAACTGTACAACTCTCATTATGAATATTTGTTCTATGACTAATAATTACGCAGTAAAATGAAACTTAATATTTATATAAAAACATGATTTTCCTCCTCATTTTCTCGAAAACTATTAGAGATATTGGAAATATCATTGCAGCATATGATAGACCTAATTAAAATCTACTACTGTCATTATAAATATTTTCACTAGTACTAATAAATACTGAATTTTACTTTTTTTTAAATTACTTTCTTCCTTGTTTTCTCGAAAGCTATTAGAGATATTGGATATATCATTGCATCGTCTGATACACCTAATTCAACTGTACAACTGATATTATGAATATTTGTTCTATGACTAATAATTACGGAGTAAAAAAAAAACGTATTTTTATATAAAAACATGAATTTCCTCGTTATTTTCTTGAAAGCTATTAGAGATATTGGAAATATAATTACAGCATCTGATAGACCTAACTAAACTGAACAACTGATATTATGAATATTTGTTCTATGACTAATAATTACGCAGTAAAATGAAACTTAATATTTATATAAAAACATGATTTTCCTCCTCATTTTCTCGAAAACTATTAGAGATATTGGAAATATCATTGCAGCATCTGATAGACCTAATTAAAATCTACTACTGTCATTATGAATATTTTCACTAGTACTAATAAATACTGAATTTTACTCTTTTTAAAAATACTTTCTTCCTCGTTTTCTCGAAAGCTATTAGAGATATTGGAAATATCATTGCATCATCTGATATACCTAATTCAACTGTACAACTGATATTATGAATATTTGTTCCATGACTAATAATTACGCAGTAAAATAAAACCGTATTTTTATATAAAAACATGACTTTCCTCGTCATTTTCTTGAAAGCTATTAGAGATATTGGAAATATAATTGCAGCATCTGATAGGCCTAACTAAACTGAACAACTGATATTATGAATATTTGTTCTATGACTAATAATTACGCAGTAAAATGAAACTTAATATTTATATAAAAACATGATTTTCCTCCTCATTTTCTCGAAAACTATTAAAGATATGCGAAATATCATTGCAGCATCAGATAGACCTAATTAAAATCTACTACTGTCATTATGAATATTTTCACTAGTACTAATAAATACTTAATTTTACTCTTTTTAAAAATACTTTCTTCCTTGTTTTCTCGAAAGCTATTAGAGATATTGGAAATATCATTGCATCATCTGATATACCTAATTCAACTCTACAACTGATATTATGAATATTTGTTCTATGACTAATAATTACGCAGTAAAATAAAACCGTATTTTTATATAAAAACATGACTTTCCTCGTCATTTTCTTGAAAGCTATTAGAGATATTGGAAATATAATTTCAGCATCTGATAGACCTAACTAAACTGAACAACTGATATTATGAATATTTGTTCTATGACTAATAATTACGCAGTAAAATGAAACTTAATATTTATATAAAAACATGACTTTCCTCCTCATTTTCTCGAAAGCTATTAGAGATATTGGAAATATCATTGCAGCATCTGATATATCTAATTAAACTGTACAACTCTCATTATGAATATTTGTTCTATGACTAATAATTACGCAGTAAAATGAAACTTAATATTTATATAAAAACATGATTTTCCTCCTCATTTTCTCGAAAACTATTAGAGATATTGGAAATATCATTGCAGTATCTGATAGATCTAATTAAAATCTACTACTGTCATTATGAATATTTTCACTAGTACTAATAAATACTGAATTTTACTTTTTTTAAAATTACTTTCTTCCTTGTTTTCTCGAAAGCTATTAGAGATATTGGATATATCATTGCATCATCTGATATACCTAATTCAACTCTACAACTGATATTATGAATATTTGTTCTATGACTAATAATTACGCAGTAAAAAAAAACCGTATTTTTATATAAAAACATGACTTTCCTCGTCATTTTCTTGAAAGCTATTAGAGATATTGGAAATATAATTGCAGCATCTGATAGACCTAACTAAACTGAACAACTGATATTATGAATATTTGTTCTATGACTAGTAATTACGCAGTAAAATGAAACTTAATATTTATATAAAAACATGAATTTCCTCCTCATTTTCCCGAAAGCTATTAGAGATATTGGAAATATCATTGCAGTATCTAATAGACCTAATAAAACTGTAAAACTGAAATTATGAATATTTGTTCTATGACTAATAATTACGCAGTAAAATGAAACTTTATATTTATATAAAAACATGATTTTCCTCCTCATTTTCTCGAAAGCTATTAGAAATATTGGAAATATCAATGCAGCATCTGATACACCTAATTAAACTGTACAACTGTCATTATGAGAATTTGTTCTATGACTAATAATTACGCAGTAAAATGAAACTTAATATCTATATAAAAACATGAATTTCCTCCTCATTTTATCGAAAGCTATTAAAGATATTGGAAATATCATTGCAGCATCTGATACACCTAATTAAACTGTACAACTGATATTATGAATATTTGTTCTATGACTAATAATTACGCAGTAAAATGAAACTTAATATTTATATAATAACATGACTTTCCTCCTCATTTTCTCGAAAGCTATTAGAGATATTGGAAATATCATTGCAGCATCTGATATATCTAATTAAACTGTACAACTCTCATTATGAATATTTGTTCTATGACTAATAATTACGCAGTAAAATGAAACTTAATATTTATATAAAAACATGACTTTCCTCCTCATTTTCTCGAAAGCTATTAGAGATATTGGAAATATCATTGCATCATCTGATATACCTAATTCAACTGTACAACTGATATTATGAATATTTGTTCTATGACTAATAATTACGCAGTAAAATAAAACCGTATTTTTATATAAAAACATGACTTTCCTCGTCATTTTCTTGAAAGCTATTAGAGATATTGGAAATATAATTGCAGCATCTGATAGGCCTAACTAAACTGTACAACTGTCATTATGAATATTTGTTCTATGACTAATAATTACGCAGTAAAATGAAACTTAATATTTATATAAAAACAGGAATTTCCTCCTCATTTTCTCGAAAGCTATTAGAGATATTCGATATATCACTGCAGCATCTGATACAACTAATTAAACTGTACAACTGTAATTATGAATATTTGTTATATGAATAATAATTACGCAGTAAAATGAAACTTAATATTTATATAATAACATGACTTTCCTCCTCATTTTCTCGAAAGCTATTAGAGATATTGGAAATATCATTGCAGCATCTGATATATCTAATTAAACTGTACAACTGATATTATGAATATTTGTTCTATGACTAATAATTACGCAGTAAAAAAAAAACGTATTTTTATATAAAAACATGACTTTCCTCGTCATTTTCTTGAAAGCTATTAGAGATATTGGAAATATAATTGCAGCATCTGATAGGCCTAACTAAACTGTACAACTGTCATTATGAATATTTGTTCTATGACTAATAATTACGCAGTAAAATGAAACTTAATATTTATATAAAAACAGGAATTTCCTCCTCATTTTCTCGAAAGCTATTAGAGATATTCGAAATATCACTGCAGCATCTGATACAACTAATTAAACTGTACAACTGTAATTATGAATATTTGTTATATGAATAATAATTACGCAGTAAAATGAAACTTAATATTTATATAATAACATGAATTTCCTCCTCATTTTCCCGAAAGCTATTAGAGATATTGGAAATATCATTGCAGTATCTAATAGACCTAATAAAACTGTAAAACTGAAATTATGAATATTTGTTCTATGACTAATAATTACGCAGTAAAATGAAACTTTATATTTATATAAAAACATGATTTTCCTCCTCATTTTCTCGAAAGCTATTAGAAATATTGGAAATATCAATGCAGCATCTGATACACCTAATTAAACTGTACAATTGTCATTATGAGAATTTGTTCTATGACTAATAATTACGCAGTAAAATGAAACTTAATATCTATATAAAAACATGAATTTCCTCCTCATTTTATCGAAAGCTATTAAAGATATTGGAAATATCATTGCAGCATCTGATACACCTAATTAAACTGTACAACTGATATTATGAATATTTGTTCTATGACTAATAATTACGCAGTAAAATGAAACTTAATATTTATATAATAACATGACTTTCCTCCTCATTTTCTCGAAAGCTATTAGAGATATTGGAAATATCATTGCAGCATCTGATATATCTAATTAAACTGTACAACTCTCATTATGAATATTTGTTCTATGACTAATAATTACGCAGTAAAATGAAACTTAATATTTATATAAAAACATGATTTTCCTCCTCATTTTCTCGAAAACTATTAGAGATATTGGAAATATCATTGCAGCATCTGATAGACCTAATTAAAATCTACTACTGTCATTATGAATATTTTCACTAGTACTAATAAATACTGAATTTTATTCCTTTTAAAAATACTTTCTTCCTCGTTTTCTCGAAAGCTATTAGAGATATTGGAAATATCATTGCATCATCTGATATACCTAATTCAACTGTACAACTGATATTATGAATATTTGTTCTATGACTAATAATTACGCAGTAAAATAAAACCGTATTTTTATATAAAAACATGACTTTCCTCGTCATTTTCTTGAAAGCTATTAGAGATATTGGAAATATAATTGCAGCATCTGATAGGCCTAACTAAACTGTACAACTGTCATTATGAATATTTGTTCTATGACTAATAATTACGCAGTAAAATGAAACTTAATATTTATATAAAAACAGGAATTTCCTCCTCATTTTCTCGAAAGCTATTAGAGATATTCGAAATATCACTGCAGCATCTGATACAACTAATTAAACTGTACAACTGTAATTATGAATATTTGTTATATGAATAATAATTACGCAGTAAAATGAAACTTAATATTTATATAATAACATGACTTTCCTCCTCATTTTCTCGAAAGCTATTAGAGATATTGGAAATATCATTGCAGCATCTGATATATCTAATTAAACTGTACAACTGATATTATGAATATTTGTTCTATGACTAATAATTACGCAGTAAAAAAAAAACGTATTTTTATATAAAAACATGACTTTCCTCGTCATTTTCTTGAAAGCTATTAGAGATATTGGAAATATAATTGCAGCATCTGATAGGCCTAACTAAACTGTACAACTGTCATTATGAATATTTGTTCTATGACTAATAATTACGCAGTAAAATGAAACTTAATATTTATATAAAAACAGGAATTTCCTCCTCATTTTCTCGAAAGCTATTAGAGATATTCGAAATATCACTGCAGCATCTGATACAACTAATTAAACTGTACAACTGTAATTATGAATATTTGTTATATGAATAATAATTACGCAGTAAAATGAAACTTAATATTTATATAATAACATGACTTTCCTCCTCATTTTCTCGAAAGCTATTAGAGATATTGGAAATATCATTGCAGCATCTGATAGACCTAATTAAAATCTACTATTGTCATTATGAATATTTTCACTAGTACTAATAAATACTGAATTTTACTTTTTTTTAAATTACTTTCTTCCTTGTTTTCTCGAAAGCTATTAGAGATATTGGATATATCATTGCATCGTCTGATACACCTAATTCAACTGTACAACTGATATTATGAATATTTGTTCTATGACTAATAATTACGCAGTAAAAAAAAAACGTATTTTTATATAAAAACATGAATTTCCTCGTTATTTTCTTGAAAGCTATTAGAGATATTGGAAATATAATTACAGCATCTGATAGACCTAACTAAACTGAACAACTGATATTATGAATATTTGTTCTATGACTAATAATTACGCAGTAAAATGAAACTTAATATTTATATAAAAACATGATTTTCCTCCTCATTTTCTCGAAAACTATTAGAGATATTGGAAATATCATTGCAGCATCTGATAGACCTAATTAAAATCTACAACTGTCATTATGAATATTTGTTCTATGACTAATAATTACGCAGTAAAATGAAACTTAATATTTATATAAAAACAGGAATTTCCTCCTCATTTTCTCGAAAGCTATTAGAGATATTCGAAATATCACTGCAGCATCTGATACAACTAATTAAACTGTACAACTGTAATTATGAATATTTGTTATATGAATAATAATTACGCAGTAAAATGAAACTTAATATTTATATAATAACATGACTTTCATCCTCATTTTCTCGAAAGCTATTAGAGATATTGGAAATATCATTGCAGCATCTGATATATCTAATTAAACTGTACAACTCTCATTATGAATATTTGTTCTATGACTAATAATTACGCAGTAAAATGAAACTTAATATTTATATAAAAACATGATTTTCCTCCTCATTTTCTCGAAAACTATTAGAGATATTGGAAATATCATTGCAGCATATGATAGACCTAATTAAAATCTACTACTGTCATTATAAATATTTTCACTAGTACTAATAAATACTGAATTTTACTTTTTTTTAAATTAATTTCTTCCTTGTTTTCTCGAAAGCTATTAGAGATATTGGATATATCATTGCATCGTCTGATACACCTAATTCAACTGTACAACTGATATTATGAATATTTGTTCTATGACTAATAATTACGGAGTAAAAAAAAAACGTATTTTTATATAAAAACATGAATTTCCTCGTTATTTTCTTGAAAGCTATTAGAGATATTGGAAATATAATTACAGCATCTGATAGACCTAACTAAACTGAACAACTGATATTATGAATATTTGTTCTATGACTAATAATTACGCAGTAAAATGAAACTTAATATTTATATAAAAACATGATTTTCCTCCTCATTTTCTCGAAAACTATTAGAGATATTGGAAATATCATTGCAGCATCTGATAGACCTAATTAAAATCTACTACTGTCATTATGAATATTTTCACTAGTACTAATAAATACTGAATTTTACTCTTTTTAAAAATACTTTCTTCCTCGTTTTCTCGAAAGCTATTAGAGATATTGGAAATATCATTGCATCATCTGATATACCTAATTCAACTGTACAACTGATATTATGAATATTTGTTCCATGACTAATAATTACGCAGTAAAATAAAACCGTATTTTTATATAAAAACATGACTTTCCTCGTCATTTTCTTGAAAGCTATTAGAGATATTGGAAATATAATTGCAGCATCTGATAGGCCTAACTAAACTGAACAACTGATATTATGAATATTTGTTCTATGACTAATAATTACGCAGTAAAATGAAACTTAATATTTATATAAAAACATGATTTTCCTCCTCATTTTCTCGAAAACTATTAAAGATATGCGAAATATCATTGCAGCATCAGATAGACCTAATTAAAATCTACTACTGTCATTATGAATATTTTCACTAGTACTAATAAATACTTAATTTTACTCTTTTTAAAAATACTTTCTTCCTTGTTTTCTCGAAAGCTATTAGAGATATTGGAAATATCATTGCATCATCTGATATACCTAATTCAACTCTACAACTGATATTATGAATATTTGTTCTATGACTAATAATTACGCAGTAAAATAAAACCGTATTTTTATATAAAAACATGACTTTCCTCGTCATTTTCTTGAAAGCTATTAGAGATATTGGAAATATAATTTCAGCATCTGATAGACCTAACTAAACTGAACAACTGATATTATGAATATTTGTTCTATGACTAATAATTACGCAGTAAAATGAAACTTAATATTTATATAAAAACATGACTTTCCTCCTCATTTTCTCGAAAGCTATTAGAGATATTGGAAATATCATTGCAGCATCTGATATATCTAATTAAACTGTACAACTCTCATTATGAATATTTGTTCTATGACTAATAATTACGCAGTAAAATGAAACTTAATATTTATATAAAAACATGATTTTCCTCCTCATTTTCTCGAAAACTATTAGAGATATTGGAAATATCATTGCAGTATCTGATAGATCTAATTAAAATCTACTACTGTCATTATGAATATTTTCACTAGTACTAATAAATACTGAATTTTACTTTTTTTAAAATTACTTTCTTCCTTGTTTTCTCGAAAGCTATTAGAGATATTGGATATATCATTGCATCATCTGATATACCTAATTCAACTCTACAACTGATATTATGAATATTTGTTCTATGACTAATAATTACGCAGTAAAAAAAAACCGTATTTTTATATAAAAACATGACTTTCCTCGTCATTTTCTTGAAAGCTATTAGAGATATTGGAAATATAATTGCAGCATCTGATAGACCTAACTAAACTGAACAACTGATATTATGAATATTTGTTCTATGACTAGTAATTACGCAGTAAAATGAAACTTAATATTTATATAAAAACATGAATTTCCTCCTCATTTTCCCGAAAGCTATTAGAGATATTGGAAATATCATTGCAGTATCTAATAGACCTAATAAAACTGTAAAACTGAAATTATGAATATTTGTTCTATGACTAATAATTACGCAGTAAAATGAAACTTTATATTTATATAAAAACATGATTTTCCTCCTCATTTTCTCGAAAGCTATTAGAAATATTGGAAATATCAATGCAGCATCTGATACACCTAATTAAACTGTACAACTGTCATTATGAGAATTTGTTCTATGACTAATAATTACGCAGTAAAATGAAACTTAATATCTATATAAAAACATGAATTTCCTCCTCATTTTATCGAAAGCTATTAAAGATATTGGAAATATCATTGCAGCATCTGATACACCTAATTAAACTGTACAACTGATATTATGAATATTTGTTCTATGACTAATAATTACGCAGTAAAATGAAACTTAATATTTATATAATAACATGACTTTCCTCCTCATTTTCTCGAAAGCTATTAGAGATATTGGAAATATCATTGCAGCATCTGATATATCTAATTAAACTGTACAACTCTCATTATGAATATTTGTTCTATGACTAATAATTACGCAGTAAAATGAAACTTAATATTTATATAAAAACATGACTTTCCTCCTCATTTTCTCGAAAGCTATTAGAGATATTGGAAATATCATTGCATCATCTGATATACCTAATTCAACTGTACAACTGATATTATGAATATTTGTTCTATGACTAATAATTACGCAGTAAAATAAAACCGTATTTTTATATAAAAACATGACTTTCCTCGTCATTTTCTTGAAAGCTATTAGAGATATTGGAAATATAATTGCAGCATCTGATAGGCCTAACTAAACTGTACAACTGTCATTATGAATATTTGTTCTATGACTAATAATTACGCAGTAAAATGAAACTTAATATTTATATAAAAACAGGAATTTCCTCCTCATTTTCTCGAAAGCTATTAGAGATATTCGAAATATCACTGCAGCATCTGATACAACTAATTAAACTGTACAACTGTAATTATGAATATTTGTTATATGAATAATAATTACGCAGTAAAATGAAACTTAATATTTATATAATAACATGACTTTCCTCCTCATTTTCTCGAAAGCTATTAGAGATATTGGAAATATCATTGCAGCATCTGATATATCTAATTAAACTGTACAACTGATATTATGAATATTTGTTCTATGACTAATAATTACGCAGTAAAAAAAAAACGTATTTTTATATAAAAACATGACTTTCCTCGTCATTTTCTTGAAAGCTATTAGAGATATTGGAAATATAATTGCAGCATCTGATAGGCCTAACTAAACTGTACAACTGTCATTATGAATATTTGTTCTATGACTAATAATTACGCAGTAAAATGAAACTTAATATTTATATAAAAACAGGAATTTCCTCCTCATTTTCTCGAAAGCTATTAGAGATATTCGAAATATCACTGCAGCATCTGATACAACTAATTAAACTGTACAACTGTAATTATGAATATTTGTTATATGAATAATAATTACGCAGTAAAATGAAACTTAATATTTATATAATAACATGAATTTCCTCCTCATTTTCCCGAAAGCTATTAGAGATATTGGAAATATCATTGCAGTATCTAATAGACCTAATAAAACTGTAAAACTGAAATTATGAATATTTGTTCTATGACTAATAATTACGCAGTAAAATGAAACTTTATATTTATATAAAAACATGATTTTCCTCCTCATTTTCTCGAAAGCTATTAGAAATATTGGAAATATCAATGCAGCATCTGATACACCTAATTAAACTGTACAATTGTCATTATGAGAATTTGTTCTATGACTAATAATTACGCAGTAAAATGAAACTTAATATCTATATAAAAACATGAATTTCCTCCTCATTTTATCGAAAGCTATTAAAGATATTGGAAATATCATTGCAGCATCTGATACACCTAATTAAACTGTACAACTGATATTATGAATATTTGTTCTATGACTAATAATTACGCAGTAAAATGAAACTTAATATTTATATAATAACATGACTTTCCTCCTCATTTTCTCGAAAGCTATTAGAGATATTGGAAATATCATTGCAGCATCTGATATATCTAATTAAACTGTACAACTCTCATTATGAATATTTGTTCTATGACTAATAATTACGCAGTAAAATGAAACTTAATATTTATATAAAAACATGATTTTCCTCCTCATTTTCTCGAAAACTATTAGAGATATTGGAAATATCATTGCAGCATCTGATAGACCTAATTAAAATCTACTACTGTCATTATGAATATTTTCACTAGTACTAATAAATACTGAATTTTATTCCTTTTAAAAATACTTTCTTCCTCGTTTTCTCGAAAGCTATTAGAGATATTGGAAATATCATTGCATCATCTGATATACCTAATTCAACTGTACAACTGATATTATGAATATTTGTTCTATGACTAATAATTACGCAGTAAAATAAAACCGTATTTTTATATAAAAACATGACTTTCCTCGTCATTTTCTTGAAAGCTATTAGAGATATTGGAAATATAATTGCAGCATCTGATAGGCCTAACTAAACTGTACAACTGTCATTATGAATATTTGTTCTATGACTAATAATTACGCAGTAAAATGAAACTTAATATTTATATAAAAACAGGAATTTCCTCCTCATTTTCTCGAAAGCTATTAGAGATATTCGAAATATCACTGCAGCATCTGATACAACTAATTAAACTGTACAACTGTAATTATGAATATTTGTTATATGAATAATAATTACGCAGTAAAATGAAACTTAATATTTATATAATAACATGACTTTCCTCCTCATTTTCTCGAAAGCTATTAGAGATATTGGAAATATCATTGCAGCATCTGATATATCTAATTAAACTGTACAACTGATATTATGAATATTTGTTCTATGACTAATAATTACGCAGTAAAAAAAAAACGTATTTTTATATAAAAACATGACTTTCCTCGTCATTTTCTTGAAAGCTATTAGAGATATTGGAAATATAATTGCAGCATCTGATAGGCCTAACTAAACTGTACAACTGTCATTATGAATATTTGTTCTATGACTAATAATTACGCAGTAAAATGAAACTTAATATTTATATAAAAACAGGAATTTCCTCCTCATTTTCTCGAAAGCTATTAGAGATATTCGAAATATCACTGCAGCATCTGATACAACTAATTAAACTGTACAACTGTAATTATGAATATTTGTTATATGAATAATAATTACGCAGTAAAATGAAACTTAATATTTATATAATAACATGACTTTCCTCCTCATTTTCTCGAAAGCTATTAGAGATATTGGAAATATCATTGCAGCATCTGATAGACCTAATTAAAATCTACTATTGTCATTATGAATATTTTCACTAGTACTAATAAATACTGAATTTTACTTTTTTTAAAATTACTTTCTTCCTTGTTTTCTCGAAAGCTATTAGAGATATTGGATATATCATTGCATCGTCTGATACACCTAATTCAACTGTACAACTGATATTATGAATATTTGTTCTATGACTAATAATTACGCAGTAAAAAAAAAACGTATTTTTATATAAAAACATGAATTTCCTCGTTATTTTCTTGAAAGCTATTAGAGATATTGGAAATATAATTACAGCATCTGATAGACCTAACTAAACTGAACAACTGATATTATGAATATTTGTTCTATGACTAATAATTACGCAGTAAAATGAAACTTAATATTTATATAAAAACATGATTTTCCTCCTCATTTTCTCGAAAACTATTAGAGATATTGGAAATATCATTGCAGCATCTGATAGACCTAATTAAAATCTACTACTGTCATTATGAATATTTTCACTAGTACTAATAAATACTGAATTTTACTCATTTTAAAAATACTTTCTTCCTCGTTTTCTCGAAAGCTATTAGAGATATTGGAAATATCATTGCATCATCTGATATACCTAATTCAACTGTACAACTGATATTATGAATATTTGTTCTATGACTAATAATTACGCAGTAAAATAAAACCGTATTTTTATATAAAAACATGACTTTCCTCGTCATTTTCTTGAAAGCTATTAGATATATTGGAAATATAATTGCAGCATCTGATAGGCCTAACTAAACTGAACAACTGATATTATGAATATTTGTTCTATGACTAATAATTACGCAGTAAAATGAAACTTAATATTTATATAAAAACATGATTTTCCTCCTCATTTTCTCGAAAACTATTAAAGATATGCGAAATATCATTGCAGCATCAGATAGACCTAATTAAAATCTACTACTGTCATTATGAATATTTTCACTAGTACTAATAAATACTTAATTTTACTCTTTTTAAAAATACTTTCTTCCTTGTTTTCTCGAAAGCTATTAGAGATATTGGAAATATCATTGCATCATCTGATATACCTAATTCAACTGTACAACTGATATTATGAATATTTGTTCTATGACTAATAATTACGCAGTAAAAAAAAAACGTATTTTTATATAAAAACATGAATTTCCTCGTTATTTTCTTGAAAGCTATTAGAGATATTGGAAATATAATTACAGCATCTGATAGACCTAACTAAACTGAACAACTGATATTATGAATATTTGTTCTATGACTAATAATTACGCAGTAAAATGAAACTTAATATTTATATAAAAACATGATTTTCCTCCTCATTTTCTCGAAAACTATTAGAGATATTGGAAATATCATTGCAGCATCTGATAGATCTAATTAAAATCTACTACTGTCATTATGAATATTTTCACTAGTACTAATAAATACTGAATTTTACTTTTTTTTAAATTACTTTCTTCCTTGTTTTCTCGAAAGCTATTAGAGATATTGGATATATCATTGCATCATCTGATATACCTAATTCAACTCTACAACTGATATTATGAATATTTGTTCTATGACTAATAATTACGCAGTAAAAAAAAACTGTATTTTTATATAAAAACATGACTTTCCTCGTCATTTTCTTGAAAGCTATTAGAGATATTGGAAATATAATTGCAGCATCTGATAGACCTAACTAAACTGAACAACTGATATTATGAATATTTGTTCTATGACTAGTAATTACGCAGTAAAATGAAACTTAATATTTATATAAAAACATGAATTTCCTCCTCATTTTCCCGAAAGCTATTAGAGATATTGGAAATATCATTGCAGTATCTAATAGACCTAATAAAACTGTAAAACTGAAATTATGAATATTTGTTCTATGACTAATAATTACACAGTAAAATGAAACTTTATATTTATATAAAAACATGATTTTCCTCCTCATTTTCTCGAAAGCTATTAGAAATATTGGAAATATCAATGCAGCATCTGATACACCTAATTAAACTTTACAACTGTCATTATGAGAATTTGTTCTATGACTAATAATTACGCAGTAAAATGAAACTTAATATCTATATAAAAACATGAATTTCCTCCTCATTTTATCGAAAGCTATTAAAGATATTGGAAATATCATTGCAGCATCTGATACACCTAATTAAACTGTACAACTGATATTATGAATATTTGTTCTATGACTAATAATTACGCAGTAAAATGAAACTTAATATTTATATAATAACATGACTTTCCTCCTCATTTTCTCGAAAGCTATTAGAGATATTGGAAATATCATTGCAGCATCTGATATATCTAATTAAACTGTACAACTCTCATTATGAATATTTGTTCTATGACTAATAATTACGCAGTAAAATGAAACTTAATATTTATATAAAAACATGATTTTCCTCCTCATTTTCTCGAAAACTATTAGAGATATTGGAAATATCATTGCAGCATCTGATAGACCTAATTAAAATCTACTACTGTCATTATGAATATTTTCACTAGTACTAATAAATACTGAATTTTATTCCTTTTAAAAATACTTTCTTCCTCGTTTTCTCGAAAGCTATTAGAGATATTGGAAATATCATTGCATCATCTGATATACCTAATTCAACTGTACAACTGATATTATGAATATTTGTTCTATGACTAATAATTACGCAGTAAAATAAAACCGTATTTTTATATAAAAACATGACTTTCCTCGTCATTTTCTTGAAAGCTATTAGAGATATTGGAAATATAATTGCAGCATCTGATAGGCCTAACTAAACTGTACAACTGTCATTATGAATATTTGTTCTATGACTAATAATTACGCAGTAAAATGAAACTTAATATTTATATAAAAACAGGAATTTCCTCCTCATTTTCTCGAAAGCTATTAGAGATATTCGAAATATCACTGCAGCATCTGATACAACTAATTAAACTGTACAACTGTAATTATGAATATTTGTTATATGAATAATAATTACGCAGTAAAATGAAACTTAATATTTATATAATAACATGACTTTCCTCCTCATTTTCTCGAAAGCTATTAGAGATATTGGAAATATCATTGCAGCATCTGATATATCTAATTAAACTGTACAACTCTCATTATGAATATTTGTTCTATGACTAATAATTACGCAGTAAAATGAAACTTAATATTTATATAAAAACATGATTTTCCTCCTCATTTTCTCGAAAACTATTAGAGATATTGGAAATATCATTGCAGCATCTGATAGACCTAATTAAAATCTACTACTGTCATTATGAATATTTTCACTAGTACTAATAAATACTGAATTTTACTTTTTTTTAAATTACTTTCTTCCTTGTTTTCTCGAAAGCTATTAGAGATATTGGATATATCATTGCATCGTCTGATACACCTAATTCAACTGTACAACTGATATTATGAATATTTGTTCTATGACTAATAATTACGCAGTAAAAAAAAAACGTATTTTTATATAAAAACATGAATTTCCTCGTTATTTTCTTGAAAGCTATTAGAGATATTGGAAATATAATTACAGCATCTGATAGACCTAACTAAACTGAACAACTGATATTATGAATATTTGTTCTATGACTAATAATTACGCAGTAAAATGAAACTTAATATTTATATAAAAACATGATTTTCCTCCTCATTTTCTCGAAAACTATTAGAGATATTGGAAATATCATTGCAGCATCTGATAGACCTAATTAAAATCTACTACTGTCATTATGAATATTTTCACTAGTACTAATAAATACTGAATTTTACTCTTTTTAAAAATACTTTCTTCCTCGTTTTCTCGAAAGCTATTAGAGATATTGGAAATATCATTGCATCATCTGATATACCTAATTCAACTGTACAACTGATATTATGAATATTTGTTCTATGACTAATAATTACGCAGTAAAATAAAACCGTATTTTTATATAAAAACATGACTTTCCTCGTCATTTTCTTGAAAGCTATTAGAGATATTGGAAATATAATTGCAGCATCTGATAGGCCTAACTAAACTGAACAACTGATATTATGAATATTTGTTCTATGACTAATAATTACGCAGTAAAATGAAACTTAATATTTATATAAAAACATGATTTTCCTCCTCATTTTCTCGAAAACTATTAAGGATATGCGAAATATCATTGCAGCATCAGATAGACCTAATTAAAATCTACTACTGTCATTATGAATATTTTCACTAGTACTAATAAATACTTAATTTTACTCTTTTTAAAAATACTTTCTTCCTCGTTTTCTCGAAAGCTATTAGAGATATTGGAAATATCATTGCATCATCTGATATACCTAATTCAACTGTAAAACTGATATTATGAATATTTGTTCTATGACTAATAATTACGCAGTAAAATAAAACCGTATTTTTATATAAAAACATGACTTTCCTCGTCATTTTCTTGAAAGCTATTAGAGATATTGGAAATATAATTGCAGCATCTGATAGGCCTAACTAAACTGTACAACTGTCATTATGAATATTTGTTCTATGACTAATAATTACGCAGTAAAATGAAACTTAATATTTATATAAAAACATGACTTTCCTCCTCTTTTTCTCGAAAGCTATTAGAGATATTGGAAATATCATTGCAGCATCTGATATATCTAATTAAACTGTACAACTCTAATTATGAATATTTGTTCTATGACTAATAATTACGCAGTAAAATGAAACTTAATATTTATATAAAAACATGATTTTCCTCCTCATTTTCTCGAAAACTATTAGAGATATTGGAAATATCATTGCAGCATCTGATAGACCTAATTAAAATCTACTACTGTCATTATGAATATTTTCACTAGTACTAATAAATACTGAATTTTAATTTTTTTTAAATTACTTTCTTCCTTGTTTTCTCGAAAGCTATTAGAGATATTGGATATATCATTGCATCATCTGATATACCTAATTCAACTCTACAACTGATATTATGAATATTTGTTCTATGACTAATAATTACGCAGTAAAATAAAACCGTATTTTTATATAAAAACATGACTTTCCTCGTCATTTTCTTGAAAGCTATTAGAGATATTGGAAATATAATTGCAGCATCTGATAGACCTAACTAAACTGAACAACTGATATTATGAATATTTGTTCTATGACTAGTAATTACGCAGTAAAATGAAACTTAATATTTATATAAAAACATGAATTTCCTCCTCATTTTCCCGAAAGCTATTAGAGATATTGGAAATATCATTGCAGTATCTAATAGACCTAATAAAACTGTAAAACTGAAATTATGAATATTTGTTCTATGACTAATAATTACGCAGTAAAATGAAACTTAATATTTATATAATAACATGAATTTCCTCCTCATTTTCTCGAAAGCTATTAGAGATATTGGAAATATCATTGCAGCATCTGATAGACCTAATTAAAATCTACTACTGTCATTATGAATATTTTCACTAGTACTAATAAATACTGAATTTTACTCTTTTTAAAAATACTTTCTTCCTCGTTTTCGCGAAGGCTATTAGAGATATTGGAAATATCATTGCATCATCTGATATACCTAATTCAACTGTACAACTGATATTACGAATTTTTGTTCTATGACTAATAATTACGCAGTAAAATAAAACCGTATTTTTATATAAAAACATGACTTTCCTCGTCATTTTCTTGAAAGCTATTAGAGATATTGGAAATATAATTGCAGCATCTGATAGGCCTAACTAAACTGTACAACTGTATTTATGAATATTTGTTCTATGACTAATAATTACGCAGTAAAATGAAACTTAATATTTATATAAAAACAGGAATTTCCTCCTCATTTTCTCGAAAGCTATTAGAGATATTCGAAATATCACTGCAGCATCTGATACAACTAATTAAACTGTACAACTGTAATTATGAATATTTGTTATATGAATAATAATTACGCAGTAAAATGAAACTTAATATTTATATAATAACATGACTTTCCTCCTCATTTTCTCGAAAGCTATTAGAGATATTGGAAATATCATTGCAGCATCTGATATATCTAATTAAACTGTACAACTCTCATTATGAATATTTGTTCTATGACTAATAATTACGCAGTAAAATGAAACTTAATATTTATATAAAAACATGATTTTCCTCCTCATTTTCTCGAAAACTATTAGAGATATTGGAAATATCATTGCAGCATCTGATAGACCTAATTAAAATCTACTACTGTCATTATGAATATTTTCACTAGTACTAATAAATACTGAATTTTACTTTTTTTTAAATTACTTTCTTCCTTGTTTTCTCGAAAGCTATTAGAGATATTGGATATATCATTGCATCGTCTGATACACCTAATTGAACTGTACAACTGATATTATGAATATTTGTTCTATGACTAATAATTACGCAGTAAAAAAAAAACGTATTTTTATATAAAAACATGAATTTCCTCGTTATTTTCTTGAAAGCTATTAGAGATATTGGAAATATAATTACAGCATCTGATAGACCTAACTAAACTGAACAACTGATATTATGAATATTTGTTCTATGACTAATAATTACGCAGTAAAATGAAACTTAATATTTATATAAAAACATGATTTTCCTCCTCATTTTCTCGAAAACTATTAGAGATATTGGAAATATCATTGCAGCATCTGATAGACCTAATTAAAATCTACTACTGTCATTATGAATATTTTCACTAGTACTAATAAATACTGAATTTTACTCTTTTTAAAAATACTTTCTTCCTCGTTTTCTCGAAAGCTATTAGAGATATTGGAAATATCATTGCATCATCTGATATACCTAATTCAACTGTACAACTGATATTATGAATATTTGTTCTATGACTAATAATTACGCAGTAAAATAAAACCGTATTTTTATATAAAAACATGACTTTCCTCGTCATTTTCTTGAAAGCTATTAGAGATATTGGAAATATAATTGCAGCATCTGATAGGCCTAACTAAACTGAACAACTGATATTATGAATATTTGTTCTATGACTAATAATTACGCAGTAAAATGAAACTTAATATTTATATAAAAACATGATTTTCCTCCTCATTTTCTCGAAAACTATTAAAGATATGCGAAATATCATTGCAGCATCAGATAGACCTAATTAAAATCTACTACTGTCATTATGAATATTTTCACTAGTACTAATAAATACTTAATTTTACTCTTTTTAAAAATACTTTCTTCCTTGTTTTCTCGAAAGCTATTAGAGATATTGGAAATATCATTGCATCATCTGATATACCTAATTCAACTCTACAACTGATATTATGAATATTTGTTCTATGACTAATAATTACGCAGTAAAACAAAACCGTATTTTTATATAAAAACATGACTTTCCTCGTCATTTTCTTGAAAGCTATTAGAGATATTGGAAATATAATTGCAGCATCTGATAGGCCTAACTAAACTGAACAACTGATATTATGAATATTTGTTCTATGACTAATAATTACGCAGTAAAATGAAACTTAATATTTATATAAAAACATGATTTTCCTCCTCATTTTCTCGAAAACTATTAAAGATATGCGAAATATCATTGCAGCATCAGATAGACCTAATTAAAATCTACTACTGTCATTATGAATATTTTCACTAGTACTAATAAATACTTAATTTTACTCTTTTTAAAAATACTTTCTTCCTTGTTTTCTCGAAAGCTATTAGAGATATTGGAAATATCATTGCATCATCTGATATACCTAATTCAACTCTACAACTGATATAATGAATATTTGTTCTATGACTAATAATTACGCAGTAAAATAAAACCGTATTTTTATATAAAAACATGACTTTCCTCGTCATTTTCTTGAAAGCTATTAGAGATATTGGAAATATAATTTCAGCATATGATAGACCTAACTAAACTGAACAACTGATATTATGAATATTTGTTCTATGACTAATAATTACGCAGTAAAATGAAACTTAATATTTATATAAAAACATGACTTTCCTCCTCATTTTCTCGAAAGCTATTAGAGATATTGGAAATATCATTGCAGCATCTGATATATCTAATTAAACTGTACAACTCTCATTATGAATATTTGTTCTATGACTAATAATTACGCAGTAAAATGAAACTTAATATTTATATAAAAACATGATTTTCCTCCTCATTTTCTCAAAAACTATTAGAGATATTGGAAATATCATTGCAGCATCTGATAGATCTAATTAAAATCTACTACTGTCATTATGAATATTTTCACTAGTACTAATAAATACTGAATTTTACTTTTTTTAAAATTACTTTCTTCCTTGTTTTCTCGAAAGCTATTAGAGATATTGGATATATCATTGCATCATCTGATATACCTAATTCAACTCCACAACTGATATTATGAATATTTGTTCTATGACTAATAATTACGCAGTAAAAAAAAACCGTATTTTTATATAAAAACATGACTTTCCTCGTCATTTTCTTGAAAGCTATTAGAGATATTGGAAATATAATTGGAGCATCTGATAGACCTAACTAAACTGAACAACTGATATTATGAATATTTGTTCTATGACTAGTAATTACGCAGTAAAATGAAACTTAATATTTATATAAAAACATGAATTTCCTCCTCATTTTCCCGAAAGCTATTAGAGATATTGGAAATATCATTGCAGTATCTAATAGACCTAATAAAACTGTAAAACTGAAATTATGAATATTTGTTCTATGACTAATAATTACGCAGTAAAATGAAACTTTATATTTATATAAAAACATGATTTTCCTCCTCATTTTCTCGAAAGCTATTAGAAATATTGGAAATATCAATGCAGCATCTGATACACCTAATTAAACTGTACAACTGTCATTATGAGAATTTGTTCTATGACTAATAATTACGCAGTAAAATGAAACTTAATATCTATATAAAAACATGAATTTCCTCCTCATTTTATCGAAAGCTACTAAAGATATTGGAAATATCATTGCAGCATCTGATACACCTAATTAAACTGTACAACTGATATTATGAATATTTGTTCTATGACTAATAATTACGCAGTAAAATGAAACTTAATATTTATATAATAACATGACTTTCCTCCTCATTTTCTCGAAAGCTATTAGAGATATTGGAAATATCATTGCAGCATCTGATATATCTAATTAAACTGTACAACTCTCATTATGAATATTTGTTCTATGACTAATAATTACGCAGTAAAATGAAACTTAATATTTATATAAAAACATGATTTTCCTCCTCATTTTCTCGAAAACTATTAGAGATATTGGAAATATCATTGCAGCATCTGATAGACCTAATTAAAATCTACTACTGTCATTATGAATATTTTCACTAGTACTAATAAATACTGAATTTTACTCTTTTTAAAAATACTTTCTTCCTCGTTTTCTCGAAAGCTATTAGAGATATTGGAAATATCATTGCATCATCTGATATACCTAATTCAACTGTAAAACTGATATTATGAATATTTGTTCTATGACTAATAATTACGCAGTAAAATAAAACCGTATTTTTATATAAAAACATGACTTTCCTCGTCATTTTCTTGAAAGCTATTAGAGATATTGGAAATATAATTGCAGCATCTGATAGGCCTAACTAAACTGTACAACTGTCATTATGAATATTTGTTCTATGACTAATAATTACGCAGTAAAATGAAACTTAATATTTATATAAAAACATGATTTTCCTCCTCTTTTTCTCGAAAGCTATTAGAGATATTGGAAATATCATTGCAGCATCTGATATATCTAATTAAACTGTACAACTCTAATTATGAATATTTGTTCTATGACTAATAATTACGCAGTAAAATGAAACTTAATATTTATATAAAAACATGATTTTCCTCCTCATTTTCTCGAAAACTATTAGAGATATTGGAAATATCATTGCAGCATCTGATAGACCTAATTAAAATCTACTACTGTCATTATGAATATTTTCACTAGTACTAATAAATACTGAATTTTAATTTTTTTTAAATTACTTTCTTCCTTGTTTTCTCGAAAGCTATTAGAGATATTGGATATATCATTGCATCATCTGATATACCTAATTCAACTCTACAACTGATATTATGAATATTTGTTCTATGACTAATAATTACGCAGTAAAATAAAACCGTATTTTTATATAAAAACATGACTTTCCTCGTCATTTTCTTGAAAGCTATTAGAGATATTGGAAATATAATTGCAGCATCTGATAGACCTAACTAAACTGAACAACTGATATTATGAATATTTGTTCTATGACTAGTAATTACGCAGTAAAATGAAACTTAATATTTATATAAAAACATGAATTTCCTCCTCATTTTCCCGAAAGCTATTAGAGATATTGGAAATATCATTGCAGTATCTAATAGACCTAATAAAACTGTAAAACTGAAATTATGAATATTTGTTCTATGACTAATAATTACGCAGTAAAATGAAACTTTATATTTATATAAAAACATGATTTTCCTCCTCATTTTCTCGAAAGCTATTAGTAATATTGGAAATATCAATGCAGCATCTGATACACCTAATTAAACTGTACAACTGTCATTATGAGAATTTGTTCTATGACTAATAATTACGCAGTAAAATGAAACTTAATATCTATATAAAAACATGAATTTCCTCCTCATTTTATCGAAAGCTATTAAAGATATTGGAAATATCATTGCAGCATCTGATACACCTAATTAAACTGTACAACTGATATTATGAATATTTGTTCTATGACTAATAATTACGCAGTAAAATGAAACTTAATATTTATATAATAACATGAATTTCCTCCTCATTTTCTCGAAAGCTATTAGAGATATTGGAAATATCATTGCAGCATCTGATAGACCTAATTAAAATCTACTACTGTCATTATGAATATTTTCACTAGTACTAATAAATACTGAATTTTACTCTTTTTAAAAATACTTTCTTCCTCGTTTTCTCGAAAGCTATTAGAGATATTGGATCTATCATTGCATCATCTGATATACCTAATTCAACTGTACAACTGATATTACGAATTTTTGTTCTATGACTAATAATTACGCAGTAAAATAAAACCGTATTTTTATATAAAAACATGACTTTCCTCGTCATTTTCTTGAAAGCTATTAGAGATATTGGAAATATAATTGCAGCATCTGATAGGCCTAACTAAACTGTACAACTGTCATTATGAATATTTGTTCTATGACTAATAATTACGCAGTAAAATGAAACTTAATATTTATATAAAAACAGGAATTTCCTCCTCATTTTCTCGAAAGCTATTAGAGATATTCGAAATATCACTGCAGCATCTGATACAACTAATTAAACTGTACAACTGTAATTATGAATATTTGTTATATGAATAATAATTACGCAGTAAAATGAAACTTAATATTTATATAATAACATGACTTTCCTCCTCATTTTCTCGAAAGCTATTAGAGATATTGGAAATATCATTGCAGCATCTGATATATCTAATTAAACTGTACAACTCTCATTATGAATATTTGTTCTATGACTAATAATTACGCAGTAAAATGAAACTTAATATTTATATAAAAACATGATTTTCCTCCTCATTTTCTCGAAAACTATTAGAGATATTGGAAATATCATTGCAGCATCTGATAGACCTAATTCAAATCTACTACTGTCATTATGAATATTTTCACTAGTACTAATAAATACTGAATTTTACTTTTTTTTAAATTACTTTCTTCCTTGTTTTCTCGAAAGCTATTAGAGATATTGGATATATCATTGCATCGTCTGATACACCTAATTTAACTGTACAACTGTTATTATGAATATTTGTTCTATGACTAATAATTACGCAGTAAAAAAAAAACGTATTTTTATATAAAAACATGAATTTCCTCGTTATTTTCTTGAAAGCTATTAGAGATATTGGAAATATAATTACAGCATCTGATAGACCTAACTAAACTGAACAACTGATATTATGAATATTTGTTCTATGACTAATAATTACGCAGTAAAATGAAACTTAATATTTATATAAAAACATGATTTTCCTCCTCATTTTCTCGAAAACTATTAGAGATATTGGAAATATCATTGCAGCATCTGATAGACCTAATTAAAATCTACTACTGTCATTATGAATATTTTCACTAGTACTAATAAATACTGAATTTTACTCTTTTTAAAAATACTTTCTTCCTCGTTTTCTCGAAAGCTATTAGAGATATTGGAAATATCATTGCATCATCTGATATACCTAATTCAACTGTACAACTGATATTATGAATATTTGTTCTATGACTAATAATTACACAGTAAAATAAAACCGTATTTTTATATAAAAACATGACTTTCCTCGTCATTTTCTTGAAAGCTATTAGAGATATTGGAAATATAATTGCAGCATCTGATAGGCCTAACTAAACTGAACAACTGATATTATGAATATTTGTTCTATGACTAATAATTACGCAGTAAAATGAAACTTAATATTTATATAAAAACATGATTTTCCTCCTCATTTTCTCGAAAACTATTAAAGATATGCGAAATATCATTGCAGCATCAGATAGACCTAATTAAAATCTACTACTGTCATTATGAATATTTTCACTAGTACTAATAAATACTTAATTTTACTCTTTTTAAAAATACTTTCTTCCTTGTTTTCTCGAAAGCTATTAGAGATATTGGAAATATCATTGCATCATCTGATATACCTAATTCAACTCTACAACTGATATTATGAATATTTGTTCTATGACTAATAATTACGCAGTAAAATAAAACCGTATTTTTATATAAAAACATGACTTTCCTCGTCATTTTCTTGAAAGCTATTAGAGATATTGGAAATATAATTTCAGCATCTGATAGACCTAACTAAACTGAACAACTGATATTATGAATATTTGTTCTATGACTAATAATTACGCAGTAAAATGAAACTTAATATTTATATAAAAACATGACTTTCCTCCTCATTTTCTCGAAAGCTATTAGAGATATTGGAAATATCATTGCAGCATCTGATATATCTAATTAAACTGTACAACTCTCATTATGAATATTTGTTCTATGACTAATAATTACGCAGTAAAATGAAACTTAATATTTATATAAAAACATGATTTTCCTCCTCATTTTCTCGAAAACTATTAGAGATATTGGAAATATCATTGCAGCATCTGATAGACCTAATTCAAATCTACTACTGTCATTATGAATATTTTCACTAGTACTAATAAATACTGAATTTTACTTTTTTTTAAATTACTTTCTTCCTTGTTTTCTCGAAAGCTATTAGAGATATTGGATATATCATTGCATCATCTGATATACCTAATTCAACTCTACAACTGATATTATGAATATTTGTTCTATGACTAATAATTACGCAGTAAAAAAAACCCGTATTTTTATATAAAAACATGACTTTCCTCGTCATTTTCTTGAAAGCTATTAGAGATATTGGAAATATAATTGCAGCATCTGATAGACCTAACTAAACTGAACAACTGATATTATGAATATTTGTTCTATGACTAGTAATTACGCAGTAAAATGAAACTTAATATTTATATAAAAACATGAATTTCCTCCTCATTTTCCCGAAAGCTATTAGAGATATTGGAAATATCATTGCAGTATCTAATAGACCTAATAAAACTGTAAAACTGAAATTATGAATATTTGTTCTATGACTAATAATTACGCAGTAAAATGAAACTTTATATTTATATAAAAACAAAATTTTCCTCCTCATTTTCTCGAAAGCTATTAGAAATATTGGAAATATCAATGCAGCATCTGATACACCTAATTAAACTGTACAACTGTCATTATGAGAATTTGTTCTATGACTAATAATTACGCAGTAAAATGAAACTTAATATCTATATAAAAACATGAATTTCCTCCTCATTTTATCGAAAGCTATTAAAGATATTGGAAATATCATTGCAGCATCTGATACACCTAATTAAACTGTACAACTGATATTATGAATATTTGTTCTATGACTAATAATTACGCAGTAAAATGAAACTTAATATTTATATAATAACATGACTTTCCTCCTCATTTTCTCGAAAGCTATTAGAGATATTGGAAATATCATTGCAGCATCTGATATATCTAATTAAACTGTACAACTCTCATTATGAATATTTGTTCTATGACTAATAATTACGCAGTAAAATGAAACTTAATATTTATATAAAAACATGATTTTCCTCCTCATTTTCTCGAAAACTATTAGAGATATTGGAAATATCATTGCAGCATCTGATAGACCTAATTAAAATCTACTACTGTCATTATGAATATTTTCACTAGTACTAATAAATACTGAATTTTACTTTTTTTAAAAATACTTTCTTCCTCGTTTTCTCGAAAGCTATTAGAGATATTGGAAATATCATTGCATCATCTGATATACCTAATTCAACTGTACAACTGATATTATGAATATTTGTTCTATGACTAATAATTACGCAGTAAAATAAAACCGTATTTTTATATAAAAACATGACTTTCCTCGTCATTTTCTTGAAAGCTATTAGAGATATTGGAAATATAATTGCAGCATCTGATAGGCCTAACTAAACTGTACAACTGTCATTATGAATATTTGTTCTATGACTAATAATTACGCAGTAAAATGAAACTTAATTTTTATATAAAAACGGGAATTTCCTCCTCATTTTCTCGAAAGCTATTAGAGATATTCGAAATATCACTGCAGCATCTGATACAACTAATTAAACTGTACAACTGTAATTATGAATATTTGTTATATGAATAATAATTACGCAGTAAAATGAAACTTAATATTTATATAATAACATGACTTTCCTCCTCATTTTCTCGAAAGCTATTAGAGATATTGGATATATCATTGCATCGTCTGATACACCTAATTCAACTGTACAACTGATATTATGAATATTTGTTCTATGACTAATAATTACGCAGTAAAATGAAACTTAATATATATATAAAAACATGACTTTCCTCCTCATTTTCTCGAAAGCTATTAGAGATATTGGAAATATCATTGCAGCATCTGATATATCTAATTAAACTGTACAACTCTCATTATGAATATTTGTTCTATGACTAATAATTACGCAGTAAAATGAAACTTAATATTTATATAAAAACATGATTTTCCTCCTCATTTTCTCGAAAACTATTAGAGATATTGGAAATATCATTGCAGCATCTGATAGACCTAATTAAAATCTACTACTGTCATTATGAATATTTTCACTAGTACTAATAAATACTGAATTTTACTTTTTTTAAATTACTTTCTTCCTTGTTTTCTCGAAAGCTATTAGAGATATTGGATATATCATTGCATCATCTGATATACCTAATTCAACTCCACAACTGATATTATGAATATTTGTTCTATGACTAATAATTACGCAGTAAAAAAAAACCGTATTTTTATATAAAAACATGACTTTCCTCGTCATTTTCTTGAAAGCTATTAGAGATATTGGAAATATAATTGGAGCATCTGATAGACCTAACTAAACTGAACAACTGATATTATGAATATTTGTTCTATGACTAGTAATTACGCAGTAAAATGAAACTTAATATTTATATAAAAACATGAATTTCCTCCTCATTTTCCCGAAAGCTATTAGAGATATTGGAAATATCATTGCAGTATCTAATAGACCTAATAAAACTGTAAAACTGAAATTATGAATATTTGTTCTATGACTAATAATTACGCAGTAAAATGAAACTTTATATTTATATAAAAACATGATTTTCCTCCTCATTTTCTCGAAAGCTATTAGAAATATTGGAAATATCAATGCAGCATCTGATACACCTAATTAAACTGTACAACTGTCATTATGAGAATATGTTCTATGACTAATAATTACGCAGTAAAATGAAACTTAATATCTATATAAAAACATGAATTTCCTCCTCATTTTATCGAAAGCTATTAAAGATATTGGAAATATCATTGCAGCATCTGATACACCTAATTAAACTGTACAACTGATATTATGAATATTTGTTCTATGACTAATAATTACGCAGTAAAATGAAACTTAATATTTATATAATAACATGACTTTCCTCCTCATTTTCTCGAAAGCTATTAGAGATATTGGAAATATCATTGCAGCATCTGATATATCTAATTAAACTGTACAACTCTCATTATGAATATTTGTTCTATGACTAATAATTACGCAGTAAAATGAAACTTAATATTTATATAAAAACATGATTTTCCTCCTCATTTTCTCGAAAACTATTAGAGATATTGGAAATATCATTGCAGCATCTGATAGACCTAATTAAAATCTACTACTGTCATTATGAATATTTTCACTAGTACTAATAAATACTGAATTTTACTTTTTTTTAAATTACTTTCTTCCTTGTTTTCTCAAAAGCTATTAGAGATATTGGATATATCATTGCATCGTCTGATACACCTAATTCAACTGTACAACTGATATTATGAATATTTGTTCTATGACTAATAATTACGCAGTAAAAAAAAAACGTATTTTTATATAAAAACATGAATTTCCTCGTTATTTTCTTGAAAGCTATTAGAGATATTGGAAATATAATTACAGCATCTGATAGACCTAACTAAACTGAACAACTGATATTATGAATATTTGTTCTATGACTAATAATTACGCAGTAAAATGAAACTTAATATTTATATAAAAACATGATTTTCCTCCTCATTTTCTCGAAAACTATTAGAGATATTGGAAATATCATTGCAGCATCTGATAGACCTAATTAAAATCTACTACTGTCATTATGAATATTTTCACTAGTACTAATAAATACTTAATTTTACTCCTTTTAAAAATACTTTCTTCCTTGTTTTCTCGAAAGCTATTAGAGATATTGGAAATATCATTGCATCATCTGATATACCTAATTCAACTCTACAACTGATATTATGAATATTTGTTCTATGACTAATAATTACGCAGTAAAATAAAACCGTATTTTTATATAAAAACATGACTTTCCTCGTCATTTTCTTGAAAGCTATTAGAGATATTGGAAATATAATTTCAGCATCTGATAGACCTAACTAAACTGAACAACTGATATTATGAATATTTGTTCTATGACTAATAATTATGCAGTAAAATGAAACTTAATATTTATATAAAAACATGACTTTCGTCCTCATTTTCTCGAAAGCTATTAGAGATATTGGAAATATCATTGCAGCATCTGATATATCTAATTAAACTGTACAACTCTCATTATGAATATTTGTTCTATGACTAATAATTACGCAGTAAAATGAAACTTAATATATATATAAAAACATGATTTTCCTTCTCATTTTCTCGAAAACTATTTGAGATATTGGAAATATCATTGCAGCATCTGATACACCTAATTAAACTGTACAACTCTCATTATGAATATTTGTTCTATGACTAATAATTACGCAGTAAAATGAAGCTTTATATTTATATAAAAACATGACTTTTCTCCTCATTTTCCCAAAAGCTATTAGAAATATTTGAAATATCATTGCAGCATCTGCTACAACTAATTAAACTGTACAACTGTAATTATGAATATTTGTTATATGAATAATAATTACGCAGTAAAATGAAGCTTTATATTTATATAAAAACATGACTTTTCTCCTCATTTTCCCAAAAGCTATTAGAGATATTGGAAATATCATTGCATCATCTGATATACCTAATTCAACTGTACAACTGATATTATGAATATTTGTTCTATGACTAATAATTACGCAGTAAAATAAAACCGTATTTTTATATAAAAACATGACTTTCCTCGTCATTTTCTTGAAAGCTATTAGAGATATTGGAAATATAATTGCAGCATCTGATAGGCCTAACTAAACTGTACAACTGTCATTATGAATATTTGTTCTATGACTAATAATTACGCAGTAAAATGAAACTTAATATTTATATAAAAACAGGAATTTCCTCCTCATTTTCTCGAAAGCTATTAGAGATATTCGAAATATCACTGCAGCATCTGATACAACTAATTAAACTGTACAACTGTAATTATGAATATTTGTTATATGAATAATAATTACGCAGTAAAATGAAACTTAATATTTATATAATAACATGACTTTCCTCCTCATTTTCTCGAAAGCTATTAGAGATATTGGAAATATCATTGCAGCATCTGATATATCTAATTAAACTGTACAACTCTCATTATGAATATTTGTTCTATGACTAATAATTACGCAGTAAAATAAAACCGTATTTTTATATAAAAACATGACTTTCCTCGTCATTTTCTTGAAAGCTATTAGAGATATTGGAAATATAGTTTCAGCATCTGATAGACCTAACTAAACTGAACAACTGATATTATGAATATTTGTTCTATGACTAATAATTACGCAGTAAAATGAAACTTAATATTTATATAAAAACATGACTTTCCTCCTCATTTTCTCGAAAGCTATTAGAGATATTGGAAATATCATTGCAGCATCTGATATATCTAATTAAACTGTACAACTCTCATTATGAATATTTGTTCTATGACTAATAATTACGCAGTAAAATGAAACTTTATATTTATATAAAAACATGATTTTCCTCCTCATTTTCTCGAAAGCTATTAGAAATATTGGAAATATCAATGCAGCATCTGATACACCTAATTAAACTGTACAACTGTCATTATGAGAATTTGTTCTATGACTAATAATTACGCAGTAAAATGAAACTTAATATCTATATAAAAACATGAATTTCCTCCTCATTTTATCGAAAGCTATTAAAGATATTGGAAATATTATTGCAGCATCTGATACACCTAATTAAACTGTACAACTGATATTATGAATATTTGTTCTATGACTAATAATTACGCAGTAAAATGAAACTTAATATTTATATAATAACATGACTTTCCTCCTCATTTTCTCGAAAGCTATTAGAGATATTGGAAATATCATTGCAGCATCTGATATATCTAATTAAACTGTACAACTCTCATTATGAATATTTGTTCTATGACTAATAATTACGCAGTAAAATGAAACTTAATATTTATTTAAAAACATGATTTTCCTCCTCATTTTCTCGAAAACTATTAGAGATATTGGAAATATCATTGCAGCATCTGATAGACCTAATTAAAATCTACTACTGTCATTATGAATATTTACACTAGTACTAATAAATACTGAATTTTACTCTTTTTAAAAATACTTTCTTCCTCGTTTTCTCGAAAGCTATTAGAGATATTGGAAATATCATTGCATCATCTGATATACCTAATTCAACTGTACAACTGATATTATGAATATTTGTTCTATGACTAATAATTACGCAGTAAAATAAAACCGTATTTTTATATAAAAACATGACTTTCCTCGTAATTTTCTTGAAAGCTATTAGAGATATTGGAAATATAATTGCAGCATCTGATAGGCCTAACTAAACTGTACAACTGTCATTATGAATATTTGTTCTATGACTAATAATTACGCAGTAAAATGAAACTTAATTTTTATATAAAAACAGGAATTTCCTCCTCATTTTCTCGAAAGCTATTAGAGATATTCGAAATATCACTGCAGCATCTGATACAACTAATTAAACTGTACAACTGTAATTATGAATATTTGTTATATGAATAATAATTACGCAGTAAAATGAAACTTAATATTTATATAATAACATGACTTTCCTCCTCATTTTCTCGAAAGCTATTAGAGATATTGGAAATATCATTGCAGCATCTGATATATCTAATTAAACTGTACAATTCTCATTATGAATATTTGTTCTATGACTAATAATTACGCAGTAAAATGAAACTTAATATTTATATAAAAACATGATTTTCCTCCTCATTTTCTCGAAAACTATTAGAGATATTGGAAATATCATTGCAGCATCTGATAGACCTAATTAAAATCTACTACTGTCATTATGAATATTTTCACTAGTACTAATAAATACTGAATTTTACTTTTTTTTAAATTACTTTCTTCCTTGTTTTCTCGAAAGCTATTAGAGATATTGGATATATCATTGCATCGTCTGATACACCTAATTCAACTGTACAACTGATATTATGAATATTTGTTCTATGACTAATAATTACGCAGTAAAATAAAACCGTATTTTTATATAAAAACATGACTTTCCTCGTCATTTTCTTGAAAGCTATTAGAGATATTGGAAATATAGTTTCAGCATCTGATAGACCTAACTAAACTGAACAACTGATATTATGAATATTTGTTCTATGACTAATAATTACGCAGTAAAATGAAACTTAATATTTATATAAAAACATGACTTTCCTCCTCATTTTCTCGAAAGCTATTAGAGATATTGGAAATATCATTGCAGCATCTGATATATCTAATTAAACTGTACAACTCTCATTATGAATATTTGTTCTATGACTAATAATTACGCAGTAAAATGAAACTTAATATTTATATAAAAACATGATTTTCCTCCTCATTTTCTCGAAAACTATTAGAGATATTGGAAATATCATTGCAGCATCTGATAGACCTAATTAAAATCTACTACTGTCATTATGAATATTTTCACTAGTACTAATAAATACTGAATTTTACTTTTTTTTAAATTACTTTCTTCCTTGTTTTCTCGAAAGCTATTAGAGATATTGGATATATCATTGCATCATCTGATATACCTAATTCAACTCTACAACTGATATTATGAATATTTGTTCTATGACTAATAATTACGCAGTAAAAAAAAACCGTATTTTTATATAAAAACATGACTTTCCTCGTCATTTTCTTGAAAGCTATTAGAGATATTGGAAATATAATTGCAGCATCTGATAGACCTAACTAAACTGAACAACTGATATTATGAATATTTGTTCTATGACTAGTAATTACGCAGTAAAATGAAACTTAATATTTATATAAAAACATGAATTTCCTCCTCATTTTCCCGAAAGCTATTTAGAGATATTGGAAATATCATTGCAGTATCTAATAGACCTAATTAAAACTGTACAAACTGAAATTATGAATATTTGTTCTATGACTAATAATTACGCAGTAAAATGAAACTTTATATTTATATAAAAACATGATTTTCCTCCTCATTTTCTCGAAAGCTATTAGAAATATTGGAAATATCAATGCAGCATCTGATACACCTAATTAAACTGTACAACTGTCATTATGAGAATTTGTTCTATGACTAATAATTACGCAGTAAAATGAAACTTAATATCTATATAAAAACATGAATTTCCTCCTCATTTTATCGAAAGCTATTAAAGATATTGGAAATATCATTGCATCATCTGATACACCTAATTAAACTGTACAACTGATATTATGAATATTTGTTCTATGACTAATAATTACGCAGTAAAATGAAGCTTTATATTTATATAAAAACATGACTTTTCTCCTCATTTTCCCAAAAGCTATTAGAAATATTTGAAATATCATTGCAGCATCTGATACAACTAATTAAACTGTACAACTATAATTATGAATATTTGTTATATGACTAATAATTACGCAGTAAAATGAAACTTAATATTTATATAATAACATGACTTTCCTCCTCATTTTCTCGAAAGCTATTAGAGATATTGGAAATATCATTGCAGCATCTGATATATCTAATTAAACTGTACAACTCTCATTATGAATATTTGTTCTATGACTAATAATTACGCAGTAAAATGAAACTTAATATTTATATAAAAACATGATTTTCCTCCTCATTTTCTCGAAAACTATTAGAGATATTGGAAATATCATTGCAGCATCTGATAGACCTAATTAAAATCTACTACTGTCATTATGAATATTTTCACTAGTACTAATAAATACTGAATTTTACTTTTTTTTAAATTACTTTCTTCCTCGTTTTCTCGAAAGCTATTAGAGATATTGGATATATCATTGCATCGTCTGATACACCTAATTAAACTGTACAACTGATATTATGAATATTTGTTCTATGACTAATAATTACGCAGTAAAAAAAAACGTATTTTTATATAAAAACATGAATTTCCTCGTCATTTTCTTGAAAGCTATTAGAGATATTGGAAATATAGTTTCAGCATCTGATAGACCTAACTAAACTGAACAACTGATATTATGAATATTTGTTCTATGACTAATAATTACGCAGTAAAATGAAACTTAATATTTATATAAAAACATGACTTTCCTCCTCATTTTCTCGAAAGCTATTAGAGATATTGGAAATATCATTGCAGCATCTGATATATCTAATTAAACTGTACAACTCTCATTATGAATATTTGTTCTATGACTAATAATTACGCAGTAAAATGAAACTTAATATTTATATAAAAACATGATTTTCCTCCTCATTTTCTCGAAAACTATTAGAGATATTGGAAATATCATTGCAGCATCTGATAGACCTAATTAAAATCTACTACTGTCATTATGAATATTTTCACTAGTACTAATAAATACTGAATTTTACTTTTTTTTAAATTACTTTCTTCCTTGTTTTCTCGAAAGCTATTAGAGATATTGGATATATCATTGCATCATCTGATATACCTAATTCAACTCTACAACTGATATTATGAATATTTGTTCTATGACTAATAATTACGCAGTAAAAAAAAACCGTATTTTTATATAAAAACATGACTTTCCTCGTCATTTTCTTGAAAGCTATTAGAGATATTGGAAATATAATTGCAGCATCTGATAGACCTAACTAAACTGAACAACTGATATTATGAATATTTGTTCTATGACTAGTAATTACGCAGTAAAATGAAACTTAATATTTATATAAAAACATGAATTTCCTCCTCATTTTCCCGAAAGCTATTTAGAGATATTGGAAATATCATTGCAGTATCTAATAGACCTAATAAAACTGTAAAACTGAAATTATGAATATTTGTTCTATGACTAATAATTACGCAGTAAAATGAAACTTTATATTTATATAAAAACATGAATTTCCTCCTCATTTTCTCGAAAGCTATCAGAAATATTGGAAATATCAATGCAGCATCTGATACACCTAATTAAACTGTACAACTGTCATTATGAGAATTTGTTCTATGACTAATAATTACGCAGTAAAATGAAACTTAATATCTATATAAAAACATGAATTTCCTCCTCATTTTATCGAAAGCTATTAAAGATATTGGAAATATCATTGCATCATCTGATACACCTAATTAAACTGTACAACTGATATTATGAATATTTGTTCTATGACTAATAATTACGCAGTAAAATGAAGCTTTATATTTATATAAAAACATGACTTTTCTCCTCATTTTCCCAAAAGCTATTAGAAATATTTGAAATATCATTGCAGCATCTGATACAACTAATTAAACTGTACAACTATAATTATGAATATTTGTTATATGACTAATAATTACGCAGTAAAATGAAACTTAATATTTATATAATAACATGACTTTCCTCCTCATTTTCTCGAAAGCTATTAGAGATATTGGAAATATCATTGCAGCATCTGATATATCTAATTAAACTGTACAACTCTCATTATGAATATTTGTTCTATGACTAATAATTACGCAGTAAAATGAAACTTAATATTTATATAAAAACATGATTTTCCTCCTCATTTTCTCGAAAACTATTAGAGATATTGGAAATATCATTGCAGCATCTGATAGACCTAATTAAAATCTACTACTGTCATTATGAATATTTTCACTAGTACTAATAAATACTGAATTTTACTTTTTTTTAAATTACTTTCTTCCTCGTTTTCTCGAAAGCTATTAGAGATATTGGATATATCATTGCATCGTCTGATACACCTAATTAAACTGTACAACTGATATTATGAATATTTGTTCTATGACTAATAATTACGCAGTAAAAAAAAAACGTATTTTTATATAAAAACATGAATTTCCTCGTCATTTTCTTGAAAGCTATTAGAGATATTGGAAATATAATTGCAGCATCTGATAGACCTAACTAAACTGAACAACTGATATTATGAATATTTGTTCTATGACTAATAATTACGCAGTAAAATGAAACTTAATATTTATATAAAAACATGATTTTCCTCCTCATTTTCTCGAAAACTATTAAAGATATTGGAAATATCATTGCAGATTCAGATAGACCTAATTAAAATCTACTACTGTCATTATGAATATTCTCACTAGTACTAATAAATACTTAATTTTACTCTTTTTAAAAATACTTTCTTCCTTGTTTTCTCGAAAGCTATTAGAGATATTGGAAATATCATTGTATCATCTGATATACCTAATTCAACTCTACAACTGATATTATGAATATTTGTTCTATGACTAATAATTACGCAGTAAAATAAAACCGTATTTTTATATAAAAACATGACTTTCCTCGTCATTTTCTTGAAAGCTATTAGAGATATTGGAAATATAATTGCAGCATCTGATAGACCTAACTTAACTGAACAACTGATATTATGAAAATATGTTCTATGACTAATAATTACGCAGTAAAATGAAACTTAATATTTATATAAAAACATGACTTTCCTCCTCATTTTCCCGAAAGCTATTAGAGATATTGGAAATATCATTGCAGTATCTAATAGACCTAATTAAACTGTAAAACTGAAATTATGAATATTTGTTCTATGACTAATAATTACGCAGTAAAATGAAACTTTATATTTATATAAAAACATGATTTTCCTCCTCATTTTCTCGAAAGCTATTAGAAATATTGGAAATATCAATGCAGCATCTGATACACCTAATTAAACTCTACAAATGTCATTATGAGAATTTGTTTTATGACTAATAATTACGCAGTAAAATGAAACTTAATATCTATATAAAAACATGAATTTCCTCCTCATTTTATCGAAAGCTATTAAAGATATTGGAAATATCATTGCAGCATCTGATACACTTAATTAAACTGTACAACTGATATTATGAATATTTGTTCTATGACTAATAATTACGCAGTAAAATGAAACTTAATATTTATATAATAACATGATTTTCCTCCTCATTTTCTCGAAAGCTATTAGAGATATTGGAAATATCATTGCAGCATCTGATATATCTAATTAAACTCTACAACTCTCATTATGAATATTTGTTCTATGACTAATAATTACGCAGTAAAATGAAACTTAATATTTATATAAAAACATGATTTTCCTCCTCATTTTCTCGAAAACTATTAGAGATATTGGTAATATCATTGCAACATCTGATAGACCTAATTAAAATCTACTACTGTCATTATGAATATTTTCACTAGTACTAATAAATACTGAATTTTACTTTTTTTTAAATTACTTTCTTCCTTGTTTTCTCGAAAGCTATTAGAGATATTGGATATATCATTGCATCGTCTGATACACCTAATTCAACTGTACAACTGATATTATGAATATTTGTTCTATGACTAATAATTACGCAGTAAAAAAAAAACGTATTTTTATATAAAAACATGAATTTCCTCGTCATTTTCTTGAAAGCTATTAGATATATTGAAAATATAATTGCAGCATCTGATAGACCTAACTAAACTGAACAACTGATATTATGAATATTTCTTCTATGACTAATAATTACGCAGTAAAATGAAACTTAATATTTATATAAAAACATGATTTTCCTCCTCATTTTCTCGAAAACTATTAGAGATATTGGAAATATCATTGTAGCATCTGATAGACCTAATTAAAATCTACTACTGTCATTCTGAATATTTTCACTAGTACTAATAAATACTGAATTTTACTTTTTTTAAAATACTTTCTTCCTCGTTTTCTCGAAAGCTATTAGAGATATTGGAAATATCATTGCATCATCTGATATACCTAACTCAATTGTACAACTGATATTATGAATATTTGTTCTATGACTAATAATTACGCAGTAAAATAAAACCGTATTTTTATATAAAAACATGACTTTCCTCGTCATTTTCTTGAAAGCTATTAGTGATATTGGAAATATAATTGCAGCATCTGATAGACCTAACTAAACTGAACAACTGATATTATGAATATTTGTTCTATGACTAATAATTACGCAGTAAAATGAAACTTAATATTTATATAAAAACATGACTTTCCTCCTCATTTTCCCGAAAGCTATTAGAGATATTGGAAATATCATTGCAGTATCTAATAGACCTAATTAAACTGTAAAACTGAAATTATGAATATTTGTTCTATGACTACGCAGTAAAATGAAACTTAATATTTATATAAAATCATGATTTTCCTCCTCATTTTCTCGAAAACTATTAGAGATATTGGAAATATCATTGCAGCATCTGATAGACCTAATTAAAATCTACTACTGTCATTATGAATATTTTCAATAGTACTAATAAATACTGAATTTTACTTTTTTTTAAATTACTTTCTTCCTCGTTTTCTCGAAAGCTATTAGAGATATTGGATATATCATTGCATCGTCTGATACACCTAATTCAACTGTACAACTGATATTATGAATATTTTTTCTATGACTAATAATTACGCAGTAAAAAAAAAACGTATTTTTATATAAAAACATGAATTTCCTCGTCATTTTCTTGAAAGCTATTAGAGATATTGGAAATATAATTGCAGCATCTGATAGACCTAACTAAACTGAAAGACTGATATTATGAATATTTGTTCTATGACTAATAATTACGCAGTAAAATGAAACTTAATATTTATATAAAAACATGATTTTCCTCCTCATTTTCTCGAAAACTATTAGAGATATTGGAAATATCATTGCAGCATCTGAGAGACCTAATTAAAATCTACTACTGTCATTATGAATATTTTCACTAGTACTAATAAATACTGAATTTTACTTTTTTTTAAATTACTTTCTTCCTCGTTTTCTCGAAAGCTATTAGAGATATTGGAAATATCATTGCATCGTCTGATACACCTAATTCAACTGAACAACTGATATTATGAATATTTGTTCTATGACTAATAATTACGCAGTAAAAAAAAACCGTATTTTTATATAAAAACATGACTTTCCTCGTCATTTTCTTGAAAGCTATTAGAGATATTGGAAATATGATTGCAGCATCTGATAGACCTAACTAAACTGAACAACTGATATTATGAATATTTGTTCTATGACTAATAATTACGCAGTAAAATGAAACTTAATATTTATATAAAAACATGACTTTCCTCCTCATTTTCCCGAAAGCTATTAGAGATATTGGAAATATCATTGCAGTATCTAATAGACCTAATAAAACTGTAAAACTGAAATTATGAATATTTGTTCTATGACTAATAATTACGCAGTAAAATGAAACTTTATATTTATATAAAAACATGATTTTCCTCCTCATTTTCTCGAAAGCTATTAGAAATATTGGAAATATCAATGCAGCCTCTGATACACCTAATTAAACTGTACAACTGTCATTATGAGAATTTGTTCTATGACTAATAATTAAGCAGTAAAATGAAACTTAATATCTATATAAAAACATGAATTTCCTCTTCATTTTATCGAAAGCTATTAAAGATATTGGAAATATCATTGCAGCATCTGATACACCTAATTAAACTGTACAACTCTCATTATGAATATTTGTTCTATGACTAATAATTACGCAGTAAAATGAAGCTTTATATTTATATAAAAACATGACTTTTCTCCTCATTTTCCCAAAAGCTATTAGAAATATTTGAAATATCATTGCAGCATCTGATACAACTAATTAAACTGTACAACTGTAATTATGAATATTTGTTATATGAATAATAATTACGCAGTAAAATGAAACTTATTATTTATATAATAACATGACTTTCCTCTCATTTTCTCGAAAGCTATTAGAGATATTGGAAATATCATTGCTGCATCTGATATATCTAATTAAACTGTACAACTCTCATTATGAATATTTGTTCTATGACTAATAATTACGCAGTAAAATGAAACTTAATATTTATATAAAAACATGATTTTCCTCCTCATTTTCTCGAAAACTATTAGAGATATTGGAAATATCATTGCAGCAGCTGATAGACCTAATTAAAATCTACTACTGTCATTATGAATATTTTCACTAGTACTAATAAATACTGAATTTTACTTTTTTTAAAATTACCTTCTTCCTTGTTTTCTCGAAAGCTATTAGAGATATTGGATATATCATTGCATCATCTGATACACCTAATTCAACTGTACAACTGATAATATGATTATTTGTTCTATGACTAATAATTACGCAGTAAAAAAAAACCGTATTTTTATATAAAAACATGACTTTCCTCGTCATTTTCTTGAAAGCTATTAGAGATATTGGAAATATAATTGCAGCATCTGATAGACCTAACTAAACTGAACAACTGATATTATGAATATTTGTTCTATGACTAATAATTACGCAGTAAAATGAAACTTAATATTTATATAAAAACATGACTTTCCTCCTCATTTTCCCGAAAGCTATTAGAGATATTGGAAATATCATTGCAGTATCTAATAGACCTAATAAAACTGTAAAACTGAAATTATGAATATTTGTTCTATGACTAATAATTTCGCAGTAAAATGAAACTTTATATTTATATAAAAACATGATTTTCCTCCTCATTTTCTCGAAAGCTATTAGAAATATTGGAAATATCAATGCAGCATCTGACACACCTAATTAAACTGTACCACTGTCTTTATGAGAATTTGTCCTATGACTAATAATTACGCAGTAAAATGAAACTTAATATCTATATAAAAACATGAATTTCCTCCTCATTTTATCGAAAGCTATTA
>JAPQNM010000003.1:39496616-39499533 GCA_029783475.1 Metacarcinus magister | reverse complement strand
TTTTTTCTTCCTTCGCTCCTCCCCTTCCCAGGCTAGCGGACAAGTCAAAACCCGCGCGATGATTCGAGTCCCGCCCGGCCTATACGCCCTGACAGCCATTGGTATGTGTGTGTTGTGCTGTGTCAAAGTCTGGTGCTGTAGTGTGTATGTGTGCTGATGTGTGTGTCGTGTGTGTGTGTGTCGTGATGGTGTGTTGTGGCTGTGCTGTGTGTGTGGTGTGATGCTTTCTGTGTGTGTGTCATCCGCCCATATGGTATTCCTTCGATTTTTTTACTCTCTATTCTCTCTCCTACACACACACACACACATCACGACAACACACACACACAGACGCACACGCACACGCACACAAACACACACACCACACACACACACACACACACACACAACACACACACACATTGCCCAAATCCCAATACGCCACAGATGACATCATCATATTCTTAACCCCAGAAATCCAATACACACGAGGCAACCCAGTATTAAATCCTGCCTATTACATATGACACATCCAATAGCCCCAACCTAATCTACCGTCCAGCCATTAAAGTGACCGTGTAGGCGACCAATGCAACACAATCACGCGCAGCAGCAGAGAACTGCCCAGGCGTAGGAGTCGGTCTGTGGGAATAGGCAAGCGGTGCGAGAGAAGAAAATTGGACATGGCACCAGCGGTGGTCGATGATGAATGCATCGCCGTACGTGCGTATGTATGTGTGACTGTGTGTGGTGTGTGTGTTGTGTCGTGTGTGTTTGTGTTGTGCGTTGGTCCTCTGTCTTTGGTCTGTTGTGCTGCTGTAGTCCGGTTGTAGTTAGTGTGATGCTGGTGTACGTTGATGAATGTGCATCTAGGTGTTGTGTGTTGTTTATCGCCAGCCAGATGCTGGGCGTGCAAGGGTGAATCAGCAGGTGGGATTAGAGATGGCAGCAAATATAAAATGTTATGTAGGGTGCCTGGAACCGCGTTATTATAGGATGACGGGAGGAGCGAGGAGGGAGGCATGCAGGGTCATGGAATCTACGAGAGGAGGTCGAAATTTTTTTCTAAGACCGCAAAAGGGAAGAGGAAAGCAAGATGTTCGTCTGTAGCGAAGAAAAGAGGGGTGCAAAGAAAGGGTCAGCATGCCCGGGAGATGTGGCGTTCTCCGCCCTGTGATGACAGGAACCCTGTTCCGTCCGGCGAGAAGTCGAAATGGCAATGCCCCTTATACGGACAAAGACGCAGTAATTCGGGGTTTCGTGGAGGAAGCATGACTGGAATATTAAAGGAGGTGAGGCCAAAATCGCTTCCCACTGCGATGGCAATTGAAAGTGTTGCAACGGACTCTACAGCGTAGAAACTTTGGCCAAAAGACAACCTGACTAAATATATAGAAATGGAAAAGTATTATTTCATGGTACAACCCTACAAGTCATAGTAGCAACTTGTGAATCATAACACCTATTTTACGTGTATGCGACTAATGCGCCTATGTTGAGTGCTTCGCTTCTGTGTTCATTATGGCAAATCTAATGTTCTCTCATAGATATACCTACACTCACTTTGTTATTTTTTGTATTGCCCTTGAAGCGCCATATAAGTAAGAGCTGTATACCTTTTGCCATACGGATGTATTTAACTTTTTTAGCTGTGCTCAGTGCTATCATTCCAGTATGAAAACTAGAATCGTCCTTTAAAATCTATATTACAGATCATAGATAGTCACACATCCGATGATTATATTTCTATTTATATTGTCTGATAATATGTTTCGATGCTATCGACGAAATATTAAAATCATCACATGATCGCTAGTGCTGTAGCATAAAGGAAGAACAATAGAAACTTCACATGTGAATGTCACTGATACTCCTGTACAAACTCTATCAAACTAGTGACCTCGTAGCCCCATACGCTGCATATGTGCATATACTGAAGTACATCAGTGAGCTCAGCTAATCTCAAGGACGGGGCGAAGCGAGGTTTTCTTGTGAAACGGACGAAGCTGTTGGCAGGTGGATGCGTGCGCCTCACGGCTGGTCAGAGCCGGCTGAACTGTCACACGCATATGCTAACCGATCAGTGTCTCGCTCGCAAAGTCATCCGCCAAGAAGTTGAGAGATCTGTGCCAGGCTCTGAGCGAGAGAGAGAGATATACCAATTAGCGCGAACATGAGCAGCATGGCGCAAGGGAGAGGCGTGAGGATGTATCTCTATAGCGACAGGACCCGGGGACAGTCGGTTCTTCACACACACACACACACCACACACACACACACACACACACACACACCACACACACACACACACACCACACACACACCACACACACAACACACACAAGCACCTAACTCATCCTAGTGATGAGGTACACTCCCCACTAACAACAGGCATGCACCTGACACATTACTTGCTAATCGCCATGCCCTTTATGCTTTGTGCGCTGTGTCGCATATGGGCACTCGGCTCTCATCGACACAAAAATGTAAAGCCCTCACTCATTTTTCTTTTTCTCTTCTTCTTCCTCTAACTCTATCTGCTCTCTGCCTATATCTCTGACTCTCTCTTCTCTCTCTCTACTCTCTCTCCTCTCTCTCTCTCTCCTCTCTCTCTCTCCTCTCTATATCTCTCTCTACTACTCTCTCTTCTCTACTCTTCTCTCTTTCTCTCTTCTCCTTCTTCTCTCTCTCTTTCTCTCTTCTCTCTCTTCTCTTCTTTCTCCCTCTCTACTTTCCTCCTCTACTTCCTATCTTCTCTCTCTCTCTCTCTCTTTTCTCTCTCTCTCTCTCTCTCTCCTCTCTACTCTACTCTCCTCTCTCTATACTCTTCCTCTTTCTCTCTTCTCCTACTCTCTCTCTCTCTCTCATCTTCTTTACTCTTCTTCTCTTTTCTCTCTTCCTTCTCTTCTCTCTCTCTCTCTCTCTCCTCTTTCTTCTC
>JAPQNM010000003.1:39461616-39489116 GCA_029783475.1 Metacarcinus magister | reverse complement strand
GTTCAAGCACGGCAAATCAGTTTGCTGGTCAGGCCTTTGTTGCTTTAATAGCCGGTGATACTATTTTGTCTTTATCCAAAGCTCTCTGGATCACGGACGGCGCCATCTCTTGCAGTAACCATCGCACTATCCTCGAGTACGCTGTGTTTACTGCTCTCTTCATGTCTAAACGTCGCCGCCTTGCCTTCTCTACCGAATTCACTATTAATGACAGGCTGCTTGATTTCGCTTCCAAAGTTGAAAAGCGTATGGCGCACAGTGTAACTTGAGTCGCTCCAATAGTGTCGACTATCAACGCCCTACTTGTGTGATCAAACACAAGGCTGCCGCCACACCTTCGCGGGCTCCTCTTATGCGTTGCTCTTTTTGTGACAAGCCGGGTCACAGCGTAACAAAGTATTTCAAACAGAAGCAACAGGCTGCCATTGATGATCCTGTTTCTCAGGAGAAATCCTCATCCCCTCAGGGTTACGCTAACGTTGTTGCATGATATTCACCAACGCAAAATTATTCATCTTGTTCCCAGCCTGCTCAGGGTAAGCCGCCAGTACAGTTCCTTCCATTTTTGTTCCCTACCCACCACAATGGCAGTCGTTGTGTGGTGACCTCATATTATGTAGTCATTACTTTTTGATCCAATAGGACTACCCTCGAACGTCGTTAACTATGACCGTAGAAACTTTTAAAAAGCGCCTCGATAAGTTCTTCATATCAAATCCCCGACTGGCACTGTTCTCTTCAGGCTAATTAATCATCTATTTTGTAGTTAGATAAATCAAACAGCCAAGTAGGGACCAGCAGGTCTATTGTTGTTTGTGTTCGTTTGTAATCCTGTTCTTTATTATCGTATAATCATCATCATCAATAAATATTTTGTTTATCTTTTCCTCTTCTGTGCTACTTCTACGTTTGGTCTTCCACCACTTCCTCCTTCTCTTCATCCTCGTCCTGGTCCTGTTGGCCTCCTTTGCACCCACGTGGCCCCCCAGCAACAGGATGTGCACCATAAATATCAGGTTTGTGGTGGGCGGATGCACACAGCAATCCTCTAAGACCCTCCTGAAGCTACACGGGTCCTACACACCCTGGCAGCCCCACCCGTCGCAGCGCAGCACCAGTGCCTTGTAGGACTCGTTGTGTGCCTGAGTTTGGGGTCAGGTGGCGTTGTTCCCGCAGCGTGGGGCCCCTATACCCTGCAGCGGAGTGATGTAGGGGAGGCCGTTCCAAGGGGAGGAGGAGCATGGGTCGAACTTAGGCCTAAGTTATGGTGCGATTTGGCAAACCGGTCCGTTTGTTGCGCTGGTGTTTAATGTTGTAGGGCGGGCCGCTGGTCGTGGCAGGGCGGGATGGCCTGACACACGACCTCCGGCGGCGGCCACGACGTGGTTTCAAAGGATGGTCCTTTGTGGCGCCGAACCACAACCTTTTTACCCTTATTTTGTTTCTTTCCACAAGGAGATGAACACAGCCGCCAAGTTCGTTCACACCGCTACGCTGCACACACACCCGCTGCAACGCCGCTGTGACGCTAATGTGAACACACTCCCAGGACACCACGACCACGAGTATGAGGTTTATTTTGGGCGTAATTAAGAGCAAACATTCAAGAGAAAAGAATGAGAGAGAGAGAGAGAGAGAGAGAGAGAGAGAGAGAGAGAGAGAGAGAGAGAGAGAGTCAAGAGTATCCCAAAGTTAATGTTTGGTAGATCATGTGGATAACTTTAGATATATATCACTACGAGGTTAAGTGTACACACCTATTTTTTATATGCGTAAATGAGTGTGTAAAGTCGTACTATATTTATACATGCCTAACACAAAACACACACACACACACACACACACACACACACACACACACACACACACACACACACACCCAGATTTATCCTTTTCATGGCCTCTCTCCCATCTGAGCCGTGTGTACCACCTACCGAGAGGAGCGGGGGCGGCAGGAGTTGTATTACACACTGACAACGCAACACCAAGAGTTTCTTACCACACTGTAGGGAACAAAATATATGTAAGTTTGAGGTCATTAAATTGTGCATGTAAGAAATTTGAGTGAGGTGTGTGGCACTACGTAAAAATACCATTGCGCTGCCTGCCAACCGGTGTTTAGTTGGTTCATAAAATGTGTTACATGCCTTCAGGACGATATGTGTGAGTGGAAGGCCCCGAAAAATGGTTCCTTACGAGAGAGAGAGAGAGAGAGAGAGAGAGAGAGAGAGAGAGAGAGAGAGAGAGAGAGAGAGAGAGAGAGAGAGAGAGAGAGAGAGAGAGAAAGAGAGAAACAAACACACATACACACAAGATCAGCGATAGATAGAGAAAGAAGCATAAACAGATAGCCAGAAAGACAACATAATACTGAAAGTTCCATTTGTATGAAGATCTTAACTCTGAGGGAAGAACCTCGCAAAGACTTCGGTGACTTGTTCTTACCAACTGTACGTAATCCCGATACAGGAACTAGATCGGTCATACATCTCTATCAGCTGCCTGTCTAGCCCAGATTACTCCACTAATATATCTCATCTCTCCATCTAGTTCTCTGTCTGCCCTGTTTTGTTTTGCAGCTTTGATGTGGCTTAGAGAGCGGAATTGTTCCAATCTTTAGTTTTTTACCGTTTTTCAGTCTCCTGCCATTTAAGAAAAACCATGAAAGCGTAAAATTAAAGTGTTTGTAAGTAACGAGAAAGGGCAACAAACAAAATGCTGATTTCTAAAATCCTGAACTTGGACATGTTTAATGAGGGAAGACAGCTTTGGAACATGAAGCTCAGTGGCAAAAATACAATGTCATAGGAACAGTGCGTAAAGAAAATGGTCCAAGTTGAGAGCATAAGAAAGAAATACATAAAATAATCAAAGAGAAGACCATAAAATAGATGAAAGTGATAATATAAGATGACATATCATTGGAAACCCATATGAATAGGATCACCGGAGGGACGTATGAATTGATGACTAATATGAGATTGACCATTAATAAGTATTACATGCTGAGAGACTAGTAAATTTGTCCACGACCGGCCTGAGGGCATATAAGGAAATAATGTTGTGGCTCCGTTTAGAAATGCCGATGAACCAGCTTGAAAATGTACGCACAAGAAGTGGCTATGGAAAAAGAAAACATAACACAATGCTGTGTGAGAAGATATTGGACTGGTAAAGTTGCTTCCATTATGAGAAATATGACAAAAAAAATTGAGACTTATAATCATGAGGTTTACAGTGGAAAGAGAAGTGGAACGAGTGGGGAGCGAAAATCTGCAGACGAAAATTGATGAAATAAAAGGCATGAACACAAAATAAGTAAAATCAGATGTTTAGAGGGAAAAAAGAATATATAAGTATATACTTTATATATATATATATATATATATATATATATATATATATATATATATATATATATATATATATCATCATCATCATCATCAGCCTTATGAGTCCACTGCAGGACAAAGGCCTCCCCTTACCTTTTCCACTCATCTCTATCAGCTGCCTGTCTAGCCCAGATTACTCCAGTAATATATCTCATCTCTCCATCTAGTTCTCTGTCTGCCCTGTTTTGTTTTACCATCCCTGGGTTGCCATTCTGTTACGCTAACAGTCCATCTATTATCTCTTCGTCGCTTGTCATGTCCAGCCCATGTCAACGTTTAATTATGATAAAGATGTCTTCAACTTTGGTCTGCTCCCTAACACATGATGTGTTCATCCTATCTCCTATGCCAAACATTATTCTCTCCATTCCCCTTTGGGCACTTTGAAAGTTTTCGTTCCAGAACTTTCATAAGACTTCAGGTTTCAGATCTATTAGTTGGAACTGGTAGAAGGCACACGAATACATACATACATACACACACACACACACACACACACACACACACACACACACACACACACACACACACACACACACACACACACACACACACACACACATACACACACACACACACACACACACACACACACACACACACACACACACACACACACACACACACACACACACACACACACACACACACAATACAGCTATAAATATAAATATTCGAACACAAATATGCACATAACTCTGTCTTAGTTGCTTTTCACCACATGCTTGGCCAACGCATGCAAGAAGTATGGAGATATGCAACATTCCAGCAACGCAAGTCTAACAACTCGCCAACAACTACTAACTTAGACTCTAGCATGTATTCTTCTCTCCCCATTCGGACCTGTTTACGGTACAACTATGCAAAAAAGAACGCTGATAATGACACCCTGCGCCCACCGGTACAAGTGCAGCGCCCTTCCTCCTTCCCTTCTTTTTCACCACTGACCACTACCATTACCACCACCACCACCACCACCACCACCACCACCACCACCACCACCATCACCACCATCACCACCACCACCGCCATCACCACCACCACCGCCATCACCATTACCATCACCATCACCACCACCACCACCACCATCACCATCACCATCACCATCACCACTACCATTACCATCACCACCACCACCACCACCACCACCAACACCACCACCACTACCACCACCATTACCATCACCACCACCACCACACACACACACACACCAAGTCGACTTTTGTCTCTCGTCTTCCTTCTCCTTTCTTCTCTCATATTCACTCCCTATCTTGTCTTTTTTTCATTTCCTTTACAAAAGCCTCCTGCGTCTGCCCTTCCTCTTCTTGGTATTGTGAAAACCAAATTGAAAACAGAACACAGTGAACAAAAAGTTTGTTTGGGTTGCATGTATTCATAATGTTTGGTAGAGAAATGTAAATAGTGTACGAGTATAAGTTTCGTCCAACAAAACTTTATCCAGAGTTGGCATACTGGAAGAACTTTTTTCCCTTCCAGCATTGTCAAAACTATAGTTTGTTTGTTAATCAGCGAACACATTGTATGTCCTGGTGGATCATACTATTCCACTATTCAGAGACTGTGTGTACCCTTTATTTGCCTCTAAGATTTACATGTACTCGTGTTATTGTTGTTATTATTATTATTATTATTATTATTATTATTATTAGTATTATTAGTAGTAGTAGTAGTAGTAGTATTACTATTGTTATTATCATTATTATTATTACTATCACTATGATTATTATCTTTCTTATTGCTAATACCATTATAAAAAGTCAATACAACATGAATAAAGTGATGTTCGCTTTATGTTATGATATTCATTAAAACACACACACACACACACACACACACACACACACACACACACACACACACACACACACACACACACACACACACACACACACACACACACACACACACTCACTCACTCACACTCTCTCACACTCACTCTCTCACTCACATCTCACTCTCTCTACACACTCACTCACACACTCTCACTCACACACACACTCTCTCTCTCTCTTCTCTCTCTCTCTCTCTCTCTCTCTCTCTCTCTCTCTCTCTCTCTCTCTCTATCTCTCTCTATATATCTATCTCTATATATATCTATATATCTATCTATCTATCTATCTATATCTATTTATATAATATAATTATTTCCAAAAGCAATAATTATTACGAGTATTTAGTACAAATATTCGAATGTTTATAGGAATACTTTTGAAAATAATAGCAATATTTCAAATACAAATACAAATATTCAACACCAACACTAACCGTGATAAGCACACTGACAAAATACATATTACCACTTGGCTATCATTATCGAAGTTACATAAACATACACAGGGAACACTGCACTCAGCCAGAGATAAGGCGGAGCGATGCACTGCTAAGGGGCGTAAGTATATAGGTCGTAAGGGTATTGTCCCCACCCAATGCCCTGTGAATGGCACGTGACACACTGGGAACATCGCCGAGCATCGTCTGCCTCCACCCTTCGCCTCATGCTGATTCAAAGACGACATACATACAACCGTATCCTTCCCGCCGTGAGTTTTGTTGCATTTCTTCGTGAGTTAAGCATCGGCAGTGAAAGCTTTGAGATATTTATAGATAACTTTTTACGGGGCTATCAAAGTGTTAAAATGTTTTCATTATGTATTTCTGTGCATTCGTGTGTATTGAGGTGGAATCATTGTGGCTGCCCGCACTAAGTCCAGCTTGGGCTCGCCCAAGGAAGCCTCACTACAAGATAAACATTAATCCAAAATAACTAGAACCTCCTGCCAGGCTAAACAAAATATCCATGGATGAAAATTATACACTTTACTGGAATGTATCCCTTCAGTACAGCTAAATAAACGAGAAAGTAAATAAATAAATAAATTCAGGTGGCACTTAAGCAGGTCATGAGTACACAACACTTGACACCAACTCCGAAAGCTGGAGCAGCCTCTTCCTGGGAAACCAAGAATCCCATGACCCTGTGTTATCTGCAAGGTTTTCCAAGGACATGATTGAGTGGTGTTGTAACAGACAAAACTGAAACAACGCAATATTTACATTCTGATAATGAAAAGGACCCAGATAAAAAAAAAAAAAAAACAGCGTTAAGATGTTTAGTAGACTTGGGAGGTATATATAAAAATTCTAGAAGACTCAAAAGAAAAGAGGAAGAAGACTGATGAGATGAAGGATTACGGAGGATTCTTAATCATGCACAGAACAGGTAATACATTTTGATTATGGCTGACGGACTGGAAACCCAGGGATGAAAAATTAAACCAGCAAGTAAGATAGAGAAGATGAAAGAGAGAGAAGGAAAAACACATAATTGGAGTGAATTGAAATAAAGAAATAGGTGACTGGAGAAGGTTGGGAGAGGCTTCTGGCGATGATGGTGATAAATGACATGTTATAGATATGAATGTTATAGATAATATTGTATGGGAGAAAGAATAAGGTGAGGTGAGAGGCAGGAACAAAAGTCCGAACAAATGTATCTCACGGAAGCGTAAAAAGAAGAAAAAAGAATGAGGTAAACATCAAATTGCGGAAACCACTTGTTAGAAAAAGTTATTCTTAGATATCAAGTGAGAATATCAGTTACATCTGCATCACTGACTGTAAACACACTTAAAGAAACAAAGGATCATTTTACTGTTCGTGGATTGGAAGATAAAACTGGTTGAAACAATTATAAACTAACTATCTTGGAAATTATCAATATGTATATTTTCTTAGATGTAAGCATATTTATCGCATCACTGAATGCGTCATCAGTTTGTAATCATCGGCCTGCTACAATTTATTCGCTTTGTGTTTCTCTCTCTCTCTCTCTCTCTCTCTCTCTCTCTCTCTCTCTCTCTCTCTCTCTCTCTCTCTCTCTCTCTCTCTCTCTCTCTCTCTCTCTCACACACACACACACACACACACACACATACACACAAAAACGGGGCAGGCCTTTATTGCGTAATATGAACTAAGTTGATGGTAAGAGAATAGACGAACATGTATGAGGCTTGTACGCAGAACAATCAGAAGCAAGAAAAAGACGCTGCAAGGAAGGTGTTGTGTAAAGGAAACTAATGGAAAGTATAGTGAAGGAACTCCCTTGAGGGTATGGACAGAAGGCCTTGAGAGATACGTGGTTAATGTAGCATAGCAGTTGGAATGTTTTCCCAGGATGCTCCATCAAATCCTCTTTAAGATGATTAAAGAGAGAGTAAAAAGATTATTTTTTCCCTCTTTTTTTCCTGTGACGCACCATGCTGGAAATCGTCCGAAAGTTTCCTTAAAATCTTTCTCTGGCTCTGGGGGAGGAAATCTTATAGGCAGAGCAAGAACAATCACTAACAAGATAAGTGAAGATGGCCAGCCTGAATGTTTCCTTCCGTTCCATAAAGAGTTCCACTGTGAATAATCCAGTACCATTCTTTCTGCTACACACCTAGGTAATGATACGGGTTGTGGGTGGGTCGTCCTGTGGGGTTTGAGAAGGGTGATCTACCATCTGTCAAAAAAGAAAGGATAAATGAGAGAGAAGAAAAAAAATTAGTCATCAGTTCCCGATTTCCACAACAGAATCATATTTGGTTCAAGGTTGTGCTCAGCCTATATTCTTCATCACTTGCCTCGGTTGTACTGTTGTTGAAGGCTGGTCACGGTCCCCTCGCTATGGGTGTGCCTTAACATGGAGCTGTCTGGGTTGGGTCGTCACTAAACGGGTGGTATGATTATACTTGTCCTCATGATTTTTCCATTGTTTATCTAGCCTCTTTTCAAATGTGATAATTGTTGTTACATTCACCACATCATCAGGCAAATTGTTCCATGTGCTTACCACCCAGTCACAAAAAGTATATTTCCTTCTATTAAGCCTTAACATTCTTGATCTTCTCTAGTAAATTTTCTTACCGTGCTCATCAAAACAGTTCGTTAAAAACATAGTAGCAAGGGCTGCAATTATGAAAGAGAAAGTCTAAATAAATGAACATCATGAACATAAGAAGGTAATTCAGTGGAACAGAATCCCTGGCAGTACATCAAACAACCAGTTCATGGCATTTAGATTAGTGTGTGATTAGTTGTTAGGTAGTAGAATCTTTTCTTCCAATCACTTCAGTTATGTTGCTGATGTAACCAATGCCTTAATCTATATGTTGAAGGGTAAAATATAATTTGTACTCGAGATCTCTAAGCACAAAGGTCCTCTGGGTGCATGTTTGTAATCAGAAAACTGGATCTGCTCATTCAGCTAATCCGCTGGCACTGGTAAACAGCATTGATATAAATCTTCTATCATAATATGAAATGAATTTTGTTGCAACAGTTAATCTAGATAAACAATATTGTAACAAACTACAAGTGTATTGTGAATAGTAAGTATACGTGTAGGGTTATTTAGATTAACATTGGTGTTTCGACTGAAGGTGTAAACACAAGCAAGCGCCGTAGCGTCGTGAAGAAGAAGAAGAAGAATCCAGTGACAGGTGACAGGTGAGTAACACGCTACTATATAATGTGAACCACGGTGCTAGGAATGTTGATAATGTCCATATATATGATAACCTTGTCTGTATGATGTTATTCAATTGAAAGTAACCAATGACATACTGTGGCAAGGGAAGCAAAGCAATGAAATGTGTGTGTAGTGCTAGGACGCAGTGTGTGTGTGTGTGTGTGTGTGTAATGTTATGTCCCTTATTTCAATTACGTACAGTGAAGGATGAATGTGTAGGATATTAAAGTGTGATATTGTACTCATAATCACAGTTTGAATGGTCCAGTACAGGATACTATGACTGTTTTATATAATTTTCTACACACACATCAGCTACAAGGAAGATTGATTTATTGGCTCCGTGTCTGTGCTGCCTTGCTTAGTTAGGTTCAAGCTAATACTGCTATTTTTATGTCACCACAATTCAAAACATAATGGAGAAGGTTACCAATAACGTTTTAAACTTGTATTATGTATTTTAACATTTATATCACCAATTACTTCTGTTCATACTTCTTTCCTCGTCAAACTCATTTAAGTTTTCATTGAACTCCTGGAAATTTTTATAGTCTTCAAATTCACAGGTCCATTCTCACATGTTACAGATGCCCTTCTTGCCACCTAACACAGAGACTATTGACTTGTTATAAAGCATGTAAATTTTTTTCTCTCCCTTATTTGTCATTTACTTGTGTTTTTATGTTTTTATTTTTTTTACTTATTATGATTTATATAATTACCTATTTCTCCTGTAGTAGGGGGACCTGGCCTCGTTGCACATCAGCAGCCAGGTTTGAAGAATACTACCACCGTATTCCCTGTGTGCTGTAAAAAGCGACTTAAATGGATTGAACAAGGGACTGGGAAGCCCCTCAGCTGTGTTATTTCTTCCTAGAATAAAACAAGGTGTAGAGGGTGAGGGGAGATAAAACTCTCCCCCAAACCTTTTTACCATCTTTTAGTTGGGATGTAAGCCAAGTATATAGGTAGATGGATTTATTATATCATAATTTATACATAGTTTAGGCCTTGCCTGCTTACCACTTTGGTGTGGTGTATACCATTTCTGGTCTCTCATTCCAATTGTTCACATACAATGCAAAGGCAGGATTGCTGACCTGCTCTTACTGTATCTACAGTGAAGTCACAACTCTGCTTTGGTCCATACTTGTTCTTTATCAGACAGATAGGTATTCTAGCATCAAGGAAAACAAAGTCACATTGTCTCCACCTGGTGAGGGATTTGAATTTCAGACCTCTCAGTTATGAGTTAATCTTTTCACTTGTACACCAGGTTGTCAATATATGCCTGTAAAAGGATTTTTTTTTTATTATTGTCTGTCAATTCAATTTTATATAGACCTAGCTTTGTCTTTCCTTTACTTTCTGTTTTTTGGGTTCTTATTCTACAAACATAATATAATCTTTTATTTTTTCTTCATTGTTTCTTAACAATATGTTTTTATTTTCAGATTTGAGCAAAGTTGCTATAACTCTTAGTCTAGTCAAGAGATAGTCTAGTCAGAGATAAAGATGCATAGAAGAGGAAGTAAGGAGGAGGACTCGGGCTCAGATTGGGACAGCATGTCAGAAATTGGTCCACCACCTGCCACTAAACTGGTGCCCAAGTTCTCTGCCCATCCATCAAAAAGTAAGTTGGTTTAGTAGCTACCTGGGATTTTTTTTTTTTTTTTTTTTTTTTTTTTTAGTATTGTAAATTTCTAAAACATGGATGTAATGCAATGCCAGTTTTTAGGTTGCAAATTATAAGTAGTTGAATTTTATGAATAAGGTTTGTAAAGTCCCAATGCTGTGTCCGTATAAATCATTTAATGTTAGTTGAGAGTTGTCTGGCAAATTATGTTGAAAAATCAGTATAGAATCATCATCATAGAAGTGGATAGAACACTTAGTTCTAGTGAGATCAGTTGTGAATTATGATAAGAGGCTCAGTAACAGGAAATTTTAAACTCTGATATTGATAGATTAAAGAGAACAATAATATAATTTGCCATATAAATAGAGGACCAGTCAGGAAGGAAGGACCAGTCAGGAAGGAAGCTTCAGATAGAGTAAAAGAGAGGAAGTAAACCCATAAAAAAGAGTATTTTGAAAGCTATTATATAGAGAAGGATGGAAGTAACCTGGCATAGAAGGGCAGCCGATAAAAATAAATGGAGAAGTATGGCAGAGGCCTTTGTCCTGCAGTGGACTCATGGAGGCTGATGATGATGTTGATGCATTGAGAAATGTGTTGTTATCACCTGTAGCATTACCATAACATACAATAATATTTCATTGTAAGTTTTAGATTTTCAGATTACTTAATGTTTACCATTTCATGCATATGAAAATACAAGTTGAACTTGTAAGTACATTACCATTTAATTGTTGCTGTCATTCACAGTACATATATACTAGATACATGTAAAGAGCTGCATACTATGTTTTTCATAATACTGTAGTAATAATAAACTTCTTGATTTACTAGTTGTACATCTAAGGGATTAAATGTTGAACCACAAGATAGGTAATGCAACATTAACCACTTGGCTATTTGCCCTGATGAGCATGTGTTCAATAAAGCCATTATCATCAAAGTACATATGCTTATGATAATTATAATTGCTATAATAATTATATATTTACCTATCTGTGTACCAGGCTATTATCCCCGTAAAGGGAGGTAGCCAAGACAAGGCATGCCAGGTTTCAGGGAGACATTACTCTCCCTTCCCCCTATGCGCCTTGTCTTTTCGTAGGAGAGTATACAAAGGAGTACAAAGGAAGAACAGACTGCAACAGTCCTACTGGACCTAACGAGGTTTTCCATGTAGCTAAACTACTACTATGATATCTACTTGATTGAGACAAAAGGACAGCAAAATGGAAGACTCCTCCCACCCACCCCTCCCTCCAGCCGAAGCTGGCCGGAAGAAGAGATACCATGTAATATAGACAAACTATCATACAGAGAAAAGGCTTCCCAAACCCTTTGCTCAATCCCTCTTGTTGCCTTTTATGAACCGCAGGAATTACAGTGGTAGAATTCTCTTAGCTCCTACCACAGGGCATGATTATAATAATTAATATTCATGATTATATTAATAATGATGATAGACAGTTAATTGATAAGTTAAAGTGTCCCTTAGATGAACTGTGCAGTTGGTGATCATGATGTGTAGTGAACTAATATTAAAGACATGAAAAGAATTTTATACTTTCAGATACACCAGTAACAGTTCAAGCCAAAGACAGGTCTGCCACACATGATGACTCACCAGTGGACGTAAAGCCAGCTCAAGATAACCCTCCATATGACTTTAAGTAAGTTTACATGTATGCTTTGTAAAGGATCATCAAATACTTGTTCTATGTATGCAATAACAATGAGGATTTTTCAACTGTTTATCAATTATAAAAAATGTTGTAAACATAATTCATAACTCATATCTTCACTTTCCACACTGAGCAAAAATGGACACATAATCCCAACACACACAGAAAAGAAAACCATTAGTGTTACCATTTACTGACTGATTTGTATTGTGTTCATCACCTCAAAGTTCTTGGTATGTTCCCCTAAGATATACACATGAGATGCTTCATACACTCCTGGTATGCGATGAAATACAGGCATTACACCACATAATACTCCCACAATGCATCAAGAGTATGTGGTCAACCCTATGACTTTCAATTTAAGAAGAATGCAACTCTTGATTTACATACTTGATTTTGCAACTTCTTCCCTTCCAGCATGTAATATCTACCTGTAAGTGATTGTTTATTGTAATTTCAGGCCAGAAGTCAAGAGTCCTCACCATGGCTCAGAAGATTTGCCCAAACCAGGGAAGCAAAGAAAGGGAAGAACATATGATCCTGCTTCAGGAGCTCATAAACATGTTACCTTTGCTGGAGATCAGGTAGCTGGACATGGTATGACTTCAATGATATTTCTTTTTTTTAGATTATAATGCCAGTTATATTCTTCTAAGAGTATAGGGAAAGTCATGAGTGTCTGAGATACGAATTTAATGCCGTTATTTATTGTATTTAGTGTAATATCTGGAATATTGCCTCTCTATCCTGCACGTGAAATAACAGGTGTTAGTCTCTCTCTCTCTCTCTCTCTCTCTCTCTCTCTCTCTCTCTCTCTCTCTCTCTCTCTCTCTCTCTCTCTCTCTCTCTCTCTTCTTTTTTTCTTCTTTTTGCTTGCTGCTCTTTCCATAAAAAATGTGGCTTATAGTTGAGATTTTTTTTCAAGTTTTTCATGAAGTTTCTCCTCCCTCATACAAGCATGATGACATCAAATGATTAGGAACAAAAAGTCATCAAACAACATCATCACTGTCATTATTATTTTCATTATCATCATAATTTTTACTTCCAACTACATGGGTCACCCATCCGGTGTTTCCTGGCCATTGTTAACTTTGTGGTGCTGCAGGCTTCCCATAAACAGGTAAAAAGTGCAATTAAGAAACTTAGGTCATCTTATGGCAACTTGGTAAGTTTAATCTATATGCAAGTTCCTTGTAGTTATGTCATTTAAATTTTGGATCCCATCTCCAGATTTCATCCCATATTTTCTTTGGTTCATGTACTTTCACTATACTTTTTTCTTCGACTTGGAAAATATTTTTGATAATAGGCAAAGAGAATTGGTTTGTTAAGCATTTTAGATTACAGGAGTAAGTGAGTACCTGGTACATGTGATAATTATCGTATATGGTGGCTAAGGAAAAATGGTAGAAGTATATGACTTGGAAGTTATGAGTTTACTTTAAATGTAAGTGTACACCAAGGATCAGTACTGAGACCCTACTTTACTTTGAACATTATTAATTCTACGTTCTGGTAGTTATTTAGGCAGACCATGCTCATGATGTTTCCTAACAGATTTTTCTGTTATCCCTTGGTTATTTATAAATTTTAAAGTTCCCATGGTCCTATGAATAATACATATGACTTCAGTCATCCTGTGCTTCAAACACTTAGACCATTTATCGTGTCTCAAAGCTCAGATCTAAGGCAAGACTACCATATTTTGCAAAAGAATAATATTGCTGATTGCCATACAGTCCCACCTGGATTGTATTTGGGTACTATCTGCTCTGAGGCAGTGGTTTGATGTTGGCAGACACTCATTGTTGTTTGAGTACCAGTTTGATATCATCAGTGGTGCTTGAGATGGTGATAATTTTCAAAACATGGCTTAATGCAATGAGAAACATCACACTCCGTGTTGTGGAAAACGAATGTTGGTCCTATTCACGTGCAGATGATGCTAAACCTTTGCGATAACAACTTCCTACATGATTCCATACAGCTGGCAATTGGAAATTAAAGCCCAGCTGGATGACATGGCCATTAAGGACATCATCTTCGGAGTGGACTACCTAATAGCTTGGTGCCATCCTATTGTCCCGGTGGCAAAGAAACCGTTTGGTGTGAGGTTGTGTGTGAACCTCACACGCTTTAATTGTCATATCAAAAGGCCAGCATATTCTTTGAGGTCTCCTCACGATGCTGTGGCTTCCATAGTGATGGAAGCATTCTGAATCACCATTATGGATGCAAAAATGCAGTACTTTGAAGCTGATATAGCAAATGAAGACCAAATCCTCCCTTATTTCACAATATCCTGGGGACACTTCAAGTTTAAATGTGTCCCTTTTGGGCTGGTTTCGTCCGACTATGAGTACAACCAGTGCGGTGACCAGGCATTGGTGACTCTCCTCAGACAATAAAGATTATGGATGATGTTTTGGTGTATAATGCTTCATATAAGGACCATCTCGCCTACGTAATCACCATCATACAGTATGGAATCACCCTGTGACCGCTAGCAGCCAGACAGGACCTCTAACCCGGTGATAATATTTCTTCGTTTTAAACCTTCCCTGTTCCTCTACATATCATTTTGAGGGATGGAGGAGCAGTAACACATTATTCCTCACCATTAATAGTGGTTGGATATAAAGAAAACAGTGCCTATTAAGTGTAATAACTTGATAGAACATAACAGAACAGGTCTTCTTCTTGTGACCGCTAGCAGCCAATAGGACCTCCAACCTGGTGATAATATTTCTTCGTTTTAAACCTTCCCTGTTCCTCTACATGTCATTTTGAGGAATGGAGGAACAGTAACACATTATTCTTCACCATTAATAGTGGTTCAATATAAAGAAAACATTACCTATTAAGCATAAATAGCCTTAATAAATAACATCAAGTACCGTTAGGTGATGGCCATGCATTGACTGCTGGATCACGTATATATAAAAACAAAATTGAAATTTTTATTATACACAGGAAAGCAATTATATATACTTAAAAAAATCGTTTGAAATACCTAACTATTCCCTACATAAACATTTATTATATTTGATTTGTATTTATTTCATGAAAATTTTTTATTTCTAAGGTCAATCATAAAATCGAATTATAGAATAAACCAATAATAATGAAATTAAACCAATGTAAACCATAGAATAGAATATATAAAAATTATTCAAACTGAAAGTAAAGCCTAAATAAACCATAACACAAAGAAAAACGGAAAATACAACTAACAAATGAGGAAAAAACACCGTAATTATTTGTTTACATCCAAGAGTGTTAATTATAGCGTGTTAGGTACAATAAAAGAAGTGTTAGGACATGGTGACCTACAAGGATAGAGATAAAGGTGATTGTCTAACCTGCCAGGCCAGCAAGGTGCACCGCCATACCAAGACTCCAATGCAGGCCATCCCAACACCTACCCAACGCTTCCACACGGTACACATCGACATCGTCGGACCCCTCCCAGCATCCCGGGGCCACAAGTACCTGCTTACGTGCGTGGACCGGTGTACCAAGTGGGCGGAGGCCACCCCTATGCCCGTCATCAGCTGGGTCGCGCGTTTTGGTGCTCCGCACACCATTATCACAGACCAAGGAACTCAATTTGAGTCTCGGGCGTGGCAAGACCTCCTCACTTTCCTCGGTACACATCGGAAGCGAACTACGGCGTATCACCCGCAGAGTAATGGAGCTATCGAACGTTTTCACAGACGTTTAAAAGAAGCATTACGGGCTCAGCCACACCCAGACCACTGGGTTGACGCCCTCCCCATTGTCCTCCTGAATCTCCACGCCACAGACAAGGAGGACCTCGGACACGCGCCGGCAGAGTTAGTATATGGGGAGGACTTACGGCTACCTGGCCAGATCAGGACACCCGCTGGTGACGGAAGGCACACTCTCTCCTTCCTCCCCGCCCTGCGCCATGCCATGAACGCCCTTCGACCCACCCAGCCGCGACTGCCGCCACCTACATCCCACGCGACCTACAGGAGGCTCAAATGGTGTTCCTCCGTAAGGACGCCCACACAGGCCCCCTTCAACGCCCTTACAGCGGTCCATACCCGGTCATGGCACGCACGGACAAGCACATGACGATACTGCACAGCAGTCGACCTGTCGTGGTATTGCTGGACCGGGTCAAGCCTGCATCGTCGCCTCCAGCAGACAACCTTCCTCCTCCTCCTCCTCCAGTACATGGGGGGCCCCACAGCGGGGAGAGATTATCCACACTTCCTCCACCTTTCTCCCACCTTCTTTCCTCCTCCACCCTTCCTCCTACACCCTTCATCCCACCTCCCTCTCCCACCCTCCCATCCCCCTCTCACCCATCGCCACCTCCACCAGCCAACACCCTACCTTCCTCTCCCATCCTCCTTTCTCCTTCACCACCACCACCCTCACCCCCGCCACCTGCCCGCCCAGACACCCCACACCCGGAACCTCCGACACCACTAAGCCAGGATTCCTCTCCCCTGGAGGAGTTCACTCCTGAGGGCCTCATCCTCCGCTCCGGGAGAGTGGTAACGAGACCTGTATATTTTCAAGCGGGCCAGTAGGTGATACTTAATTACCATGTACGATTGTAGTTCCTTTTTATGTATATTTCTTTTCTCATACATGTACCGCCGCAATTATGTATAACATTGTTCTTCATTCTGTGGGGGGGGGAGTAGTGTCGTGCACACACACACACACACACACACACACACACACACACACACACACACACACACACACACACACACACACACACACACAGCCATTGTGACCTGACGACATACCCAGAGCCTGAGCCTATAATTACTTCCCTCGAGACCGCGGCTGAGGTCGAGATTAACCTCACCTCACCTGACACCTGGCTAATCCCATGACCCACCGTTGAACTCCTCCCGGACTCGGTCAAGGTGGGTAGAGGTCAGTAGAGGCACAGCCACGCTCGCATACAGACGCACAGACAACACGGCCGCTTCCGCCACCCTGTGTACGTATGTGTGACTGTACTCCAAAAATAAATCACCACAACTTTCATATTGCACCTGTTTATCCTTGTGTGAACACTCCAGCAAAAGCTCTACACCGGTATACTGAAGGGCTTCCAATGCCTGTAATACCGGTAATATCGTCCCGAAAATACCGGTATATTGGTATACCGGATAGGTGCACATCCCTAGACACACACACACTCATCTGACGCCAGGCAATGTAATCTGATTGTGTTTCCGATTAATAATTATAATACTTATAGGGTATGTGGTATTTTGGGGATTCTCTTTGAATCAAGCATGATTTTCTTCATTGCCAACAATGAAAAATTCTCTTGAATTGAATGGGGGAGCCGTCAAGTGCCAACAGTTTGGGTAAAGAGTCCGGGCCACCCCCAACCCCCTCCATAATTACACCACTGGTGCTCACAGATGCCTGTTGTATCAACATTAACATTCTACTTAACTCTTTTGCTAGCTCGTATCAGTCAATTTTAGGCTAGTCTCACAGCTCCAATTAATTTCCCCTTTTTTTATTTATCTATTTTTTTTTGTCTACACATGACAGCTACTCATCAGTTCGTTTTTGACCTTGAAATTATGCATGAGAGAGTGCATGGAAGTGACATTTTACATCAGTATGGGAAGTGATGAAATAGATGTAGGTGTCTTATATCTCGTTGAGAAGAAACCAATGTTATGAGACAAGAGTCTGCCCATTAGATAATTACGAAAATCATAATTTTACCACATCTGTTTGGAGAGAAATATGTAGTGAGTTACCCCAGGATTTTTTATTACTCATTGACATGGAAAGGAAGAATTATTTTAAGTTAACATTTTGTTGCTGGATACACACTGCTGTCTAGATACTTAGCGTCCCTTGCCTTGACAGTAGGGAGCAAAAGAAGCTCCAGCACCATGGCTAGCCACCTTCACGGTAAGAAACTGGATAGTGTGAAAGTAGTCTTACTCAGCATAAACATGTAGTGACAGGACAGTCAACGTTGACCAAACTCCACTTAGATCTTTGTGATCATTATGGTTTGATTGGCAAGGTGTTGGTAAATTTAGTGTACTGTCAGGTGTTCAATCCTTAGCCATCTCATGGCTATTTACTCCTTTAGATAATTTTCTTAGTGTTTCAAAGGAACAGGTGTCCGAGTATACTAGACATGAGTAGACCTATTCCTGTGACTTGAGTAGACCTATCTACTATGCAAAAATGTTATCAAATTATTTTTCACATTATGTACTACTGCTTGCTTTGATGGATGCTTCAGGAACTTGTATTTTTTGCTTTATCAACATTATTCTTGACAGGACAGAGAACAGGAGTTGGAGGCCCGATGAATCCTGACAGTGACTCTGAAGATCCTCTCTATTCCACTGTGAAACCAAAGAATCAAGTTCAAAGAAACACTCAGCAGACAGAAACTGCTGATACAGAAAAAAATGAAATGGTAAAGAAATCAAAGAAAGTTGCAAGAAATACTCCAAAATTTTCACAGAAGTCATTGGAAGGCATTGACAATCATGCCTATGTAGGTAAGTGAGAACATCAATTGAATTAGAAATTTAAGCTTTTCATATCTCATGAATATGATGTTAATGTAATATCTATTCAAAAGGTCTTGTATTTTATGTGTGATGTCAAAGCATACATTGAAAAGATATTTTCATTATAGACATTTTGCTTTGATCCACAGTGCTTGGATGGTTGATCACTTATTCTCAGGGAGACTCAGGAGAGCTTAGGTAACTGTGTGAGATATTTTAGCTCAGTTGCATGGAGCCTCTTATTCTGAGTATAGTTCAATGCTGTTTTATTAAATCATATATATATATACAACTCAAACACCAACAAAGCTTTATTTGTTGCTTTGAAATATACTTAAATGTAGAAGTTTCTTGCAGTGTATTATAATTATTACATAATGTAGCTTTTTCTGACAACTACTGGCATGCTTTTTTTTCATCATTGAATATCAGATTCCATTTAGCATGCCATTAATAGAATAAAGAAAACCCCATTACAACTGGGTAGCTCATAGATTCCTGTCAGTATGTCCTTAATACTTCTTACTTAGTGTAGATTATATATATATATATATATATATATTATATATATATATATATATATATATATATATATATATATATCTGTGTGTGTGTGTGTGTGTATGTGTGTGCGTGTGCGTGTGCGTGTGCGTGTGTGTGTGTGGGGGGCGGGGGGAGAGAGAGAGAGAGAGAGAGAGAGAGAGAGAGAGAGAGAGAGAGAGAGAGAGAGAGAGAGAGAGAGAGAGAGAGAGATTTAATACCAGCTTCTTTTCTGAACTGTTTTTATAGCAGAGTTAATCTGTAAGTTATGTTCTACAGAGCTTTTCTGCCATAATTGTTAATACAAATTTGAACTCAAATTGTGGCATATAGTTAAAGTTAAATTTAATGTCACTTTTTTCTATCTTTGGGAACTTGTGCCTGTTCAACAAGGAGATGGTGTAGGTCACTGATTTGTTTGTATTGGACTAGACAGATATATTAGAAATTGGAGCCACCCTTCAGCCAGTTGTAATTTTTTTTCAGAGTGGCTTCGCAAGTTATACAGGAATGAATATTGTTTATGGTCATTAAATCAGTGTGAGTGTAGTGACAGGAAAGTTGACATTGACCAAACTCCACTTTAACCTTGGTGATCATTAGGGCCTGATTAGTAAGACATCATGTATGTTGATTGTCCTATCGGGGGTTTAATCCCCGGCCACAACTGTCTCGTGGCTACCACTTTAAGTCAATTTCTGTGTTTCAAAACACGAGTATTTACAATGGCGGTAGCGGTGGGATCTCCAGTAAAGAAATATAAAGTTTGAAAGACAAAAAAAATGTTGTTCCATTGGGGGTCTCAATTCATGGCCACTAATCCGAAGAGACGCTACCAAGTAGAAGAAAATGTGAAGATTAAGAGAAAATGGAGCCCCAGGAAGAGGAAATTAGAAGAGGTATATGGTGCCTGGAAACATTAGAAATTGATTAAAAAGGGCTGCAAAATCAATCGTAGTCTAGCTTTATATGATACATTAAATTTGACTGGTATTTGTGTGATAAATAAGTATGTATGAATGGTGTGGCATTGGTGTCAGAGCAATGAGTGTGTATGAGTGGTGTTGTATTGGTGTGGGAGCAATGAGTGTGTATGAATGGTGTTGCATTGGTGTGATAATAATGAGTTTATATGAGTGGTGTGGGAGGAGTGAATGTGTTAAGAGTGGTGTGGGAGGAATGAGTGTGTCAGAGTGGTGTGGGAGCATCGAAAGTGTTAATATGCATTGTTGTCTCACATAAACGCTGTTAAAATATATATAATTTTCTCATCATCACCATTCAGCTTATCCATTTGGTAGTGTTTGGCGATGAACGAGCTCCTCAGCTATCAAACTAAATGCTCAAAATGTTGAATATGTTACCTCCTACTGTATATAAATTGCTCTAATTAATTTTATTTATATTTCAGATGATAAAATTTTGCCTTCAGAAGGACCTAATGTGTCCAGTGATGTCCCCAGAATCACTCAGAACAGCATTCCACAAATGACACTCAAGACACAATTAGCCAGGTTATCAGAAAATGTATATGACTGTGAAATGGGACCACAGAGTCATAACTCTTATTTAATGGGAAATAATATATCAATTGCTAAAGAATGGTAAGATGTGCATTCCCCATGTTCTTACCAGTATGCATGTTCAGTGCGCTCAAACTTTATTGACTTATCTATCAATTAAGAAGATCATGATTTCAGATCCAAAATCAGTTTATTCATGTTATAATTCATGACAAAACTAAATATTTTTGAAAATACTTGATTAAGTTTAGCTTCTTGATTATTAATTTGAATTTTAATTGCTTATCAAAGTTTGAAAGGAACTTTAAATGTTATTACAATTTCCCTCTGTACTGAGGTTCCTAAAGTTTTATGAAATAGAATATGTCTTGATCTTCAGTCCTCCACCATTGATATTGACATCTGGAGAAGCATTGTTGGAGTCTGCCGGAAAGAGACCAGTGGAGGCTGTTAACAGGGCTTTGGGAGAAGCTTTTGCCCTCGTCACCATCCCCTTGACTTGTTTCACTTTATTTCTTCATCATCTATTAAGGTATTGTTGTTCTTAATATACCTTATCTAGAATCATTAAGTGCAAATTCTACATAAGAAGTACTGTAATAGAATATAGTACTGTAATATAAAGCTCAAGTCATGTCATGTTAGTAGCATCTTGGAAACTGGGCCTATTGTGTGTTTATTATGAGTCTTTTTTTCATACAACTTCCTCAACAAAATGATCATCCCAGACGAGTTTACATGGGCTTTTTATCCATAATCTTTTTTTGTCTTTGCACAGTGTAGTTCTTCATCTTTATCACCATTCCTCCTTAACAGATATTTTCTTTTGACAGCTTCAAACAGTATCCTCCCATTTTACAGGAGGCATTCCTTTCACACCCACAACATTTACCTACAACTGTAAATCTTCATAACTTTATTCCCTTTCATTTTGTCTGTGTCACTAAACCATCACCTTTACATGGACTGGGATGGAAACATTTCTGTGTCATAACTTCTTGCTACTTTGCTCAGCATACCATCCATCTTGCTATTCTACAATGCTTAATACCCTATAATGCATCATCTTTGCTGCCTATCACCCAATCACTACTTATTGGAATTCTACTTTCAACACAAATTTGCTGTGTACTACCTCACAAGTGTATATGTATATTGCTACTGTTATGTTATCTTGTAATTCCTTTTTTTATCTTCATACATGCCACACTTCATCTCTTGTGTTTCTCTTCCTTTGTGTTTCCCTGCTTGGATAGGATTGTACAGTGCTAGTACAGTGGTAGCGCGCTGGCCTGGCATTCGCTGGGTCGGCAGATCGAGTCCCCGCCTGGGCCTGTGATGCTTAAGCTGTTTACTGGGGAGGAACTGCTGTGGTCAGGCACCACAGTGGTGCAGCGGTGGTCCACCATGGCTGTGAGGCATAGACCTCTAAACAAAACCTAGTAGTAATACTAGTAGTAAAACAAACAAACTAGCTAATATAAGTTGTTCAGTATGAAGAATAAATATCCAGTCTGTAATATTGCAATAATATCAGTTTCGACAACACATGGGTGATTAGCATGTGGCACAACACATTGAATATGTATGTAAATATGTAAATATTTTGTAGCTAGTCTTGAGTCAACAGGTAGACACCAGGACTTTTGCTCATCTAAACTGTTTCTTGAGGAAGTCTGTGATGTTACTCTCACAGAAGACATGCCAAACATCATTTACTAAACATGCTATCACATGCAAAACTAGGTCACAAAATATTTTGTTGCAAAAATACATATTAAGTAATAGAAATAAAGTACTAACTTACATAATAGCAAATATTTTCACTAAATAGAATTTCTCAGACAATGGTTGAAATCAAATAATGACATTATTGTGAAAAAGGCATAGATAGGGTTACCAAAAAGAGCAAGGATTCCCTATATGCATGGCAAGGAACTCTGTGTATTGTAGATCCATAATGTTAAATTGACCTAAATAATATATTTTCTTTCTTTTCAGATTTGTTCTTCAAGGTTTGGTTCGACCCATTTTTATCGACACCCTGAGGTTGATAATTGAGTACCTCGTTCAGCCCTTCATAACAGGGGTAATGAAGCCTCTCTTGGTCACTGTACATGTTGCATCAATGAGCCTTAGTGAAACTATGTTAGTGTGTGTACGGCCCTTAACCAGTGTGTTACAGTCAGTGAGGTTAGTGGAGGTTCATTATACAAGCAGGTACTCCGTAGAGGAGATTTGATCTAGCTTCAGGAACAAGATGTGTTGTTTTTGTATACACAAGTTTTTAACTTTTTATTTTGATGCTTTAACTTATTCTGAAAGAGATGATTATGCCTTAAAGTACAATAAGAAGAGTTCTTATAATAAGGTAAATGTTGAGTTATAGTGATGTGGATGTGATGGAGTACATTGAAAAGCTTTCTATTTTAATGATCTTGTCAAAAATGGAAGATTTTTTTAATCAGACTGATTAAGGCCTGTAAGGGATATGTCAGCTAAAATTATTGGTGAAGCAAAGATAAACTGTACAGGCCTTATATGATTTTTGATGGATAGTGATAAGTTGATATAATTAGCTATGTCATACATGCTATTAATTTAGTGAATATTTATAAATATGGCATTTCATCATTACTTTCCATTGCATCTATCACTTAAGTCAATGTGGGTATATTCTTTCTTCAGATAGTATTTTTATGTTGTTTATCAAGTCATTCCGTCCAGGAACTCCATCCAAGGTGGCAGTTATGACAGAAGTGTCCTTATGTTAGCCTGTCCATGCATAACTTCCTCTCCTTTAATCAGTTTCCTGAAGTCTGTTTCAGATTTGCTTTTCTGCTTTGTCTTCAAGCCTCACCGGTGGTTTCTCCATATCTCAACCACTTCAATTAGACCATTCTATTTATGTGTATAGAATTAGAAAGTTTATGTATTTTTCTATGTATACAGTATTATTTATTTATTTATTTATTTATTTTACTTTTTTCTCATATGTTTGCATTCTTTACTATTTATGCAAATCCAATTCTCCTCATTGCTCTCCTTTACTACTTGAAGATTCATACTGTGCCACTTTATTTGCAAAGTTGTACACACTGACTCTACCTTGTACATACCACATGTACCTATACTGAAGTAGCTCTTTCAGTTGCTGAATTTTTCATTTTTGCACTTATTATTAATATTTTTGAGGCAAATGTTAGAATAGGTAGTGTTAACAATCTTATACACCTTGTCTCATCCATACCTTTCATCATCATCATGATAATCAATATCATCATCAACATCAACATCAACATTATCTAAATATACACGAACATCAATATCAACATTATCATCATCATCATCTGCAATATCTTCTCCAGGGAGCTTCATGCAAGGAAAGCCATTCCAGGAATGTAACAAGACACCATACTCTTTTATTTCATCAGTCCTCTCCACGCCGAACTTATCTATTCCTTTACTTTTTTTCCTTCTTAAAGATAAGTATCATTCTCTCTTTGTACCCCTTGCTTCATTTCAAGACAACTTTAAAAAGTTGTCTTAACAACTTAAAAAAAAAAATCACTTTGTCTTGATCCATTTTCTGTAATGTTCATACCATCTCATGGTATTGCTTCCTGCCCATCCTCCCATCCTCTTCCATTCCATTCCTTTCATCTCATACACTTAACCATTATTGTGTATGAATTTATTGTACTGTACTTAAGTTGTTCCTTCAAAATCTAGCGTAATGATGATTGGTGAGAAATAATTCCTTATGCACCTGTATCGGTGAGGATAAGCAGGAAACCAGTATCAATAGAAAAGGAATATGAGAATGGTTAGCATTAATTCACTGCCCTGAAAAGAAAAGGGATGTTATTGAGAAATGCAAGAAACTATGCTAGTCTGAGACTAATTATCTGCCTGCCTCTGCCTTGGGCTGTATATTTGTTGCCACCAGTCAGCAATAGCTAGGAAAGAACCAAAAGAGATTGTTGATAGTATTGAATCTTTCTTTAATTAGACTTTGTCACTTCATTGGTACAATATATGTATAAAAGAACACATTGGATGCCATAAATTAAACGCTATCACTTTCGCTCACTCCATCATTATATGTAGTGCAGAGACTTTGTAGAAGATGTCTTTAGACTTGACACCTGACACTACTACATATATCACAATATATTTTTTCCCTCTTCATCTACTACACTCCACACACTACACACCCCATCATTTTGCTCAAGGAGGAGAGTAACTGCTTATTCATTAGCGAAACTTGCGTAATGATCGGGGCGCAAATCTCAGTCTACTAAATGATAGGCAAAGACGTTACAACTGAGAAAGTGAACACGTGTTTGTGTGTGTTTCACTGTACAGTCTGCTGCTGGTCTCTCTCGAGACAGCCGGCCGTCCCCCTATGGAAAGAGCTCAGAGCTCATACTGACCAATCTTTGGGTTGGACCGAGACCACTCACACACAACACACCGGGACAACGAGGTCACAACTCCTCGATTTACATCCCGGACCTACTCACTGCGAGGTGAACAGGGGCTACATGTGAAAGGAGACACACCCAAATAATCTCTGTCCGCCCAGGGGATCGAACCCTGGCCCCCTCGGTTGTGAGCCGAGTGTGTGTGTGTCTAGTTGTGACATTGAGAGAAAAGTGTTATGTTCCTACTGTACTATCTACATATTTTTATCCAGCTTTTCTATAAACTTGTGAATATTCCTTGCATGGACCACCTCGGCATCCAAACTATTACAAGTTTCTATATTTCTTGTGTGGAAAGCTGAATCTCTTGGTATCTCCTACAGTGGGTCATCTTTGACTTTTTCAATTGTCCTCTCATGTTTCTTGAGTCTCACACCAATAGATCATTTCTGTCAATTTTCACCATTTCCTTTGAAGCCTTATGCAGTGCTGTAAGAGTACCCATTTCTCACTCTTCATGTAGGGTTGGGAGTTTAGGTCTTGATGATCTCCCTTATATGGAAAATCCTTCAGGTATGGGGCCATCTTGGTTGCTGCTCTTTTTGTGTGTATGCGTGTGTGCATGCGTGTGTATTTACCTAGTTATAGTATACAGGGCCTGTGCTACATTCGTCTTGTCCTGTTTGTCCATTTTTTCTTTCAGTTAAAGTACATTCCTTGCCATTATCACCTCTTCATTCAGTTCATTCCAAGTATCTATACTTCTTTGGGGAAATCTGTACTTTTTGTATCATTCAAGAAAATTCCTTTTTGTAATTTTTTCTTGTGTTCCCTCAAATATCTAGCCTCTCCTTTTCTTCTCAATATTAGATCTTTCATATCTGTTTCCTTCAGGTTGTTCATCAATTTATATATTGTAATTAAGTTTCCTCTTTCTCTTCTTTCTTTTGGTATTGGTAGATGCGTTTCTTTTAAACTTTCCTCATATGTTAGGTCTTCCAAATCTGGCACCATTTTAGTTGTTATTCTCTGTATTCATTCCAATTCCAAGACATGCATTCTCTTGTGCGGGGACCATATTACTTCTGCATATTCCAGTTTTGGTCTAATCATTGTAGTTATAATTTTTCTCATCACATCTTTAGCTATAAAGTGAAAAGTCATTCGTATATTTCTTAGCATCCTGAATGTGTTACCAAATATTCTATATATGTTTCTTTGGTGATAAGTTGTCCTGTATTACCACTCCCAAATCTTTCTCTTGCGTGTGTGTGTGTGTGTTTTTTAGATATCATGTAAAGTGTCATATATATGTTCATCAAATCTTAACGGTGATGTGAAAAAATGCTGTTAAATTGTAGTCCAAACTTCAAACTTCATATCATAATAAGTTAAGTCACTTATTTCCCAGACTCCATCTCATTATTATGTCTAGTCATTCTTATCATCCATGTTTCTCACTATCTGTAAAGTGGTAAATGACAAACTCTTTGATAAACTCCGTCCACAATGAAATCAGAGCTAAAATGAACTTTGATTGATGCAAAGGTTTGTCTGAAGTACCCACATCTGTGTCTACAGGATGAACACATAATTAAGTAATGATGAAGCACCATTGAGTTGTGGAAGTCGTCTAGTCATTAGTAATTAGATTTTATTAGAAGTTTGATAAATTTTTGCAATGATTTTGTATTTTACGGTTTAAGTAGTTTAAGATATTAAATAATTTTTTTCAGAAACATAATATTTGTAGCTACAGTAGTGTAAGTGATGTATGAAGTTGGTTGCATGTCAATAAACTGGAAACAAATTTTGTATGTATGAGTATTTGAGGTAAATCAAGAAAGAAGTACAATTGAACTAATGGCAACCTTAAAGTCACCAACACAGAGTCTGTTTTCCTTTGATTTTCAGTCACTCTTAACAATTGATATATCGATAGAAAATATAGACAGTGTCATTTTAGTAAATTAAGCCAAAATTATTTACAGTGCATAAAACATTTCATCAATTTATTTTTTTTAATGAATATTCACACCAATATTTTGAAAGGCATTTGTTTCAGTAAAGGTTAAGTGTAGATGAGTGTCTCGCATAGTTGATAATGACTGTACACCCTTCCAAGACAGAACTGATAGTGAAAAATATCGAAAAATATTAATTATCTGTAATTTTTTGGTTTACACAAAGGATCATTGGTGAGTCTC
>JAPQNM010000003.1:39454116-39456616 GCA_029783475.1 Metacarcinus magister | reverse complement strand
AACTATACCCCGTTGCACTTTTTAACTGGATGCCGTTTCGTCCTACTTGACATCAATGTTATTTTAGTATCTTAAAGAAAATTAATCTATTAAATACTGATATTCTGGCTCTAAGAAATGTGGGTAGTGTGCATCTATCGTTTTCTTTATATATGTTATTAATAGTGGTGGTGGTGGTAGTAGTAGTAGTAGTAGTAGTAGTAGTAGTAGTAGTAGTAGTAGTAGTAGTAGTAGCAGAAGAATAAGTAGAAATGTTTCCTGTGTAGCTTCAGAGTTGTTGGTTATTACATATTGTTTTTATGACTGGATTCAGTCATCACTCAGTATCTACACTGGCTGATAACAACATTACTACTACTACTACTACTACTACTACTACGACTACAACAACAACGACAACAACAACTACTACTACTACTACTACTACTACTACTACTACTACTACTACTACTACTACTACTACTACGACTACAACAACAACAACAACAACAACAACTACTACTACTACTACTACTACTACTACTACTACTACTACTACTACTACTACTACTACTACTACTACTACTACTTCTACTATTCATAATAATAGTAATAATAATAGTAATGATAATAATAATAATGATAATAAAAATAGTAATACTAATGACAACAGTGTGGTGGTTGAACAGCTACACGAGTGACAGATCATGTCCCTGAGTCAAGCTATCCCATGACCACAACAGGATCTTGGGTGGACGTGGCTATGCAGACCAAAGCTGACATCAGGTGGAACTACCATCGGCAAGATTAGGGTTACGGCTGCGATAAAGAGCTTGGGGGACAACAGTTATCAGTCAGGAAAGAACAGGAAGGACAATGGGTGATAACAGTTTAAGGGTCATGGGCGGCGTGTTGCTATTTTTTAGGAAATGAGCACCTGACAGATAGCTGGTAACAATGAGACAAATGCACTTATGTACTTGATTGATTAGCTTATGCTTGCAGTTGGCACCATTACGAGCACGTTGGTTACACTTGAATATTTTTCCCCACTTATATATGCATCACCACGGATGTGAAGCCTGTATGAATGTATGCATATCGTGTAGTACGTCTCTGTATAATTAACTAAAGTAATTACTGCCAGATTTGGTATTAATAAGGACTTTATCTGACGTAATGACTACTAAAGGTTTGTTTTGTCGCATTGCATTGTATGAAAGGCGTATGTGTATGTGTGTATGTATGTATGGTGTGTATATGTATGACGTAAATCTAACTTTATAAATGGAGTGCAGGACAGATATTATGTAATTGAAATGAGTTATAATTTGCTTAACCTTAGCACAGAGAAGCATAGCATATTTTCGTGTGTGATAAGTATTAGCTGAAGTAACTAGTGGGTTTTGAACATTAAAAGAGTATTGGCTAAGGGAAAACGAAAAAACTTAGGAAAAAAATCCCGCTTGTCTTGGCTTGTCACCCAACGCGGCCTCTTTCACCTCCTGACTAGCGTTCAATGATTTGCTGGTAAATCGTTAGTGATAAGGTAATTATCGCGAAAAGTCCAAAGGTAACACACACACACACACACACACACACACACACACACACACACACACACACACACACACACACACACACACACACACACACACACACACACACACACACACACACAAGAACCTGTACATACGACTATCTTTAATTCATCATCATCATCATCATCATCATCATTATCATAGCTATCTGCAATATGAGCTACTATCATGTGGACAGTCTTCTATTTCTCACAACTAATTTTGAAATGTATATATCAACCTACTGCTACCTTCATTGTCGATAAACTATCTATTGTTATCATTATTAATTTAAAATATTTTTTTTATTGCTTTCTTTCTTAAAGTTTGTGTCTCTTGAACCTGTGGCTCCGGTAGGCTTGTTGGAGGCTTAGATGGTCGGCCTACGCCCGTTAGTAGCGCAGGCTAGACTTCTTATCATTATTATCATTATCATTATTATTGTTATTATTATCATAATAAGTATCATCATTATTATCATATTATTATTATTATTATCATTGTTATTACTATTATTATTGTAATTGTTATCATTATTATTATTATTATTATTATTATTATTATTATTATTATTATTATTATTATCATCATTATTATTATTATTATCATTATTATTATCATTTTATTATCATTATCAGTATTGTTAATATTACTCATACACAATTAAAGTCATTCATCCATCGGACGACAGTAGATTATTGATGATTATTTTTTCATTGCCATGAACGACACGTTACTGATATTACGAACTTAAGATATTGCATCGAGGTTATTGTATTTGATGGTGATTGGCAAAGTTGAAAGGAAGACCTCTCAGGTAGGCATCACTAGTAGTGGATGAAGTCTACATAGTCACTTTGAAGGCAAACTCACTGATCCTTCACCACTGTCCCTCTCAATTCAGACTCAAACGTGATAAACTTCACACGTTATTCTTTATT
>JAPQNM010000003.1:39441616-39449116 GCA_029783475.1 Metacarcinus magister | reverse complement strand
TTCCTCGCCCACCTATTCTTCCTTCTGTCCCCACTTCCCCCTCTCACTAGTTTATATAATTTTTATTTTATTATATGGACAATGGAAACAATAGGGCGTAGATAATTTTTTAGAATGTATTGCAGAAAAGAGAATAGCAGAGTATAGGCAGTGACTCGGCTTGTGATGAATCCACACTATAATGTCAGGGAGTTTGTCGGTCTTGTTGCTGGTATACACGAGTACATCTCTGTTTGTCTTTCAAGGTCATTCAGAAGCAGAGGACATAGGATCTTTGTAACATAAAAAAATAGCGATAAGATTGACGTGAATGAGAAAACAAACAATTATTTAATATAATGGAGGAGAAACATAAAGGATAAAAAATGGAGATAAACAGGGTATGTGGCTAGAAGGGTAGATAACAACTGACAGGGGAGCAGGCTGCCTCACTAAACCTTGATGAACAGCAGATGAAGTAATGAACAAAGATTGAGTACAGTTCCGAGACTCAAGATGAAGATTGAGTGAGACCTTTCTCTTGCAGTGCCTTGTGATGTAATGATGATGACGATGAGGATAATGATGATGATGGTCAATAGTTCAGACCTCCTAAGAAATTCTACTTAGTTTATTTTCTTCTAAAGCTTTTGTTGATACATTAATGAGTACCTTGGATAAATGCTTTTATATATTTCATAATAAGCTGAAAGGCCATTGAATCATAAGTTGTTTTTGGCGTCCTTAGCCATGCACCAGTGTTACTATTGCACCTCAACACGACTCATGGAGCTTCTCTTGGTGTGTACATTCTGAAGACTAATACGGCTATCTATTGGAATTTATTTTGTTGTCTTTTGAAATATCCACCAGAATTTCATTCTCTCTTAACATCTTTCTTTACTGTAGTATCTGTTCAAGGTAGATGTGATTCGTCTGTTGTTTCCGATACCGTGCTGCCATCTGCTGATATATTTACTGGTGGGATTATGACATTTGAAGGTCTTATTATTCATGAACGTTCTTAACACTGTCCACAATTTTATTCTTAGATTGAATAGCTATTTCTATATATAAAGATTGTTTGTTTTATACCTAAAATCAATTTTGATTTGCATATTCCTTGTTTTTATTCTCATCATAAAATCATTTGTAACTTTTATCTATTCTATCTAATCTCTGACGTCTCATTCCCTCCGTGAACATTACCAAGGGAGAGGCCACGGGAGAGAGCCTTCAGATCCCTATCCACACACTCCTTCCCTGCTTATTCAATCCCTCCCCCTCCACCCTCCATCCATTTCCATTTTTCTATTTTTATCCAAATAAAATATAACAGCTTGTAACCTTCTTTCCTGAGCGAGCAGTTTGGTTATTCTTGGTTGTCTCCGGAGTTATGTTTTTCAGCAACTACCCAAACTGAAGCTAGCAGTTTGGGTATGCTGGGTAAGTTTTTTTAATTTCATGGTCACCCAGCATGTCTATTATACTTATAATGTTAAAAAAAATTGGAATTTACATAAACGCAACACAGTATTTTAACATATTATTTAGATATATTTGTTTGATTTTTATATGTATTAAAATAATCATATCATAGCCGGTTTTTAATGAAAATCAATCATTGTATTTTGTTTTATTCATCATCAGCAATCAATATCAAAAGTCACACTACATAACTACATTTCCTGACGCAACATTTACACCTTCAAGTTTGGTGCAAGGTAACACGTGTTCACTAGTCACGTTACACTCTGCTGGTGGTGACGAGGCTCAAGTTGTATATTTCCTTAAGACTGTTCGTTCTGTGCCCGCCACGCCTTGATCATGTTCTTGACTTGGTCGTGGTCGTGGCGTGCCTTGGAAGACCATCCTTAGTATTATTTAGTAGCTTGGTAATTTTGGGTAAGAGTACATCATTTCAATGCACTGAAAACGTGAAAAATTGACCGGATTGTGTGACGTCGCGGCCCATCGCTCAGGCCTTGAATATAGAAGGCATTGGTAGTTCCCGCCGACGAGACATTAGACGCGTCACTCTTTGCAGTATTCCAGCCATGCGTTGTAAGCCATGAGTGCCACGGCCAACCAGTAGGCGTAGTAACCCAGGCGATCACGGAGGCTACAGCGAACGTGTCGCTGTTCTGAAGCTTCACTCTTGTTTCCACTAACCGCAGTCTTGTTTCCATAAGCGTTATTCTTGTTTCCAGAAACCTTATTCATGTTTCCAGAAACCTTATTCATGTTTCCAGAAACCTTATTTTTGTTTCCAGAAACCTTATTATTGTTTCCAGAAGCCTTATTCTTGCTTCCAGAAGCCTTATTCTTGTTTCCAGAAACCTTATTCTTGTTTCCAGAAGCCTTATTCTTGTTTCCAGAAGCCTTATTATTGCTTCCATAAGCTTCACTCTTGTTTCCATTAACCCCAATCTTGTTTTCAGAAACCTTATTCTTGTTTTCGTGAATCTTTGCCTTATTTTCAGCAGCCATATTCTTGTTTTTAGAAGCCTTTGTCTTGTTTTCAGAAGATTTTGTCTTATTTTCGGTAGACTTCGACTTATTTTCGGTAGATTTCGACTTATTTTCGGTAGTCTTTGCCTTGTTTTCGGTAGCCTTCGTCTTATTTTCGGTAGTCTTTGCCTTGTTTTCGGTAGCCTTCGTCTTATTTTCGGTAGTCTTTGTCTTGTTTTCGGTAGCCTTCGTCTTATTTTCGGTAGTCTTTGCCTTGTTTTCGGTAAGCTGCGTCTTATTTTCGGTAGTCTTTGTCTTGTTTTCGGTAACCTGCGTCTTATTTTCGGTAGTCTTTGCCTTGTTTTCGGTAAGCTGCGTCTTATTTTCGGTAGTCTTTGTCTTGTTTTCGGTAGCCTTCGTCTTATTTTCGGTAGTCTTTGTCTTGTTTTCGGTAACCTGCGTCTTATTTTCGGTAGTCTTTGTCTTGTTTTCGGTAACCTGCGTCTTATTTTCGGTAGTCTTTGCCTTGTTTTCGGTAGCCTTCGTCTTATTTTCAGCAGCCATCTTTTCACCTGCCTGTTTCTGCAGCTGTTCATTACGTGCTCGCCACGCCTTAACCTCGTCCCTTACCTGGTCGTAACAACACTTTACTTTTTCTTTCAGGCCCCGGAAGAATATTTTTTGAGTCGCAGAATTATACGTAACGTCCACCTGATATTGCTTACGGAGGGTGGCGAGGAAGGTGTGCTTGGCACCCAGTTTTTGTCGTTGAAACTTCCGAGGCACCTTCACGTTCCAGCGAACCACTTCACTTTCAGGATCTACAGCTTATTATTATTATTATTATTATTATTATTATTATTATTATTATTATTATTATTATTATTATTATTATTATTATTATTTGTCTTGTTGGCAGAATTGAAGAGTCCTCGTAGAGGGGGATGAGAAGGTCCTTAACAAGCTACTCTATTTCGCAGCTCCTATTCTAGCAACAATACAAAATCTCTGGTACAAGACTCAACAGGCAGTATCCTTCACCTTATGGCTCAGATTGTCTTCGGACGACAAGGCAATGTGTTTTGCAACAACTAACCAAACTGAAGCCAGCAGTTTGGGTATGCTGGGTGAGTGGTTTTTTTTTAGTCATGGTCACCTAGCATGTCTATTTACTTAATTCATATATCCTTCTGGGTGTCCCTTCAAGTGTCAGCGTGAAGTGAACCTCTTCTTCCTGTAACATTTTGTAGAACCTTTACTGATAATTTTTGTTGTTTCTATTACTTATTTGTACTTTTTGTAACTGATCTCATGTAGAAAGTAAACAAGCAGAGTCGCTTCTGTGGAAGATGGGATCTGTCTAGCTACTGTAAGGGTACCAAAACTACGTAATCCTGATTCTCTCTCTCTCTCTCTCTCTCTCTCTCTCTCTCTCTCTCTCTCTCTCTCTCTCTCTCTCTCGCTCTCGCTCTCGCTCTCGCTCTCGCTCTCGCTCTCGCTCTCGCTCTCTCTCTCTCTCTCTCTCTCTCTCTCTCTCTCTCTCTCTCTCTCTCTCTCTCTCTCTCTCTCTCTCTCTCTCTCTTCTCTCTCTCTCTCTCTCTCTCTCTCTCTCTCTCTCTCTCTCTCTCTCTCTCTCTCTCTCTCTCTCTCTCTCATCTCTCTCTCTCTCTCTCTCTCTCTCTCTCTCTCTCTCTCTCTCTCCTCTCTCTCTCTCTCTCTCTCTCTCTCTCTCTCTCTCTCTCTCTCTCTCTCTCTCTCTCTCTCCTCTCTCTCTCTCTCTCTCTCTCTCTCTCTCTCTCTCTCTCTCTCTCTCTCTCTCTCTCTCTCTCTCTCTCTCTCTCTCTCTCTCTCTCTCTCTCTCTCTCTCTCTCTCTCTCTCTCTCTCTCTCTCTCTCTCTCTCTCTCTCTCTCTCTCTCTCTCTCTCTCTCTCTCTCTCTCTCTCTCTCTCTCTCTCTCTCTCTCTCTCTCTCTCTCTCTCTCTCTCTCTCTCTCTCTCTCTCTCTCTCTCTCTCTCTCTCTCTCTCTCCTCTCTCTCTCTCTCTCTCTCTCTCTCTCTCTCTCTCTCTCTCTCTCTCTCTCTCTCTCTCTCTCTCTCTCTCTCTCCTCTCTCTCTCTCTCTCTCTCTCTCTCTCTCTCTCTCTCTCTCTCTCTCTCTCTCTCTCTCTCTCTCTCTCTTTGTTATACTATGTGACCCCTCGATGAATAAGTAAAAAAAGAAATATGAATGTTTCTGTAAAAACAACACAGTTATTTAATTTGTAAGTCTCTCATAAATTCTGGTTCCACATTTTCCTGTCATGAACGGTCACATGACTTAGAACATCACCAAAACATCACGAACACCTTATGCTGTGGAACCAAAGAAGTGAAGTGTTAGGCGAGGAAAGAGCGTTCTGAGCAGCCAAAAACAGTTACTTAACTTTAAGGAGAGGTAAGCACTTTTCAGAGCTCTTTTTTTTTCTTTATTTTCAGTCACAATCCTTTCTCAGGAAATTTAAAGCATTGGCAACAATTTTATTTAAGAAATGTGGCTGTACGTACAGGCACAATATTTCAATGCTTAATGCAGCACTAAGCGGTAATTTTGATTGAGTTATCCATTGAAAATACTTTCTTTGATAACGAATTTTACGGATAAACTCAAATATTTAAATTATAGTAATATGTATTTTTTTTTCCTTTCTTTTTGCGAGCGACCTTTCTGTGCTAATGAATAAGTATTTAAAGCAGATGCACAAATAAGTAAGCAAATAAATCAAGAAATACATAAATAAATAAACAAAATATAGGTAAAAATCAATGAAAAATATCTAGATCACGATTGACCTTTGTGAAGTGTGTGTTTGTCTGTAATGCAACACAAGTGACTGTTGTTTTCTCTCGTACTGTAAGAGTTTATGGTTCCTACTTAAGAATACGAGGTGTGAAGTCATTTAACAACCATTAACGTAATTGTTGTTAGTTGTCACGAGAGCGGGGACACAGCATCATTAAACTATACTTAACAGAACAAAAGGTTAAGACCCACAGTTACCCTTCAAACCTAATCAAACACTAAACCAATTAGTTCTAAGTACCACACGACCAGAGGCAGCTCTTAACTATTTTCTCCTTTTACACAGTTTGTCTCTTCCTACGCTGTCAAACATGGCCTGTGTGTAGTTGTGGTGTTAGTGCTGACACATCTGCCTGCCTAATGGATTATTATAACAGTTCTTACAACATTCCAAATACTCGCATGTATCATTGTAATTTGACACAATGACCTGTAAAACTTGTCTCGATGGAAGAGAGGGGTTAATACCGGTTTTTTGCACACATGATGTAGGCATTGACAGTAACAAGATTCTGAGAAAAAAAAATAATGAATGCAAAATAAGAAATAAGCATCATGGATGACAGGAAGTTGTGTACATTTTGTGTGGGTATAGTAAGGCTCCGGGGAAAGTCAGTCGTCATGTTGTATATTACTAAGGCGTCAGTAAGTTAAAATGACAGAAACTCTAAGACCTTGAAGACAAAAAGACACACTTAGGTAATGGTACAGTCAAAACAACCTTGCATCACCGTCATCTGCACAACTAATAATGTTTTTCCTTCTTCATATTCGCTTGAGTAGTGACCGATACCGAGCAAAGTTTAACTCAATTTTAATTAATTACATCACTCTTTTACTGATATTGTGTGACACCAGCCCTCCCTCCCACCAGCTCAACCAATTGCATGAAACCGATCACACGCTATTGTTTGTAAGCATAGTGCGTGCGATAGATAACACTGACCTCCTCTCACTAGATCGATCGATTTTTTTTTGGTATCAACAATGTCGTCAGATGAGGAGGACAGGTTTATGTTGTGGTGCATACAAAAATGTTGTCACCCAGGTGTAATGCAATCTCTCTCTCTCTCTCTCTCTCTCTCTCTCTCTCTCTCTCTCTCTCTCTCTCTCTCTCTCTCTCTCTCTCTCTCTATGTATTTTCCATTCATTTTGCCCAAAAGGTATGTAGCATCCTTAGTTGAATACTCTGTATAGTGTAGCTTTGAATATATGGATATTTCTCGATTTCTTTAATAGATATAATTTTTTTTTGCTGGATAATTAGGCATCTTCGTAACAATACAGCTGAGTCACATTTCCGTACAACCACGCAACTCAGTCTAAAAGGAACAAACTCTGTACGTCCAGCCACACGCAATTACAGTTGTGTGGTCAACACCTGACTTCAGTTTCAGTCGCACCGTTGAGAGAAGTTCATAGGGAACTAATAATCAAATCGTAGAGGAAATTGAGTGCAAGTCTCATGCTTTGTCATCCTAATCCCTGCAGGTTGTTCTCTAGGTGTTGATATGCCTCTGCCTTCTTTTTCTTCCTTGCTCAACTCAGTTCGGGAAACAGGTTTAGAAATACTTGTCGACGGGGATAAGCCAGGAAATTCGTGCTTAATATGTAGTTAAAAAAAATAATAATAAATTTGCACAAAACTAATAAAATGCTTACAAGCATATTCTTATTTATTGAGGAAAGACATTCAGGTATATTTCTCCAGAATATCTTAGTCCTTCACCTATCTATATATCCGTAATTAGACAGAATTAATATGTATGTTGAGAAAAACTGTATGTGTATATATATGTATATATATATATATATATATATATATATATATATATATATATATATATATATATATATATATATATATATATATATATATATGTGTGTATATATGTATATATATATATATATATATATATATATATATATATATATATATATATATGTATATATAAATAAATATATATATATATATATATATATATATATATATATATATATGTATATATATATATATATATATATATATATATATATATATAAATAAATGTATATATATATATATATATATATATATATATATATATATATATATCAATGAGGTTCTTAGTGAATTGTTTATATCTTTCATAAAATGAAGTAAAGTGAATGACGGAAAGAATATCTTGTTGTTTGGCTGTATGTTGCTGCTCAAACAAGAACAGTCGATAACCAACACCAAGGTGAATTTCGT
>JAPQNM010000003.1:39399116-39436616 GCA_029783475.1 Metacarcinus magister | reverse complement strand
ATTACTATTATTATTATTATTATTATTATTATTATTATTATTATTATTATTATTATTATTATTATTATCATCATCATCATTATCATCATCATCATCATTAATCTGAAGCCACATCCTGTACGTCTTGTAAACATATGTGTTTTACGAGTTTATGCAAATTTAAAACATCTTCCACCTTTGCATCGCAACAAGCTGCATGATTTTCTCCTCTTTATTATCATCAACACTTTCACGTCTTTTAAGAAACAAGGACTCTCATACGTGTGTTTGTGGTTTCCGGTGGAGGGGTTACCTGAAGGAGTTCTGCCTACACACCCACACACACACACACCCACACCCACACACACACACACACACACACACACACACACACACACACACACACACACACACACACACACACACACACACACACACACACACACACACACACATACACAAAAGTTGTTCTAATGAAAAACTGGAAACGTACAAGCAGGAAGAAACAAAACAAGACAAAATATATTGTGTAAAATAATATGAGAAACAAGACAATGATGAGGAAAAGCCTCTGTAAGTCTTTTGCTGCATCCTGGAGTGCTTCCAGGGATACAGACTAAGAAGAATGCTAGAATAGAGGATTAAAAAAATCCTTCGTCCCTCTTCTTTTCCATAGGACTTTAAAATGGATGTGCAATTTATTGTATATGTCAAATGCATATACAATAAAGGATGATGAAACCAAAATGGAGGAAAAATATTAGCAGTAATGAAAGGAGGAAAAGAAGCTCCACGCCCAAAGATGCAGATGATGCAATTATAATGAATCTAATGAACGAGGAGAACTAATACACTTTGAGCTGGTCTAAATGTTCTTCTTCGTCATTCTGGGGTGGGAAGGAGATGTAGTGTGTGAAGTTAAATTACAACAATATAAATGGAGGACCATTCTTACGTTGAAAGTAACCTCATAATACTGCAAATCATCTTTCATATGTACGCGTATGTGGTATGTACTCAAGGTGGGCCCACGCTACCTGGGAACCAAGTCTTCCCACCAGAAACGACACCAACAAACGTTGGACAACTTTACACATGGCATTTTCCATTACTAAACAAGTGTGGCACTCATTAGAGTGTAAGTACCTCCGCGTCGCTACTCATATTCGTAAATTTTTCCTGACCTTGACCTTTGACCTTGACCTTTGACCTTGAGTGGATACTTTGGGTAGGTGGTCATATTGGTGAAGTTTTACGTTGTGATGCGTTTCAACAGAGTTATGAATTTTTGAAAATCCTGTTTGTCTTGGCAGCCACTTAGTGTTGGGCGCGCTGATGGGGCGCCCAACGTACCATTCAAAAGGAATTCCATTGGCGAAGTTTAATTTTTTCTGACTTTTACCTTTGGCTTTGACCTTTCAAAATGTTATGGAGTGGTAAAGCTTTAGAGTAGGAGATAATGTTGATGAAGTTTCATGAAGTTGCGATGCATGGTGTTGTCAGGAAGTTGCTAAGATACCAACAAACAAATAAATAATGAAGGCCTCGCATCGTAACACGAAACAGAAGCAACAGTCTGTCTGTAGTTTTATCTTTTTAACGGGACAGGAAGTGACTGAGACAGGAAGTGAACAAATGATTGCTTGCAGGTATCCTTCTCCCATTTATGTTTTTTTTTCCTTTTTTTCTGCTTTATCATTATTCATTACTGTTCCAATCTTTGTATCCCCTTCTCCTCTTCTTCCTTCCTAACCTTCTTCCCTCCCCATTCACTCTACCTTTTTCACCAACGGCCAGTATCCTGCACCGCCGGATCTTTGCCCTCCAGTGTTTGTCCTTCCTCCCGGCGCAGGTGTCCAGGAAGTGAGCAGTTTGCAGAGCTCTTCTGGCCCCGACACGGGAAGCGGAGGTCCGTCTATCTTTTGGGAGGTAAACTGGGGAAAAAGGGGATTTTGGTGGGCAAGGACAACTCAGATCTCCACGAGTATGTTTTATCGTATATTTTACTCCCACATTGTAGATACATTGCCAGAAGATTCCTCTGATGCAGGTGATTGATATTTTGTGAACACTATTGTCCCTTATAACAGCTGTTTAAATTATCCTTATTTTCTTCTATGTATTTATTAGAATATTTTCACATGAATGAAGATGTGTAATTGTTGGTTTGGTGAATCTTCATTGTTAGTTAGCAGAGGAAATCCATAGTTTGTGTATCATGATATTTTTCCTTTTATTCTACTGAATTTGTTACTTAATGTATTTCTAATTTGTGGCGTGTGCTTTCGATGTGTTAGTGGACGCAGGGGTGGCTGGCTTAGCGGCGTTCCTGCGTTGTTGTTGGCGGTGGTGAAGCCAGAGGCGGTGACGGGCTGTCATCCTGAGGGCACTTAGCCGGCTAATGCTCAGACCTTTGCCACTAAACCCACAGATGTCCCCTCCTCCTCATCTTTATCTTCTTCCTCCTCCTCCTCCTCCTACTCCTCCTCCTTCTCCTCCTCCTCCTCCTCCTCCTCCTCCTCCTCCTCCTCCTTTCTTATTTCTCCCGTATCTCCCTATCTTTCCTCCTTCCTTGTTTCTGTGTTCTTGTTTTCCTTTCTTCTATTCTGCTCCACCGTTATAATCCTTGGCTTTACTTCAGGTTGACAGAAGCTTTCATCTTTTGTACATGAAGTATTCATTTACTTAACTGTTTTTTAATGTTACATCTGTTTTCCTATATAAAGAAAAATTATCTGCCTGTCTATCTATTTATCTATCTATCTATCTATCTATCTATCTATCTATCTATCTATCTATCTATATATATATATATATATATATATATATATATATATATATATATATATATATATATATACATATATATATATATATATATATATATATATATATATATATATATATATATACATATATATATATATATATATATATATATATATATATATATATATATATACATTTATTTATGTATTATTTTTAACATTGGCTAATTGCATCTCTCAATCTCATAAACTGCGCTCTCATTTGATCATATTTTCTATTTTTCTCACTTCCTTCACTTTTCTTCCTTTTCCTTTTATCCGCTTCCCGCATGTAGTCCATTAGCAGACAGGCCAGTGGACAGGGGCGTGGGTGCTAATCCACGTGTTCCTGCCGGGTGGGGTTTCCTTCCCTTGTTTACAGTGGGCGTTCGTGTGGCTCTGTCGGGCAACCGAGACCCACTCCCATTACAAGTGCATTACACATGTTCTTGTCATGTCAATGTCACATTATATATATATATATATATATATATATATATATATATATATATATAAAAACACACACACACACACACATACACACACACACACACACACACACACACACACACACACACACACACACACACACACACACACACACACATACACACATTGTAAGCACAACTATTCTTAGCTTCTTTACTTACTTAAAGACCAACTTCATTTAACGCCATACCTTTTGTTCTCACTGGCATATGATTTAATTTTAAATGTCATTCCATGAATAATTACAATCAAATAACAATTATTTGTCTATCCATAATAAATGTTACTCAAATCCCTTACGATAAAATTGAATCTTCTGTCAACCCGGTTCCTTGCATTAATACACTATTCAAGGTCAGAGGTCAGAATTTACCAGCATTTCTAATTCTCTTCGAAAGTTGTTCTTTATAGGTTGATATTATATAAGGTATGATTATTGAGGGCATTATTTTTTTTCCACATTACCTATACGCCATCTGTTAATATTGAACTACATCTGCCACTACTCTGACCTCACAAATAGTTTTAGGTTTTCACTGTCCTCAATATCATGGTTAGATCTTATCAACCAACCAATCTTATGTCAACATTATGCTTATGTCACCACTTACCCCAGAATCTCGATGATTAATGCCGATGATGAATTATATTGTGCCTTATACGGAACATTGAGGAACCTCACTTGTGTCACAATCCCAGTCTAGTTCTTCACCATTGATTTATTGAACTTTTTTTTTTTCGAGCCTTACCAAGTGTTTATGAGTGTTTATTAACTTAAACTTTTTAATGAAGTACCTGGTCAAGTCAAGATGAATCATACTTGCAGTCGTCACCTCACACTTCACACGGTGTCCTGCAAGATGGCTCATGAGATGTGACCTACCTTACCATAACCTGTGTTGTGAGTTTATACTTCTCTGATTTATCATGAATACTTCTTTGTTAATAAATACACGGATGTCAGCTATCATGTATATATATATTCTATTGTTTATTTTGTTATGGTTACAAGGTTTACTTATCTCCACAACCAATTATCCACTTTCTAAATACTCGTATGTTGGGCAGAGGCTTGCTAATTACTTTTTATTTTTACCGTTTTACTTACTACTTTCTTTTAACACTCAAGGAAAAAATCACTCATAGTCAACAATTTCATATTCTTGAGACTGTCTATCTCTTTATGGATAGTTTCTCTTTTCATCAAAGCAACATCACACATTTTTATTTCTGACTCCCACATGAAAATTTGTTCCACTTCTGGTATCTAAGCTTAGTTCTCTGATGTAAATAATAATGAAAAGTACTCATTCATGATGTCTTACTCATGTTCTCAACAATATATACTGACCCCTCATCCACTGTCATAAACGGTTCAGCTCTGTTCCCATCATTTCCTCTGCATAACGGATCTGATGTGGCCTCAAAAAAATGACACCATAATCTTGTAATCCTTTATGCCTTAAATGTGTCTTTATTTACTATTCCAGCTAATCTAGTATACATAGCTTCGTTCATATTTCATGTTATAACACAATCCTTCATCCATCTCCAATTATTCCAACTTAACCTTGATATAATGGAATCTCTCTCTCTCTCTCTCTCTCTCTCTCTCTCTCTCTCTCTCTCTCTCTCTCTCTCTCTCTCTCTCTCTCTCTCTCTCTCTCTCTCTCTCTCTCTCTCTTTCTCGTACACTGGTTGGCCTTATTTTGAAGTTTTCGCGTGATATGAACTGTTCTTTCTTTCAGTCAAGTATGAGTGATATACTTTATACTTATACGTTAACTCCGTCATAACTCTACAGCAGGTGCGTGAAATCTGGCGAGCGGCGAGTCGTGCGTGGAGCTGCGGCGGGGGTGGATGTGCGGGTAACACGTCCGTCCTGCCTTGTAGTGGGAGGGGAAGGGGAGGTGCCGTTAGTAGCCCTCCCACCGAGGTCACTGCAAAAAAAGAGAGAAAAGAAAAAAGATGAGACACTCACCACCACTTTCACGGCATGGAAGCAATTCGAATATTGAAAGCCGTCTTGAGTGTAATCTTATTAGCCAGTTTTGCAATCTGTATTGGTGATTCCTACGTAGGAACTTTTTTTATCTTTGAAATTTCAGTTAAAAATATAATGTTTCCTCCGATGATATAGTTTGGCGTCGTCCTAGATGAAGTGTGATTAAATAAACTCATTAAGTTAATGTTGTTGCATTGCCTTGTAAGCTGGAACTACGACGCTGAAGAAGCGGCTCTCACTGCACACCATACTACGTATTACACACCCTCAATCTGGCGCTGCTACTCTTGTGTAATGTCAAGGGGAACACACACACACTCACACACACACACACACACACACACACACACACACACACACACACACACACACACACACACACACACACACACACACACACACACACACACACACACACACACACACACACACACACACACACACACACACACACACACACACACACACACGGTCCGCTAGCGTAGTGGTTAGCGCACTCGGCTCACAACCGAGGGGGCCAGGGTTCGATCCCCTGGGCGGACGGAGATTATTTGGGTATGTCTCCTTTCATGTGTAGCCCCTGTTCAGTAGGTACGGGATATAAGTCGAGGAGTTGTGACCTTGTTGTCCCGGTGTGTTGTGTGTGAGTGGTCTCGGTCCAACCCAAAGATTGGTCAATATGAGCTCTGAGCTCTTTCCATAGGGTGACGGCCGGCTGTCTCGAGAGAGACCAGCAGCAGACTGTGCAGTGAACACACACACACACACACACACACACACACACAAGGAAATAGGAAAACTATGAAAGTAAGCTATGAAGGGAAGGAAGGCGAGGCGGGGGGAGTAGAGAAGGGAGGAGAGGGAACCGAGCACACACCCTTAAAGTGCTTTGTCCTCGTGGGAAAGAAGGAAGGGATCTTTGATTACATGACCAGCGTAACTTTGTCTTTTGTGCATCTTTCCATCATCAATAGTTTATTTGAAATGTTAAGCCTCACTGAAGCAGATATTCACCGAAGTCCTAATTTTTGTTACGTTTCCTTACATGAATATGGCCTGCGGGTGACCACCTATCCAGCCTGAACCACGGCGAGGCATCGGTGTGAACTGTAGCTGTTTTTACATAATTCTTTACTATTATCGCCGACACGAGAGTATTTGGTGGATCACGTATCTCGAAGCGGGTCTTGTGTAATAATATGAAGTTATATGAGTCGCGAAATTTATAATATTTCGTAATACCCGCGGCGTTACTTCAGAAATATTTACTGCACGTGACCGTGACGCATGTCAGGCAACGCTTGGCTCAGGTGCGACCACCGTGCTAGACAGTGTGCACCACCATCACCACCACCATCATCATCATTATCATCATCATCATTATCATCATCATCATCGTCATCATCATTAGTGTCAAGAATAGTGATAGGATTGTTGTTATTGTTATTATTATTTTCATTGTTGTTTTTTGTTGTTATTATTATTATTATTATTTTTTTTTATTTATTATTATTATTATTATTATTATTATTATTATTATTATTATTATTATTACTATTATTATCATTATCATTATTGGTATTATTATTATCATCATTATTATTATTATCATTATTATTATTATTATTATTATTGTTATTATCATTATCGTTATCATTATTATTATCATCATCATTACCATTATCATTATTAATATTATTATTATTATTATTATTATTCCATCATGAAGACACATTTCCTGTCAGTTTATTCACATATTTACAAGGCAGGTCTGAATGGCTGCGGAAGTAAGGTCTTGGACGAGGTCAAGATGTCTGAGGGAGTCAAAGGGTCCGTGTTGGTGGTGGGAAAAGGTGAACCTGTCCGGGTGGTGATGTAACTACCTCGCCGGGTGTCTGATGAACCGCTGAGAACCGTCGTGTAGTTTTGGATTCCCTCAGTCACCAGGAGAGTAATGTTTGTTTTGGAGGGTTTGTGGAGGGAAGAGTGAACTTGTGTGGTCGGTAATGATGGCTTTGCGCCGGCCGTCTGATGGGCCTTGGGGGACTAATATAACGATGGGGATTTATTTACGGAGTCACAGTTAGAGTATTATTTATTGCGATAGATTAGACTTTTAGCGCGTGGCAGCCTCTTGACAGTTTTTTCATGTAGCCTCAAACTATGCAGTACTTATAATTGTGTGTGATAACTGTAAAAGCACATCCTAGTTTGATTAATTAATATTTTGTTCCCTCACTGACATGACTCACATGAGGAAATGCATGTATGTAGACTTGTAGAGAGTGTATCATGCTGAGTATAAAACATAAATTACTTCCAAATTACTTCTACGGCAGCATTGCTTTATTGGTGGCTGGAAATCTGGTTTCAGAACTCATACCACTACTGCAAGGCTACGTATCTGTGTTGCGTTGAAGTTTAGAAGACGCGTTCAAGTTTAAAAAGCTGCATAACCTTTGAGTGTGAGGACGTAGGCGAGGAGTACTATACAGAAGCAACACTGGCTGCTGAAGGGTAGTCAGAACGGTCCGTGTAGCGGCTTCTGACGACTCATTATCCTCAGCTTCTCACGCAATCACAATTCACTTTTTCTTTTGTTATTGTTGCTGTAAGTTAATTTTCTATGATTGTGGGAGATTTTGAGTAACATTGGATCTATACATCATTGCTTCGAATATAATGTTATGGTAATTTTCTTTTCTTTTTCTTACTTTTCGTTTCAGGGCTTAAGGAATTCCCCGGTTGTGGCGTATACGTTTTTTTTTTTTTTAAGTTTTATGCATACAATGGGTTTACTATTTACATTTTGTTTGTGTGTGTGTGTGTGTGTGTGTGTGTGTGTGTGTGTGTGTGTGTGTGTGTGTGCGTGTGTGGGTATGTGTATGCGTTAGTAAATGTACAAAAACTCCTCTGCAAGAAAGTTTTAAAAGTGTAGATACTATAATTAAAGCAGAATATATTTTCCCCAAAGTATCTGCCGCACACTGTCACTACCCTTCATCCCGCTCCTTCCTTCCCCTTCTCGCCCTGCTTCTCCTCCTCCCGCCCCATGGCTGAAAGATACTTTGAACACTAAGGCGTTTTCAACACTTTGGAGCCTACACGCTGAAGAAACACTGCTGCTGCTCAGAAACACTTTGTATCAAGAAAGAGAAAAGGAAAAAAAAAACAGGACATAGCTCTTTTTTGCGTGTGGTGATGAAGATGGGGCCATTATCCGTGTCATGCTTGTCCCCAACGCATCACAGCAGCAACCATCTGTCCTCAGGATCCAGGGCCGTGTTGGTAGCCTACTTTCAATGTATGCGACTTAAACATCTGCTTAGCTAGTCTTTGAAATATGAATGCAAACTACTTTATGTTCTTAGTAGAGGATAAATAATCTTTGATAGTGGATTTATTTAGATATGTTCATCCTCATGGTTTGTTAAGACTTTACATTATTCTGAGGCAGCGTCGAGCTCTAAAAGGTGAGTTGAAGTGACCTGCTGCCTGGGAAGGACACAGATTAAGCTGAGTTTTGCGTTTAATTTAATTCATTTTATTTTATTTTGCTTGTCAGTGGGATAATCTCTTTTGTTTGTTTCACACACACACACACACACACACACACACACACACACACACACACACACACACACACACACACACACACACACACACACACACACACACACACACACACACACACACACACACACACACACAACACACACACACACACACACACACACACACACACACACACACACATACAAAGTGAGAAAGAGAGAGAGAGAGAGAGAGAGAGAGAGAGAGAGAGAGAGAGAGAGAGAGAGAGAGAGAGAGAGAGAGAGAGAGAGAGAGAGAGAGAGAGAGAGAGTCTACCAGAAGCACCACCAACACGCACGATAACAGCTTCAAATGCACACACAGCGGTGCCGCCCGAGGACATTAGCATATTTAAATGGTGCTGCCCCGCGCCCTCACCGTTAGCGGCGCTGTTGTGGCCGCCGTGCAAGCCCCCGTCAGCCGCGGGGGACCTCCAGCCGGCCAGCAGCGTGCCCACCAACCACTCGTCACCCGCATCGTGTCCTCGCAGTAATGACTTCATCTTCACGTGGTTGAAACTAAGATATACACCGAAATATATACATGCTCCACTGTTCCCTGATGGAAGTGTAAGGAAGACACGAAAGCCGCACTGCTGGATTGCAGGCAAGTGGAGTGAGGAGGGTGTTAAACCACCTTGCCTGGAACACCTAATCATCCGTCAGTCAACGACCCGCGTTTCTCCCCAGTCCAAGTAACACATTATCATCTACCCTGGGAAGGTTGTAGGATTAGTATCCGGGTGTTTATGTAGTGTGGGGAGTGCGGGGGAGGGCGAGGGAGTCCGCGGCAGACGCACCGGGAAAAGGCCAAGTGTGGTGGTAGCGGGAGGACTGGGGGACGAGCTGCAGGGAGATAGGAGGGAGCGAGAGGACAGCTGCTGGCGTGTTGGGGGTGAGAGCGGCTGGACGGCCGGTGGGGCGAGGGGCGGCGGGGCCAGGCACGGGCCGGGTCACACAAATAGGCCAGTGGTTCAGCTGCCTTCGCCAGCGTGTGTACAGGAGAAGCTGCTGCCCCTGCTACCTGCAACTCTAACTCGCGCGCGTTCGTGCACACACACACACACACACACACACACACACACACACACACACACACACACACACACACACACACACACACACACACACACACACACACACACACACAGATAATTACCATAATTACTATATCATTATCCACCTAATATAATGCCCGCCACACAATATTCCAACCGTTAAATTCCTTCATAATTATCGCTCATTCTAACGTGTCCCTAACAACTTAATATCTGCCATCCATACAACGTCTCAGTGAAGGTGATAAGAAAATTTGTTAAAATAGAGAAAATATTTTTGCTTATTAAGCATCACCATATATCTATTAGCACATAGATCTTTGAAACTACTCGTGGATGGAGAGTAATAACAAATATTACTACAGGAGCCCAAGATGAAGAATAGGTGTTGACCGTGCGGGAGAAGGGCGGGGGCGGTGAGGGGCGGGGCAAGGAGTCACGGCGGAGGTGAGGGAGCGTGACGAGGAACTGGGTCATGAATAATTAACTATGAGCAGCATGACTCCAAGTCCGAGTACTGGGCTCTGGGACTCCAGGTTTGCCCTGAGTGGCGGTGCATGGATGGCCAAGCCCTTGAAGTCAAAGAAAGCTCTCACATACGTGAAAAAAGTACTGTCTTCACACTAATCATGCTGTATTCTATAAGAATAATATTCACTTGTTATTCGTCGTCTTGATTGGAAACTCACACCGCTATTGCTAATGTTTTTTTTGCGATTTTTTTTTTGTTTAGAAAGTATGAGAGACGCCATGAACTGACCAGGTCACTGGGCAGTCGGACGCTCCTTGGGAGGCTGCGGCACCCCGTACTGTACTACCTTTCTCTCATCATTCAACTTTATCCCAATAACACAAATTCGTCCCCACAAGCATGATGTACCCCTTTCCCGCTGTGTCCATTGGCTTCAAAACACGGCTGCTGCCTTAACACGGTAGAAAGTATATGGGTAGAGGTGGAGAAAGCCTGGAATAAGACTTCCCTCGGGTGCCCGCTCGGGACTCACCACCACAGCTGCCAAACTCTCACCGCCTCCCACCAACAACACCACGTCGCTTGCATTGAAATTCCCATCTGCATTTCGTCTTCATCGGAAACTTTTGCGGATGGAATTCCAGTCACTGTATATTCTATTGATATATTTCGGTTGGAATCTTTTCCGCAAAAGGATGGAGACGTCAGGTGTTGCAGGTGTAGGTGCTGAACTTGTAACGCTGCACGGTCATTGCACCACTCGCAAGCCCATATTAGCGGACCTGCCAGAGAAAGCATCACCCTATACTTTTCTTACTACAGTATATGCTTCTTGAACTTAACATGCTAAATCAAAAGATCCTGTGCCTCGAGTCTGGGGCGAGTAAGTAGTAAGGCGGTGGTGGACGATGGAGACTCATCCGGAAAATCTCTCAAATCACCTACCATTCAATTTTTTGGAGATGTAGCGAAACATGTAAATATATATATATACACGTTACTTCCTATCAATCCAGTGGTGTGCGTAGTAACTGAGGTCAAGATTATTGCCATTCCACTCTCTTAGGAGAGTGTCTGTAGAGGTCAGTTGCTTTCTTTTTTGTCGCCACTACCGCCTCTGCCTGGGTAGGTGGTGGTGTCCATGTCTCTCCTGTAGGTGTCTATCTCCGCTGGGGAATTCCAGTCTCCCAGAGTAGCAGTAGAGGGAGAGCAGCACCCAAGCACAGGTGGTTAGGCGCAGAGGGTGGCGTTACGGTGAAATAAGATAACGCATAGATTTTGTATAACTCCTATACTAACTTCAATAACCGCCTTAAAAACGAGTTGTTAGCATTTCCTGGTGCTGTACCTTCCAGCGGCCACACGCACGCCACCGTCACCTTGCCCTCCATAGTCGCCACCACTGTTGCCATCAGCTCACGCACGCGCACCTCTACAATCCTGCGCTGCGTTCAGTACTCGTCCTTGTATGTGCTGCCTTGCCCTCAGACAGTCCCATAATATTTGTGGGGAAAGTGAGAAAAGCAAATAACGTTGGCAGCAGCAACAGATATATCGTGGGAAACAAAACAGTGTGGGAACAATGTTGGGCACTGGCGAAGGCGAGAGACGTCGACTTAGACTTAAGAGGAACCGAAGCTGCCGAGCCTGCCGACTCGCCGAGCCCAGTGTGCCGCCAGCACTCAGAGAGGCAGCGTGGTGTTTATGAGCTCTTCTCTCATGCGGCTCGTCTGTGGACCGAGATCTTAGTGTTTACTTATCGTAGATCATTTGTGTTTATGAAGGACTCACATTGTTATGTTTGTGGCTGGACTGTAAATAACCGGCTGAGTACACGCGATGACTATAAATAAAGTGACTTATTAAGGAAGACTGCCAGGACAGTGTTTATCGACAAACAGTAAGTAAACAAATTCATTCATGGGATTCACACACTGGGAAAATTTTAATTGTACTACTTTTTCCCCCCAGTTCAACAAGTGATCGTTTGAATTTTTACAACCATTGAACAGTATATCCTCTTATTAATGAGACAGACTTTTGATAACCTCATCACTTCATTTAAATTACCAAGTGAAATTTTGTTTTTCCGTTATGTGGTGTCGTATTGTCCTTCGCCCAGCAGCGCATGTCATGGGCACCACTTCCTTTTGGCAGTGACGTGCAACAGTGTGTCAGTAAAGGTGAAGGCAAGGGACGCCTCACTAAATATTTACTCACGAAACTGTCAGTTGTGTTGTATTGATGAGCTTTGAACTCTCATTAAGATTTCTGGAAACCATTAATGACAAAGGATACCTCTCATTCGTATGTTGTGTTTTTGTGTTCATGTGTGTGTGTGTGTGTGTGTGTGTGTGTGTGTGTGTGTGTGTGTGTGTGTGTGTGTAATAATAATAATAATAATAATAATAATAATAATAATAATAAACGGTTCATTTAATTAGGCTGAAAGTTTACAAATTACAAAAAGGCTTGTAAAATAAATAAAATAAAGGGAAATGGAGACAAGTGAGTCTGACGAACAACTAGTGGGTGATGGGGGGGATAACGAGTGTAATACAGACTAGTGGGAGACTGGGGGGTGATGGGGGGTTAACGAGTGTAGTATAGACGAGACGGCAGCGGTTGATTAGTCGTGAAGTACACAGGGAACGAGGCAGTGACTTGTAGTGAAGTACGCGACAGGCAGGGGTGTGTGTGTGTGTGTGTGTGTGTGTGTGTGTGTGTGTGCGTGTGTGTGTAATTGTGAAGCAAGGGCATAATCGCTAATTTTCTGGAGATTATTCTGATAGTCAATTCGGAACACACATATGAAGAACTCTTATCTGTGTGTGTGTGTGTGTGTGTGTGTGTGTGTGTGTGTGGGTAAGGGTGAGGGCCTGATGGCCGGCCGTGTGCTGCTGACCTATTTAACGGGAGTGGAGGAGAGTAGAAGAGTCATGCCCTCCCTCCCTCCCTCCCTCCCTCCCTCCCTTCATGACTCTCCTCCAACCAACCCCAATACTCTCCTCCCTCGCTGCCACTCCTCTTTTCCTCTGCTTCCAGTTCTCTCCTCCCTCCACCCACTCCACTCCTCTCTCTCCCTTGTGGGTATGGAGCTCCAGTATTCGCAATCCACTTCCACTTCTTTCCTTTCACTATACCTTGCTCTGTTTTACCTGAGTGTGTGCGTAGGTGCGTGAGTGCATGTGTGTGTGTGTGTGTGTGTGTGTGTGTGTTTTTTGTGTGTGTATACTTACTTATCTTACTCTTGTTTTTGTTTCTCCATACAACTCATACTTCTCTGCCATCACTTGAGAAAATTCGGGCATTATAAAGTGTAGTCATTTTCTGTCTGTCTGTCGGTCTGTCTGTCTGTTTACCTGCCTTTCTGTCTATCTGTCTGTCTGTCTGTCCGTTTGTCTGTGTGTCTGCCTCTGTCTTTTTTTTTCTCCTTCTCTCTCTCTCTCTCTCTCTCTCTCTCTCTCTCTCTCTCTCTCTCTCTCTCTCTCTCTCTCTCTCTCTCTCTCTCTCTCTCTCTCTCTCTCTCTCTCTCTCTCTCTCTCTCACACACGCACACACACAGTCCTTTCCCTTACATCCGGTGTGGTGGGAGACGAACACGTATGCTCTGCTCAGCACATGTTGCGCCACCGGATGTAACTTCAGCAATTTTCTTAGCAGGGAAGTGATTAGTGATCCTCCTCGTGGCTGTGGGAGAAGGACAAGGAAGGCAAGGAGGATATAAATAAGGAGGCGCGTCGTCAGCAGCGGGGTTGAAGGTAGATGAAAAGTAGAGGTGATGCTGCGGACACGTGAGGGATGAGAAGGGATGAGATGAGGAAAGAGGGAGTGGGTGGCTGGGGTGAGTAAGACGAGTGAAGGATGATGCACTGAGGGAAAAAGAGAGTGAGGGGAAGTGAGGGACGTGGATGAGGGACATATTGCGGTGAGATGACGAAAGAGAGAGAGAGAGAGAGAGAGAGAGAGAGAGAGAGAGAGAGAGAGAGAGAGAGAGAGAGAGAGAGAGAGAGAGAGAGAGAGGAGTACTAGGCGTGAAGGAGGAAAATTGGAAGTGAGGAACGTGAACGAAGAATATGAGGAATTTAAGACGAAAGAGGAAGTGAGAGGCATGAACGAACAACAATGTTAAGTAAGAGAGGAAAGAGGGAGGAGTGAGGAACGAGTTTGAAGATTACAAGAAAAGAAGAGAGAGTGAGAGACGTGGAAGGACAGCATGATGAAGGTGTGGGTGGAGGAAAAGTGAGGGAAGTGGAGGAAAGAGGAGTAGGGGTGAATAAATAATAAGATGAGGAAGCAAAGAGGAGGCCTGGGGGAGGGGGTAGTAGATAGTGAGTAGGTGTAAGGCAGAAGACAGCAACCCACAAACCGGAGTCACCGCCCTTACCACCTAACCCCACCGCTGCCCCTCCAACCCCCGGGCCCAGCTGTTGTCGCCCTGCCCTTCCGCTCACGAACCTTTGCGGTCAGGACAAACTGAGGTTCCAATGTACGTTTCCTTTTACCGAGACTATTAGAGTACCTCATTTTTCACTCCAAATCATATTACAAAATAGATTTACTATGTGTCGATGGGGGGAGGGAAGGGGTGGCGGGAGGAGGAGTTAAACCTTACGTATCATTATTGCAGTATTATTGAAGTTTAGTATAAAAAAGGTGTATTTGTAAAGAACATTGGCTGATATTGAAGAAATACCACCGATAAGTCACCAGTGTTTCCTTCCAGGTAGAAACTATTACAGAATGAAACCATGAATGATACCAAGGTCACCTGTCCACGTTCAGTTGTAAACGAACACGTGAAACCGATGCCTCAGCGACCAACACGCCCTGAAGACATTGTTTGATTAGAGAAACGTGTTCGTAATGGGTGAAAAAAAGGAAGTTTCGTGCTGAGAGGTGAACAAGGGAACGAGGAGATGGTCATCGGAAGGACAAAGCGAGACCACAAACCAACAGACATGTGCACGCCAGTGAAGCGTTGTCTTGGGAGTGTGTGGTCGGGTTGTCAGTTGCTGCTCGTGTGTGACAGCCGAGTTTACTGTCCTGCTGTGCCGTACAGGAGATAGGTGTGTGCGGAAGAAGCAGATGAGGAGGAGAACAAGGAGAACGAGAATGAAGAAGTTAAAGAAGGAAAAGTAAAAGGAGGAGAATGAGGATGATAACGAATACAAGGAAAATGAGGAAAAATAAAGGAAAAGGAGAGGGAGGTGAAGGAGAACGGGTTGGAAAGCAACAAGGAGGAAGAAAAGCAAAAGAAGGAAAACCGGAAGAAAAATAGGACAAGGACGAGGATAAAGAGGCAGAGTGAAAGAAAAATTAAGGAAAAGGAAGAAGAGGAGCTGGTGGAGAAGGAGGAGTCAAAGAACGATGACGACGACAAAGACGAAGATAACTACTTTGAGGAGGAGAAAGAGTCGCTGGGGGGTGACGAGGGACGGGCCGTGACGGAGATGACGAGGTCATGATCGTCACCGTGGCCGTTCCATTGCGAACACCATCATTATCACCGTTAATGGATCAGACACACCAAGGGCTTCCTTTCCTCTTGTCACCACACAACCTTCAATTCCTGATGAGAAAACATGCCTTCATCACTGCCACCATTACCTGGTCTACCAGTTACTACTACATACGGCACTGTACTGCACACTACCATGGCTAGTACAAGAAATATACCTTTAACCATTTCAACATGAGCATACAAGAACATTTTTATAGCTAAGATTAAATATGTTACTATAATTATCTCAACCACAGCTCAGTGATCATCATTCTTACGGCCATTATAAGAGGAAACACTGTAATCATTGCTACATCTAACTGTCATTTCAACCTCTGCTGAGGCTACAGCCACTGACTGTAGCGTTGTCACCTTTTATATAACATTGAACTCAAAAATAACAATTCTTCCCCAATGTATAAATCTTAGTCATCAACTGACAAAATGCAGAACCATAAGTTATGCAATACATTTGGATCACAACCACAAGATGCACTATAACCACCTTGATAATTACCATAACTCCACATACTTATGAACTTACTAGCTGCATGCCACAACCCACCCAATACCACGTCCTCGCTGCACAAGACTTTCTACTTACTCTCATCCCTTTTCTGTCCATCTTGATAATGAAAGAGTTAACCATCATCTTTCACTCATTAACTTTTTTTTTCTGTTAAACTCTGGGGCATTCTACCTTATTTTGATTTTCCATTACCATATGACCTGAGCTCCATCAAGAGTAATATCAGGACACCTCTGTAACAAAAATGACTTTATAAAAATCATCTACTAATAGGGAGCTGCGATTAAGTTTTTTCTTCTTCTATTAATGCTTTTAGTCAGTCTCTTTCCCATGTATGAAAAACAAGAATCATAACTGACATGCCACAGACCATCACCACATTCACCACTAACTCCGTCACTAGAACAACTATCACATTCAACACCACTACCATGATCATCACCACAGCCATTACGTCCAACCAATCTTTATGAACCAACATCATTCGTCACTGCACTCATCACTTATCACCACATTTCTCATCACCATCATCACCACAGGCATCACCACAACCACAAAATTTAACTGCCCACTATACCAACAGCAGTCACATGCCCCATTACGCTCACCTAGGTTGTGGTCACTCAAAGCACATCCTTAATACCCTCACCACAGCCACCCTCACGCTCCCTACCTCCTCTTCCTCCCCACCTCCCCTTCCCCGTCAGATTACCGCAGTTCAGCCACAGCACAAATCCTATTATGTCAGACTCCACTCTACCACTACCGCCACAATCACAATGGTTTATTTCACTCACATTGAAAGGCAGAGTCTAGTCATGCCACGGTCTTAGAGCTCCACCACGTTGCTTTGTGTTCAGGTCATCCAGTCAGTCTTACTAAGCCTGGCGCTAAACCTTTATAGTCGCACTTGGAGCCACATTCTACGTAGTCAGTGCACGGGGACATCGGGACACCTTGCATCGCAGTCCCCGGCTTCTACCATTTCTTTGGAGTTTATCAAATGACCGGTTGCCACCACAACATAAAAAAAAAAAAGAAGGAAGTTAAGCCTGCCCATGGCCCTGTAAGACTAGACAGGTGTGTGTGGGTGTGTGTGTGTGTGTGTGTGTGTGTGTGTGTGTGTGTGTGTGTGTGTGCGCGCGCGCGTGTGTGTGTGCTGTGGTTGAACAGAATGAAAGTTTGTCTGGTTTATAAATATATGTTTTTTTGTCACGCTTCATTAGATGATTTAGGTAATTTGACTAGTTTTCAAATTTTATTCTGAATTTGGACGACCACCTCCTTTCCCCATCCTCTTTGGTGTAGAAAATGGTGCTATTGATAAGGAAGACTGAACAAAAAGGAGCGATGAGCAGGAGCAGGAGGACCACAATGCATGTAATATATGTAATTTTCCTGTCTCCTTCCTTAGCGGTGCATGAGTCCTCACTTTCCTATGTTCCATGCCAGACACTGCTCGCCTCAACACTCCAGCACAACAACCCTATCCCTTCCCCCTTCCCCCTTCCTCCGCCGCCAATTAGGACCGATAGACTCTGGATAACCGCAAAGGAGACAGAGTTCCTCCCCACCCTGTCTCACTCTCCTTCCCTCTCCTTTCCCGGCCCTTCTGTGGGTTTAGGAAGGAGCCATGACCGGATGTACGGTAGGCGGGGTGGTGGCAACGTGCGGGGAACATCCTCCACTTTGCTTTGAAGATTAGGGAAGAATTGTGAGCACAGAGATCTTGACTATGCGACTTTTTGCCTCCCCTGACTGATTTATCTTGGCGGCAAGTGATCAAGCGAATTAGTGAAACAAAATACGATGTTGAATACTAGATAGAACGATTAGTGAAAGTTCAGTGTGGTTAATCTGAATAACGAACCCCTCCCCTCCTTCCAATGAAATATTATCCTCCCGTGAATTCTAACGTTAAGGCATATCACGGGTGTATCAAGGAGAGAGACAGCGTGACGGGAACTGTCAGTTGATCTTTATCACCTCGGTGCTCGGGGAACATTCTTAACAAAACTTGTATCCTTCACCAAATCTCACTATTTGCTCTTAGTTTATATGATGCAATTTTCATCCTATGTGATAGAGCAGTCATCCAAGATAAAGGATGGATGACTCAATATACAATATAGGGAATATTCAAAGACATAAGAAATGGTTTATGGAGGTGCTTCTATATCTCCACAATCGCCCTGAACTCTGTCAACCAATCAGCAGCAAGCGACTGACAGGCTCAGAGTAGCTCCTCCCTAAACGGCGGGGGGGGGGATTTTTGCTATCTTACAGTGCGTAGAGTATAGATAGTTTATAAAGATACAAATGAAAATATATGATTGTAGTAGTATTGGTGGTGATCAGGGAGAACAAAATGAAGTTGCTGTGGTGTTGTGTGTGTATGACTGTGATGTGTGGTGGTGAGGGGGAGGATGTTGATGTCACTTGGTATCATAAGTAAAACTACGAGACTGATGTACTCGTAGTATTAATATTTGTAATGTGTTGCTATTAGAAAGAAAAATAACTGTTTTCCCTTTTTCTTTCACAGGTTCTCCATCTGACGCGGACAACGAAAACAAAAAGAGAAAAGAAAAACTGCGGTGCCTATGTCTCTGTGACGAGAGGAACGGCAGATCCAGACGAAGGGTTTTCTGCTTCTCACGAGGCTACTGTTCACGTAAAACTGACCAAGAGTTCCATGAATTTCGTTGGTTCGTCTCGTCGCCACTGTGTCCCGCTGCGCTGCGAGACTTGCCTTTCCTAACATACATTCCTGCTTCCAGACTTCTCATCCCATCTCGTGTTTCCCTCAAGTTTGAATATTACAGTGTATCTAGAGCTCAGTCAACTTCGCCTATCCCCCTCTACCCTCCCTTTTAAAACCACGAGCTTCCTGTGTGGAATGACATCCGACGCAGTGTAAATCATTCAGCTCGACAGTGGAAGCAAAACGCAGCTACAGTGTACATTTGATACTTAAGTGGAGTCGTGCTTGAAAGGAGTGTTACGTGGGAGGAGAGTTATGTCCGCGGCGCTGCTCACTGCCGGCGTGTGTGTAGTGCTGGTCGCCCGCCCTTCCTCCTCTATCCTGGTGCCGTTGGTCACTCTTCTCCACCTGCTCCCCGCCTTCACCTCCACAGTTTCCTGCTGAGCCAAGGCTACGTGACGCCGCTTTTCCTTAGGTAAGTTACGTTTCCTTTGCATTACTTCAAGCTAGTTACTATGCCAGGTAACAACAGGTAACCCACGCAGATGTTTTTTTAAGCAAACTGACTATATGGAACATTTAAGTGTTAAGTCACCCATGAAGGTACGAATATAAAATTAACTGTACTTCGTCTTTACTATGCTTTACTATTTTATAACTTTTGATCAGATACAAGTGCATTTTATCATAAACAGAATCGTAAAGCAAGTTCATCTGCTGCTATATGTTCTTCCTTCTTCCTTCCTTTATAGTACTTGCAGCTATCACCGAGAAAAGTGGACATAAAGTAGCATCAGAAATATATGCAGTTTAAGTATTTGAAGTCAGGTACACTGTTAGACTGAGCAGCAAGTATACTCGTTCCCAGTGCACTTCATACAGCTACACTGGACAGGTCGACCGTTCACTGACTCCAGACAATTTGTAACTTACACGTAGTTGTGACTCACACATTGATAATTTCAAAACACTATAAACACCTCCAATTAGTCATACGCTTTCAGGTCGTAAGATACTGCAGAAAATAATCCTACTCGTATATACATATTTTTTTGGACTCCTAGTGAAGTAAAAACAATGAGTATTTTAAATGTTTTCTCTCCCATTAAGTGAGGTTACATGATTTACTCCCGGGGACTAAGTCGTAAAGTAGGCGGAGTGACGGGCACCATCCCTCCCCCTCAGGGCTGCAACGCTCCCTTCCATGATAACTCGGTGCCATTGGGTCCTGCGGGGTGGTAGGGGAGGATCAAGGGACGGTAGAAGGACGGGAGGGGGAGGTATAAGGTAGAAGGGATGGGTAGGGTTCCAGGTAGGAGGGGAAGACGGGAGGGAAGGTGAGCACGCGTTCATCTACACCAACAGGAGGCAGAATGTTGTGCCTTGTTGTTGTTGACTTTTTTTTTTGCTATTTTTTGTTCCTGCCATCACTATTATTATCATCATTTATATAGTTTTCATTATTATCATCATCATCATCATCATCATCATCATCATCATCATCATCCTCATCCTCATTCTCATCACCATTAATTTTTCTTCATCTATTGTATATTCATTTATTTATTAACTTGTTTATGTATTTACTCATTTATCTTTTTTATTTGCATATTCATTTAAGTTTTCTTTTTATTTGTTTTCGATGTACCGTTTCTCGCTGACAACACCCACCCACGCCCTTGCACCTCCTCACCCTCTCACCCACATTACCGAGGCGCGAGCAGGGGAGTGCCGTTGAATACCTTTGCTTCGCCACGCCCCGTCCACCGTCCATCCACCCGGTCACCTCACTCCCACAATCCTCAAGTGTCCTCAACATCCTCCTCCTCATGGGGAAGAGAAGACATTGGTACTAATTGTCTTCCTCCACCATCTTCAGGCTATTTCTCCTCCCGTCCCTTTCCGTCCCCATTATGTACTCGACGACAGTCTCCTCCTACTCTCTTGCTATCAACACTGACTCATCAGCACTCCACTCGTATCTTCCACCAAGCTCATTATCTCCATCTATAGCATCTCCTTCTCCTCCCTCCCCTCCTCCTCCTTTTCTTTCTCTTATTTATCTTTCTCTCCTCCTCATTTTCCTTGTCCTCCTCGTCGTCTTCCTTCTCGTTGTCGTACTCTCCCTCGTTTTCCTCCTCGTCCTCGTTTCTCTTCTCTGACTAGGATGACTCGGCTCTGGTTGTACGTATACGTGTGATCAGGGCCAGGTAAGAAAGTGTAGGTGTGTGTGTGTGTGAGTGTGTGTGTGTGTTAGTGACCCAACTGTTCCACTCTCTGATGGCGGTGTGGCATGTCTGGCTCTAGTGTTTTATGCGACTCTTTCTTTTTTTTCTTTTCTTTTTTTCCCCTCCACAATGTTGCTACTCCATCAGAATGTCTCCACTCTGATTGATGTGACTTTATCGAAGGACTGTGTTGTATTTAGTTATGTACTTTATTGTTCATTAATTTATGCTAATATTTATTTTCTTTGTGCTACATCGAAAGTCATACCTATGTAATACTCACACACACACACACACACACACACACACACACACACACACACACACACACACACACACACACACACACACACACACACACACACACACACACACACACATTACTTAGAGCGAGTGTTGGCAGTGTTTAATGGTCCGTCACAAGGCAGTAGTAATTTCTCGTCCATTAGACACGCCCCTGATCCCCACAAATCAATGCACAGACAATACCTCCCTTAGGCGGGCGCGAGCCATGCGTTTGATGCCGTCAATGAGGCGTGTGGCTGAGTCTTGACATGCATTTCGATCCTTCATAGATCACAACGATGTATTTGAAAATTCATGTGGAGCCATTATGATTATACTTTGGTGGCAGTTATATCAACATTGTAAACTGATGTTTATGGCTCATGATTAATGGAACCCAATACAGGAAAAATCTCCAAGTGTTTAAAAAAGTTACAAGTCATTGGTTTCTAGAATGGTAAGACGTTGTAGAGCAGCTAGATGTGAGGACAGGTAACCTTACACGCTGCCCCTTGGCAACAGGAATGATAAGACCAGAACTTTAGCGATCAAAACGTTATTATTCTTGATTGTTTCTTGCTCAAAGAAGGTTTTGTTTTTCCTTCCAACAATGTGATCATCTCAGGAATGTAGAACATGTATTCATGAAAAGCTGTATGCCGCTCCACAAAGAAAAAAAACTCCATAAACACTCTCCAAAGTATAGTTTTCATGGCCCTCTACCACATGATTTGTGGCACTAAGAAAACAAAAATGCTGTGTTTGACAGTCCTCCATCCACAGCCACACAACCACGAGGCCTCACGCCGCCACTATATATTGTTGTGGTGACCGTCGTGCGTGTGGCGCCGTGTTGTCTGTGGCGATAAGTCGTTGTGGCATATAGGGATAACGATCCTATACCCTAACGTCCTGCACGGCTGCCTCCTCCTGTTTGACGTGGAGGATCATGGGAGGACGGGACACTGTGAGCGGATTTTATCGCAGTAGTCGGAGGGCATTCTTGGGACAGCCGGTTAGCAGCATCAGGAGGGAGGGTCATAATTTATATTCAAGGTAATCCACTAGAATGAATGAGAGACTGAGTGGGTGGTCAGGCGTCTGATACTCTGTGTGGACTCCGGAATAAGCAACGACAGCCGGATTGGGAGTCCATGATGAGAAATAGAAAAAAGAGGGAGGGCAAGGACGAATGGCGTGAGATAAAACGGTATGGTATTACGTTGTACTGAGGTGACGAGAAATGGATGTGAGGCATCGAGTAATGGCCTCTGTGATATATAGGATGCGTTACAAATTTTATTTCCAGTTCGCGTTTGGGTACACCTGAATCGTTTGTCAAGAGGTCAGTGTGTTAATAGAATTGGTGATGGTGAGGGTGAGAGAAGAGAGTGCCTGGGAGAGTAAAGCGTTCGGGACATCCAGTCATGTGTAGTCCTGTAGAGTAAGAATCCCTGTAGTTGCACTGGCACATGAGGGACAGTTAGGCCCCTCTTGGTGACTGCGTTCAGGGAGACAAACAACGTAAGACTGATCAATGTAGTACAAGTGTTCACAAATTTCCTGTTTGTGCAATTAAGGAACAGTCGTTTTTACATCTCCTTCCACCATCCCGTCCTCTCACCAGCTCATTCCTTAGGCCGCCGTGTGACCAGGGAGGGAGGAGAAACGGAGAGGGAGAGAGATAGAGAGAGGGAGAGAGGGTTGTGGGCGTCGTTAGTCGCTGAGCTCACAAATTTCTCTGACAGGTGGATCCTCAGCGAGGGTTGTTTCTCACGATCGTGGCTCCCCGGAGGGTGTTTGGTTGGGTATGTCTTTTCAAACCTCACCTGAATTTGTAATCCCACATAAATCACCCTAATGGTAGATTATCCCGTGTAAATGGTGGCTTGGCTTAGGTGATCTCCTCCCTCACCTCCCCTGCTACACCTGGTCTGGTCATATTGGAGTTCCACAAGCATTGTTGTCACATGAATGACTATCAATTAGCAATATGTAGCACAAGAACTTCATTTCTTCAAACATTATATATGAAACTTATGTCTAATTGGTATTTAAGGTCGGAGATCCACTCCTAACCATCCTTTGTGCCTTGACCAAATCATTATAACCACTTTGGTGATGACTTCTTATCAGTCAGTGGAGCGAGCACCCAGGCCCGCCCAAGGGGTCCCGTGGCACCACCAACACCCAGCCTCCTGACGGCCGCTATTCATCACAACAAAGTATAACGAGATGAACAGGTTTTGCTTCATCTTCGAACACGTATTTTAATAAGGAGTCTCAGCGGCATCCATCACATGCAGCTAATTATTGACTTGACTTGAAAGCAAATTGCAATAAAAACCAGGAAAGAGTGTCTGTGTTTAGTAGCCAGTAATTATTAAGCCGTGGTGGCCTCCAGGTGTCAATGAGTCGCTCATAAAAGCAATTTCCGAGTGTGTAAGAAGATAATGTGATATAGAAGAAAAAAAAACTGTTATTTCAAGTCCAAAGCGACGATTTTAACTTTTTTTCTTTGAGTAAAAGTTAACATAATAATTTTCAGAAGTCATCTTGCGTGTGGTAAAAGTATGTGGTAGAGGAAAGGTGCAGCGGGTGAAAGAGGGCGGGGGGATGAGGGATGGGGAGGAGAAAGAGGAGGAGGGTGCAAGCAGAAAGGGATAGGGAATGAGGGATGAAGGGTTAAGGGTGATTAAGAATGATGAGGGAGAAACTTGATAAAGGTTCTTCGCTTTTTTTCAATTATTTTGAAATATTTGGTGCCGATCGAATATTTCCTGTTAATTGCATCGTATATATTCTAGTTTTTATTGCGGAGAGAAAAATAGCCACAAAGAGAGAGAGAGAGAGAGAGAGAGAGAGAGAGAGAGAGAGAGAGAGAGAGAGAGAGAGAGAGAGAGAGAGAGAGAGAGAGAGAGAGAGAGAGAGAGAGAGAGAGAGAGAGAGAGAGTAAAATTTACACAACATAAAAATAACAAATGTTCATTATCATCTTGGCTCTAAAATATATATAAAATTCTGCTCCTTGAGACTTTGTGAGCAAGAAAAATTGTCACACAAGGGTAGGAAAAAAAAAATCAGCAGTTCATGATGGATGATGTTGAGGAATGTCATGTGTGATAATTATTTATTTAATGTGTGTGTGTGTGTGTGTGTGTGTGTGTGTGTGTGTGTGTGTGTGTGTGTGTGTGTGTGTGTGTGTGTGTGTTAGCACTCATGTTTGTGTTCACAGTTGAAATTATATTATTGACTCTTACATATTTAAAGCCATGATTGGATTACCTGAAGAGAGAAAGAGCGAACGAGAGAGAGAGAGAGAGAGAGAGAGAGAGAGAGAGAGAGAGAGAGAGAGAGAGAGAGAGAGAGAGAGAGAGAGAGAGAGAGAGAGAGAGAGAGAGAGAGTTCACCCGGATGAGTCACAGAGAAAGCACCTTTAGATGAGCCGTAGTGAAAGCTCTTGGAGATGAAAAAGAAAGAAAAAAAAGAAAGAACATTGTGAATCCCAAGTAGAGAAAGTTCCCCTGTGGATTAACCTTGGGAATGCCAGTAGGAAAAGGGCAGCGGGTGGGGCGTTGTGGAAGGAGGGAGAGGAGGGAGGAAGGTTGGTAAATGATATCGCTAGAAGCTATTAATGTTTTCCAAAGTGTAAATGAGCTATTTCTGAATTTTCTCCCATTGGTGTCTTAAGTTTTTTAATTTGGGGGTTTGAGTAATTATAGAAAGTGTGTGTGTATCCCCGTCCTGTGTTCGTCTGGTTTCAATTGCGTGTTGAGAGCGAATGGCAGTCAGTGATTAGTGTTTCGTGAGTCTTGTGTGGTGTGTTGTCCTCCTGCTGATCCTTCTCTTCCTCCCTCTGGTCGGTTTCTCCTCCTTTTGGTCCTTCCATCGGTTCATCTTCTAGACCTCATCGCTTAATTCCTCATCATCCTGCTTGTCTATCCTCCTCCTACTCCTCCTCCTCCTCCTCTCGCCGGTCCTTCCTCCTCCTCACGAGTGAACATTTTTCATCGGGCGTGTGCCACTCCTCCTCCTCTGCCTCCTTGCCTCGCTGCTCGCTCGCTCCTGCCCCCCACATCCTAACAGCCTCCTTGCACACACTTAGATATATGGAAATTAAGAGCTGCAACTTTATATTTCTATCGTAGTTACACACTCGTCTTAGTTTCTTCACCATGCCTACTGCCGCTCCAGGCCGTGCAACCTCAGCTTGTGTTGTGGCTGTAAGAATTAAAGTGATATGTTGTTGCCCATGTTGCCTCAGATAGTCTCTGATGGACTGTAAATGCGATGTAATTCTTGCCTTTCTCTGTGTGTGTGTGTGTGTGTGTGTGTGTGTGTGTGTGTGTGTGTGTGTGTGTGTGTGTGTGTGTGTGTGTGTGTGTGTGTGTGTGTGTGTGTGTGTGTGTGTGTACACCAGCACAGCGGTCTCCAGGCGGCCTGCTCATCGACATCACTTCCACCTCATTCCTGAGAAAGACGTGAGGTTGTATGGGAACACCATGCGAGGAGGCCACACAGAGGTCTCCCCTTCATCAAATGCAAATTTTGCTGTGAATACAAATGAGGATTTTGTACACGAGTATAATTACATTAAATTAAGGTGTCTGACACATGGAGCTGTGCGTGCGTCAGGCGAGTTTTGTGAGAAATGTGTAGGTGGAGGGAGGCACCGCGATGGGACTTGACGGGGCTCTTACACTGAACATTAAGCCTGACACGGTCCATTAGATCATCCATTAATGTTCCCGCAGACGAAAGGCTTCATTGGGAAGCTGGTGCTTTAATACAAAATGTGAGAATTACAACTTGTTCCATGATAACACATGCATCTCGTGAGAAAGGATTTATAATTAGATATAATGCTTGCCAAGCAACTTTCTTCTCAAACATTTATATTCTGTGCCTGCAGCGAGTACACTTGACTACCGTTTGTAATCATCATTCCATCTACGTACTCTACATCGGCACGATTGTCTTTTCTTTTGCCACACTCACCATCCCCAATGTTTCGTTGTGGTGAGTAGAGTGAAGAACACTTGACTCTCACGCCCACCGTCACCCCACTGGTTTAGGCTTCGTGTCTGCGACCAAACCCTTTATGGGGGCACGTTTGGCTCTCTTCCTCCCAAACCATCACAGGGTCAGGCCACTCCAACCAGCGGTTCTCGAAAACAAAATTACCACACAGAAAGTTTTAATTTCACATAATGAAGTCCGCACAAAGAGAATAACTAAACAGAATTTTTTTTCTTCAGTATGAAAAAATATTGCATAATGAGAAAACTGGTACTTTCTATACAAAGGAAAATGCAATATTGTCTGTATCATTAATATCATCATGAATCATTGCTAGTATTCTATGAGACATAGTTATAGTCAATACCATATATACATATATATATATATATATATATATATATATATATATATATATTCATATATATATTCATATATATATATATTCATATATATATATATATATATATATATATATATATATATATATATATATTCATATATGTGTATGTATATATATATATATATATATATATATATATATATATATATATATACATATATATATATATATATATATATATTCATATATGTGTATGTATATATATATATATATATATATATATATTATATATATACATACACATATATGATATATATATATATATATATATATATATATATATATATATATATATATATATATATATATATATATATATGATCGTTGCAGGATCGTTAAGACAATTAAATCTTGTAGTTGAGTATCGAACCCCTGTGGCCGAACAAGTACGAGTATTAGTTTTTACTTTGAAAGATAAATTTTTCTTTGCCACGCCACGTACGATGCTCGCCACTTTCAGGGCGGCACTGGTACAGGTAAGGCAGGTTTGCTGAAGTTACAGATGCTTGGGTAAGGTATTAAATTATCAATCAATTGTTAAATGCTGCCTGACAGCATATAGCTTGAAAATGGGCGTTGCCACTTTCCTTTGAGCTTTTAAATGATTATTTTTTTGTTTTCGTATGAACATTTGTGGTTTTCACGCACATTGTAATATTACCAGACACATAACATTTATGTTCGAATCGTGTGTAGTAGGAGGGCGTTTTGTGTTGTAGGAGACTTGTGTGTTTCTCATGTGTCTGGGGTCTGGAGCTTCATGTCTTTCTGAAGTGTCATAGAGGAGTATGAGTATGTGTTGTGCCTTCCAGGAATGTTGCATATACTACACATGCATCACCACCACCGTACCCTACGTGTTTGTGTGATTGTATCGTGTCATATTACTACAGCTTGAGGCTATAGTGACATGACCATTGTGATTGCTTTGCACGAGCCGACCCACAACCCTGCCCGAACACCTCCCTCCCCCTCCTCTCGACGACCCTCAGTGTTGTTCTGCCACATACGCAGAATTTTCCTTATTTTTTCCAATGAACTTTATCGTTTTACCTACAATTGTAAAGATATTTTGACATGCCTTTTTTGAACACCCTCACACACTCACTCTCGCTAGTTCAGTGGTAATGTCCTCGCTCAATGTTCAAAATTTTCATTGATGAATAAACAGTAAACGTTCTCTTTGAGCAAGAGGATGGGGTGTGTGGTGTGTGAAAGGTCACAACCTCACCCATAGATCCGATTATATGAGTTTTAAGTACTCTCCGGGAGGGTAATAACTGGCAGTCACGATTCCAGCACGTGATCAAGACCACTGTTGAACCACACACACACACACACACACACACACACCTGGTCAAATCCAAGAGGTGTAAAAACAAGGAAATCATTATATATCTATTCCCTCCAAAGAGAAGCACAATACTCGTAATAACCCAGCACTCGTACGTATCACAAGTGGCTCTAACATACCGGCAAAGGATTACTTGAGGCGAAAATACGATCAAGGCTGCCACCGCTAGCACCCGCACCCTCAGAGCACCCAATCGCTATGCAGGACGGGACGCTAAAGGCCACAGGGCAGGTCGTGGGATTCAAGTGGCCGTTTCTGAAGTGGGTGATGCATACGACAGAGAAGCCAGAGTGTACTTAGAGGGATAGGTGGAGGAAGACGTGTGGTATACGTAGAAGGATGTCTGAAAATACTATAGAAGAGGGTAGTTGCGAGAGAGAGAGAGAGAGAGAGAGAGAGAGAGAGAGAGAGAGAGAGAGAGAGAGAGAGAGAGAGAGAGAGAGAGAGAGAGAGAGAGAGAGAGAGAGAGAGAGAGAGAGAGAGAAGAGGAAGAAGAAGAGATTTCTCATAGATACTCTTGGTCGTCACCCCACAGAGTCGTGACCCGTGCCCCCCACTTTCACGTCCCCCTCTTTCTCCTCTTCCTCCTCCTCCTACTCCAACATTCTGACCGTTCGGCACGTTGATCTCTCCTCCTCCTCCTCCTCCTCCTCCTCCTCCTCCTCCTCCTCCTCCTCCTCCTCCTCCTCCTCCTCCTCCTCCTCCTCCTCTCCCTTCACCTTACTTGACCAACTTACGCCATGACCTCTTGCCTCAGTCGGACACGCTAGGGCGCTGCTGGCTCTCTCTCTCTCTCTCTCTCTCTCTCTCTCTCTCTCTCTCTCTCTCTCTCTCTCTCTCTCTCTCTCTCTCTCTCTCTCTCTTTCTCTCTTTCTCTCTTTTTCTCCTACTGAGTCAGGCCGTGTTGGGTCGTGCTTGCGTTACGCTGGACCATCGTGCTGCTCACTTTCTTACTTACTGACTGGCTTCTTTGCTTGCTTGCTCACTTAATAACTTGCTTACTTAGTGGCTTGTTTACTTAACGGTTTACTTACTTACTTATTGACTTACTTGATTACTGGATTACTCACTTGCTAGGTTGCTTACTTGCTGGTCTGCTTACTACTGCTTACTATTTGCTGTCATGCTTTCCTACTTACTTATTGCCTTGGTTACTTGCTTGCTTACTGGGTCACTTACTTGCTGGCTTACTTACAACTTATATTTTTGCTTACTTACATACTGTCTTACTTACTTATTGACTTGTTTACTTGCTTTCTTACTTACGTACTTACTGTCTTGCTTATTTACTAGCTTACTGGTATACTTACGTGTCTACTTACTGTCTTGTATACCTATTGGCTGGCCTGCTTGCATACTGGCTTGCTTACTTACCTACTAGCTTGCTTAAGTAATGTCTTGTTTACTTATTGGTCTGTTTGCTTGCTTGCTTGGTTGGGTGATTGGTTGTCGTGATGTTGATGCTGTCCTTGTTCTGTCCGTGAGAGTAGGTCCGGTAGAGTCCCGTTGAGTGTTGATTGAACTGACACGTGCTGGTTGACCGTAAGCCGATGCGTGACCATTGTTATGTTAGTGTGTGTGTGTGTGTGTGTGTGTGTGTGTGTGTGTGTGTGTGTGTGTGTGTGTGTGTGTGTCGTGGTTCATGTTGTGGATTGGTTTGGTTTTGTCGGGATGTTGGTTATTGTCACTATTATTATCATTGTTATTATTATCATTATTATTATCATTAGTAATATTAAGATTATTTTTATCATTATCATTACCATTGCTATTTTCTCTTTTTTTTTCTTCTCTCTCTCTCTCTCTCTCTCTCTCTCTCTCTCTCTCTCTCTCTCTCTCTCTCTCTCTCTCTCTCTCTCTCTCTCTCTCTCTCTCTCTCTCTCTCTCTCTTTCTCTCCCCTGGGTCACAACACAGACTATCTCACGCCCGTGGGAAATGTCTCACGCTTGATTTTACAGGAGGGGAACAGAGTCTGACCTCGTCGCGGCAGCTAAGCTCCTGCTGTCAGATTATCATGATTAAAGCTATCGAAAAAACCAGGGAAAAAAGAAACATTAAGTAAGCAATATTGGATGATAAATACAGAAAATAGAAGTTTTGATTGTCACTAGCGGACAATGAAAATATAAAAAGGAACAGGTTTTGCATCGATAACATTAGGATTTCTTTTAGTTTATTTTTCTTCTATCAATGCTGTTTACTTGAAGAGTAATTACCGTTGGACTTGACCGTTTGGTGAGAAAGGCAGCCGACCTCAAGTACGTTGAGCTTCTTTTAAAAAACACATTTTTTTCCCTTTTTTCCTTTTGCAAGGGAAAGCATTAAAATGTGGACGATACTCTTTGTATTCTTGTACTCATAACTCGTACACGGCTCACCCAAACCCGTCGCCCGCCTGCTACATGGGAGGCACGATCCTTGCCGCTCCACTACACGTCCTTCCGCTCAGCGCCGGGAGCGTCGGAAAGGCCGCGGGGCCAAGAGCTGCGTCTGTGGTCACCACCACCACCACCACTACCCGGTAACTTCCACTTGCCCTTGCCGTTTTGATCCCCCATTCTCCACCGCCTCTACTGCGTGCAACCCACCACCTCCTGCTTGTCCCTCATTCACACCCTTGCTGACTTGCTCACTCCACACACACACACACACACACACACACGCACACACACCACACCACACGCACACACACACACACACACACACCACACACACACACACACACACACACACACACACACACACACACACACACACACCCCTCCTTTTCCCAGCCAGTTTTCCTCTGTACTCGTTATCATACAATACCCGATGTTTCTTTTCCCTTTTTATTCGTTATCATACAATAGGTGGTCGCCCTTTCACATTCCCCGCGCCACAGTGCCTCCAGGTCGTATACAGGTACAATCACCATCGTCGTCCTCATAATTTCTTTACGCCAAAGGTCAGCTCTTCGTAGACTAACAGCCGTGAAGACTCCATTCAGAGAGCGGCGTGGCCTTGGTATTCCTCTCCTTGTGGTGTCTAGGGAGGAAGATTGAGCATTGCGCAGCTGTCTGTCCCTCCGTGATGCATGATGTCGGGGTGAGCGGAGGTGCCGAGGCCATCCATCAGGTTCTCTTCTTTTGCACTTTACAAATTAGTGGATTTCATCTGGCTAGGCACTCCCTTTAACCCTCTTACACCTCCTCTCTGCCTTCACCTCAATGTACACGTATCTCTTTCTCTACCATACACACACACACACACACCTCACTCTCAGTTACCTACAACCATTACAACCACTGAAAGTCTGTGTGCGTTCAATGTGTTGTATATGGTGATGACGTTTGGTTAAGCTCCGCATCACACTTGAATCTTTATACTGCAATGATCTAAATGGCTTTCCATCCTTTGAAAGGTAAGTCACCTTGTTGAGCGTTACACAAGTCATCGCATCCCGGAAAGCATGGATGTGTCTTCCAGCTGCTGCCTGTACTACCCTAACACCTGTCGCAGTGGCCTTCTGTCACCTCAGCAGCTTCTTGATGTCGTTCATGCTACTTTCTTACATCAGGGTTGCCAGCTGTCTTAAGTGCTGTCATATTTGGTCTTGACAGGATGTGTTTTTTTCATCCTAACATATGTTCTTTAACCTGGATAAATACAGTCAGGAGTTCTTCAAAAGAGGTCATCGATCGGTCAGCCACACAACGGGACGGGTTTTATAATAATCTCAAATCGGAAATTGGATGGATGAATACCACTGCACACCATCACTGTGTCTCCCTTACTAGACGTCTTCAGACCTGCAATGAAAAGTGTTAACATTCCTCACTGCCACAATAGTTGTCATTTGCTTACCTGAGAGTTTCACAGCACCTCCAGTAGGCCGGTAGCAGCTGTGCCAATACAGGACATGCATTGTTGACTCAGACACTCAACACCTTAACGTCTCAACAGCAAATAATGTGCTGGATAAAATGTTTCTTTTTTTTTATTGCTTCACTCCGTTATAAGCTGCTTATTCTGGGTCACAGTTACTTTGATAATACTTGTTAGATATTGAGTAACTTTCACATCATCAGCTGCTTCCGTCTTGTACAGGTTAGGATTCCAATTAAATCCTCACAGCATTACAGCTTTATCGAACAACAAGGTGGCGTGCAGTTACCACTTAACAGTTTACTTCATCCAGAAATGTCACATAAATGTTCCCAACGCAATTTTCAAGCATAATCATGAGGTTTGTGTAAATAAATTGACCAAGGCAGCGATAATGGGATAAGCTGAGGTGTAGCCGGCCAGTCAGCAGGCAACACGTGTTTCTTGACTGACCTACGGCGACGCAGCTTTCTAGTGACCTAGCTTGGCCTTGCCCGCTGGAGTGGAAAGATCCCCATTGTTTGGCTCCGCCCCCCTCCACCGCCTGCTTCGGCCTGACTCTCCTCCATCTCCTCTCCCTCACCAAGCACAATGATCAACCTTCCTCTTCTCTCCATTATATATTTTTGAGACACTCCTTCCACTTTCTCTTCCTGCCCTCACCAAACACCTTTCCTCCTGTCTCTATTTCCCCTTTTTACACACTCGCCTGCCACTCCTTGCTCCTACCACCCTCCTCATTCAACCTCATTCCCTCTGTACTTTTCCTTATCACACATTCCACTTCTTCTTACTCTCTACAAACAACCTCTAGTACTTTTCTTTTTTTAGTTTTTCCCATTTTCACAAACTCAAAATTTACGCTGAAAGGAAGACCTATAATATACTTTTTTTCATATCTATATAAACAAAGTTCACTTGACTGGAACCCAGTCGGCAGTAGTGAAGAAGTTTCCTTAACCTACTTGTATTTAACACGCTTGGAGTGTTCAAGGAACGTTAGTATCCATGAAAAAAGAGATAAAAAAGTGCAGCTGTCCACCACTTTAATAAGAGCACAAGGTCTACGGAACAGGTCAGAATTATGAGGTGAATATCAGGTCAGCGACACTCGTGAACTAGGTCATGTAATACTAATATGCACCTAATGAATTAGAAGCCAATCAAGAGACGGAACTTATAATGTTATATCGTATTTGAAATGTATAGTTGCGATAGAGTTATAATGGTAATGTATATACTCTCAAAAATCAAGTAGAAAGTTTGCGATGAACTAATGAATGTTGAGGTTCGTTAGTTCATCATATATTCACATACCATACGTAGCTTATTAAGGTGAGGAAAAAGCAAATCAGAAAGAGATGCATCTTTTATTTTAGTAATCACACAATTCATTACAGAAGCTGCACAGTATAATACAGCATCAGTGTGATATGCTGCCTATAAGTTATGATGCGAACGTAGGTAACGGATGGAAAGTAGAAAATTAACGATGATAATGATAATGATAATGATATTGATGATGACGACTATGACTACGACGACGATGATGATAGTGATGAGGAAGCAGATGATGAAAGTCAGGTACTTAATGTGTTGTTGCCTTGCGAAGGTGAAGGCTATGAGGAAGGAAGAAGAGGAGAGGAGAGGAGAGGTGACTGGGATACACACCACAACCTAGTAGAACCAAAGTCTACGCCTCTTCCCCATCCTCTTCCCCGCTACAGACTCTCACCTCCACACCTGAGAGTCTTCCAACATGTACTCTAGCATACCTTCACTTACCTTCACACACACACACACACACACACACACACACACACACACACACACACACACACACACACACACACACACACACACACACACACACACACACACACACACACACACACCCACACACACACACACACACACACCGTCCCGCCACACCACAAACACTCCTATATTTTTACAGGAATACACAAACATCTCCGCTCAAACGTACGGACGCTTGCTTTGCTTTCCTTTCATACGCAAGATCAAGTGACTTACTGTATTCACTGGACCGTGCTCGCAGCCACACCTCCAAATCCTCACTTTCCCTTCCATGCCCTACTCACCCATTTCCACTCCACACGCACACGCACACACATAACTATTCACTCCACTTTCATCAAACTCATTCATCTCTTCTTGTCTTCCACTCCATTCCACCACCTCGAAAAACACGCCACCACCCAACTTTTTTTATATATATTTCCCCATTTATCCATCCATGTTTCTCACAATACATCGCTTGCTTCCACATCTCCTTTCTTCCTCTCTTCTCTCTGCGTCATCATCCCGAAGGAACATTAAAAAAGGTAAACTTGGCCCCCGCAGTAGCCCCGTTATGTTCATTGGGGAGAAACAGGTTTGTCCTCAGGTGTTTGTTGCTTACATGTTCCCCTTGCTCAGGTTCTTCTTCTTCTTCTTTTCTTTCTTCTTCTTCTTCTTCTTCTTCTTCTTCTTCTTTTCTCTTTTCTTTTTCTTTTTTCTTTTTCTTTTTCTTCTTCTTTTTCTTTTTCTTTTTCTTCTTCTTTTTCTTCACTTCTTCTTCTTCTTCTTCTTCTTATCATTGTTACTATTATCATTATCATTATTATTATCATTATTATCATTATTATTATCATTATTATTATTATTGTTATCATTATTATTTGTATTACTATTATTGTTGTTACTATTCTTCTTCTTCGTCTTCTTCTTCTTATTATTATTTTTATTATCATTATCATTACTATTATTATTATCATTATTATTATTCTCCTCCTCCTCCTCCTCTTTCTCCTCCTCCTCCTCCTCCTCCTCCTCCTCCTCCTCCTCCTCCTCCTCCTCCTCCTCCTCCTCCTCCTACTAGTTGTAGTTAAAATAGATGAAACTCAAGAATTGGATGTATAATATATGTATAGATGCATGCATTTTTTTTTTGCTTATTCCTCTGTTGTTATAAACTAGGCTTTAACTTTGCGTTTGTGATGTCCAGTCCGCGAGGCAGTGAGGCGGATGGCGGGTCGGTGGAGGGAGTCTTTCCAGCGTTGTGTTACGGACCGCCGGTCATGAAAGGCGGTGCAGCCTTCTTGCTCGGTGATTGCAGTAATTTGCAGGCTTAGTCTGAGCTGTTTTGTGGTGGTAAGAGTGCAGCCCTTGTCTCTTTCTGTTTATGAGGGCAAGATGTAGAACGTTGCCGCGATGATACACAGCCATGGAAAAGAGAAGAAAAACACAAAGGATTATGCGTTTTTATACTGTCATAAGAAAGCCACAAACAGAAAATATACATAGGAACGCAAATAATAACATTAAGAATGAGAGTTGATTCAGCTAAACATAATTCTAATTTTATCACAAAGACCAAGCATGTTGGCTGTTGAACCGTTGCCTATTATCATAATATTAATTGGGACGAGGTTTTCTTGCATCGGCCAGGCTCTGCACGGAGGAGCCACATGGTCCTAGGAGTGCAGGGCTTCCAGGAGGGAGGGAGGGACGTGCCGGCGGGAGGTCCCTGTGGTCAGAATGGCGAAGCAACTTTCCTTAAATTCTAATGAGGTCCTGGAGGTGAACGAAGAGTGGGAGGCTGAGGGTCTGGTCTCCCTCCTTGTGGGTGGTGTGTAAGCCCAGCAGGGTCTTGTGCTCTCAAATGGTTCCTACTGCGGGGTAGTTGAGTTAATTTTGGAGTATGTGCGTAGCCTTTGCAAGGAAATATCGGTTAGGATGGAAAGGGTTTGGTCTTGTATCTTTTGTGTATGTAAGGAGTGGCAGCGGCGGGTATACTTTGCGTTGCTTGTGTGTAGCCGGCAGCCTGTTTCTGATGGCTGTATAACAGACTCGTTCCCACCAAAGCAGTCTTGTGTGTCATACTTTCTAGCATCGTTGTCATGTTAATGAACTCATGGTGTCAAACGGAGGTGATGGGAAGGGAAATCTGCTCCACTTGTACATTTTTTCCTCCAGTTCGCTTAAGTCGAATATGTAAGATGTTTGTAAAAGCCATCACTACCATCTGAATGCACACATCAAGGCATGTTTGTGTGTATAAGTTAATTTTATAGTTTGTAATTGAAATTGAAAAAACTTATTCCATGGTTTCATACTTCCTCTCCTCGTGTTCACAATAACATACGTCCTTTCTGACTGGAATGACTGAACGTGAATGAAACTGTGAAATTATGGTTTATCACGTTTCATCAGAGGTTCTTGAAGATGCCTTGGTTATCGCTCAGAATGATGATCTGGTTGCAGCCTCCCATCACAGGCCTTCCTTCCCTTCAACCTTCATTCCATATGGCATGCGTTTTAGAAACTGTTCAAAGCATCAATAATGTATAGACTTTTAAACATTTGTTCCTGTGTAACCTCCGAGGCTTTATTAACTGAAAAAGTTATGAGATGTTATCTTAACATGTTTTTGATGCATCAACTTCTCAGTCACTACTAAATAAAAAACAGAGTGAAGAGTTACAGTAATGTTCTTATTCAACTCCATGACAAAGTGAGGCTTTATTTCATATCCAAGAGTCACTCATCTCGTTTTTTTTCTTACCTTGAAAGCTTTTATGAGATTACCTGCCTCACTCTGATACACATGATGCGCGTCACGGCCGCAGGTGACGCACCATTCCAAGTGAGGATTCAGCAAGGTTTTAATAATAGAGTCTAAGCTTTTTTTTGTCAAGAATCACATGACATACGTCCAAGGGTCACTGCTCTTCTTCTTTTTTAACACACATGCGCACTTGTTCCAGGCTATCACGTGCACCAAACTAGCCCTCACCTTTACCGAACCGTAGGTGTGCTATCGTGCACATGGTATCAATTATAGCGAGACATTAAACTATAAAAATAAAACGTGCAGGTGGACCTCGTGGCGGGATCACCATTTTTGTACCTGGCGGAGTGTGTCGGCCCTTCGTCACGGGGGGCGGGCGGCCGAACACCTGCTGCTGACTTCCTTGTTTGCCAGGGCAGCTGCGTGTCTCGCCGCCCTGCTTCACTTCACTCCTCCCCGATCTTGCGTTGTACTACATGCAGTACTGACGAATGCATAGTACCAGTTAGTACTGTATGTGTGTGTGTTTGAGTGTGTTTGATTGTGTGTGTGTGTGTGTACTTGGGTCTATAATTGAATGTGTGTGTGTGTGTGTGTGTGTGTGTGTGTGTGTGTGTGTGTGTGTGTGTGTGTG
>JAPQNM010000003.1:39369116-39384116 GCA_029783475.1 Metacarcinus magister | reverse complement strand
TAATTATTAGTCATAGAAAAAATATTCATAATATCAGTTGTACAGTTTAATTAGGTCTATCAGATGCTGCAATTATATTTCCAATATCTCTAATAGCTTTCAAGAAAATGACGAGGAAAGTCATGTTTTTATATAAAAATACGGTTTTATTTTATTGCGTAATTATTAGTCATAGAACAAATATTCATAATATCAGTTGTACAGTTGAATTAGGTATATCAGATGATGCAATGATATTTCCAATATCTCTAATAGCTTTCGAGAAAACGAGGAAGAAAGTAATTTAAAAAAAAGTAAAATTCAGTATTTATTAGTATTAGTGAAAATATTCATAATGACAGTAGTAGATTTTAATTAGGTCTATCAAATGCTGCAATGATATTTCAAATATCTCTAATGGCTTTCGAGAAAATGAGGAGGAAATTCATGTTTTTATATAAATATTAAGTTTCATTTTACTGCGTAATTATTAGTCATAGAACAAATATTCATAATGAGAGTTGTACAGTTTAATTAGGTGTATCAGATGCTGCAATGATATTTCCAATATCTCTAATAGCTTTCGAGAAAATGAGGAGGAAAATCATGTTTTTATATAAAAATTAAGTTTCATTTTACTGCGTAATTATTAGTCATAGAACAAATATTCATAAGAAGAGTTGTACAGTTTAATTAGGTGTTTCAGATGCTGCAATGATATTTCCAATATCTCTAATAGCTTTAGAGAAAATGAGGAGGAATGTCATGTTTTTATATAAATATTAAGTTTCATTTTACTGCGTAATTATTAGTCATAGAACAAATATTCATAATATCAGTTGTACAGTAAAATTAGGTCTATCAGATGCTGTAATTATATTTCCAATATCTCTAATAGCTTTCAAGAAAATGACGAGGAAAGTCATGTTTTTATATAAAAATACGGTTTTATTTTATTGCGTAATTATTAGTCATAGAACAAATATTCATAATATCAGTTGTACAGTTGAATTAGGTGTATCAGATGATGCAATGATATTTCCAATATCTCTAATAGCTTTCGAGAAAATGAGGAGGAATGTCATGTTTTTATATAAATATTAAGTTTCATTTTACTGCGTAATTGTTAGTCATAGAACAAATATTCATAATATCAGTTGTACATTTTAATTAGGTCTATCAGATGCTGTAATTATATTTCCAATATCTCTAATAGCTTTCAAGAAAATGACGAGGAAAGTCATGTTTTTATATAAAAATACGGTTTTATTTTATTGCGTAATTATTAGTCATAGAACAAATATTCATAATATCAGTTGTACAGTTGAATTAGGTGTATCAGATGATGCAATGATATTTCCAATATCTCTAATAGCTTTCGAGAAAACGAGGAAGAAAGTAATTTAAAAAAAAGTAAAATTCAGTATTTATTAGTATTATTGAAAATATTCATAATGACAGTAGTAGATTTTAATTAGGTCTATCAAATGCTGCAATGATATTTCCAATATCTCTAATAGCTTTCGAGAAAATGAGGAGGAAAATCATGTTTTTATATAAATATTAAGTTTCATTTTACTGCGTAATTATTAGTCATAGAACAAATATTCATAATGAGAGTTGTACAGTTTAATTAGGTGTATCAGATGCTGCAATGATATTTCCAATATCTCTAATAGCTTTCGAGAAAATGAGAAGGAAAATCATGTTTTTATATAAAAATTAAGTTTCATTTTACTGCGTAATTATTAGTCATAGAACAAATATTCATAAGGAGAGTTGTACAGTTTAATTAGGTGTTTCAGATGCTGCAATGATATTTCCAATATCTCTAATAGCTTTCGAGAAAATGACGAGGATTGTCATGTTTTTATATAAATATTAAGTTTCATTTTACTGCGTAATTATTAGTCATAGAACAAATATTCATAATGAGAGTTGTACAGTTTAATTAGGTGTATCAGATGCTGCAATTATATTTCCAATATCTCTAATAGCTTTCAAGAAAATGACGAGGAAAGTCATGTTTTTATATAAAAATACGGTTTTATTTTACTGCGTAATTATTAGTCATAGAACAAATATTCATAATATCAGTTGTACAGTAAAATTAGGTTTATCAGATGCTGTAATTATATTTCCAATATCTCTAATAGCTTTCAAGAAAATGACGAGGAAAGTCATGTTTTTATATAAAAATACGGTTTTATTTTATTGCGTAATTATTAGTCATAGAACAAATATTCATAATATCAGTTGTACAGTTGAATTAGGTGTATCAGATGATGCAATGATATTTCCAATATCTCTAATAGCTTTCGAGAAAATGAGGAGGAATGTCATGTTTTTATATAAATATTAAGTTTCATTTTACTGCGTAATTATTAGTCATAGAACAAATATTCATAATGATCAGTGGTACAGTTTTAATTAGGTCTATCAGATGCTGCAATGATATTTCCAATATCTCTAATAGCTTTCGAGAAAATGACGAGGAAAGTCATGTTTTTATATAAAAATACGGTTTTCATTTTACTGCGTAATTATTAGTCATAGAACAAATATTCATAATATCAGTTGTACAGTTGAATTAGGTGTATCAGATGATGCAATGATATTTCCAATATCTCTAATAGCTTTCGAGAAAACGAGGAAGAAAGTAATTTAAAAAAAAGTAAAATTCAGTATTTATTAGTATTAGTGAAAATATTCATAATGACAGTAGTACAGTTTTAATTAGGTCTATCAGATGCTGCAATGATATTTCCAATATCTCTAATAGCTTTCGAGAAAAATGAGGAGGAAAATCATGTTTTTATATAAATATTAAGTTTCATTTTACTGCGTAATTATTAGTCATAGAACAAATATTCATAAGGAGAGTTGTACAGTTTAATTAGGTGTATCAGATGCTGCAATGATATTTCCAATATCTCTAATAGCTTTCGAGAAAATGAGGAGGAATGTCATGTTTTTATATAAATATTAAGTTTCATTTTACTGCGTAATTATTAGTCATAGAACAAATATTCATAATATCAGTTGTACAGTTTAATTAGGTCTATCAGATGCTGCAATGATATTTCCAATATCTCTAATAGCTTTCGAGAAAATGAGGAGGAAAGTCATGTTTTTATATAAATATTAAGTTTTCATTTTACTGCGTAATTATTAGTCATAGAACAAATATTCATAATGACAGTTGTACAGTTTAATTAGGTGTATCAGATGCTGCAATGATATTTCCAATATCTCTATAGCTTGCGAGGAAATGAGGAGGAAAAGTTATGTTTTTGAATAAATATTAAGTTTAATTTTACTGCGTAATTGTTAGTCATAGAACAAATATGCATAATGACAGTTGTACAGTTTAATTTGGTGCATCAGATGCTGTAATGATATTTCCAATATCTCTGATAGCTTTCGAGAAAATGAGGAGGAAAGTCATGTTTTTATATAAATATTAAGTTTAATTTTACTGCGTAATTGTTAGTCATAGAACAAATATGCATAATATAGTTGTACAGTTTAATTTGGTGTATCAGATGCTGCAATGATATTTCCAATATCTCTAATAGCTTTCGGGAAAATGAGGAGGAAATTCATGTTTTTAAATATATATTAAGTTTCATTTTACTGCGTAATTATTAGTCATAGAAAAAATATTCATAATATCAGTTGTACAGTTTAATTAGGTCTATCAGATGCTGCAATTATATTTCCAATATCTCTAATAGCTTTCAAGAAAATGACGAGGAAAGTCATGTTTTTATATAAAAATACGGTTTTATTTTATTGCGTAATTATTAGTCATAGAACAAATATTCATAATATCAGTTGTACAGTTGAATTAGGTATATCAGATGATGCAATGATATTTCCAATATCTCTAATAGCTTTCGAGAAAACGAGGAAGAAAGTAATTTAAAAAAAAGTAAAATTCAGTATTTATTAGTATTAGTGAAAATATTCATAATGACAGTAGTAGATTTTAATTAGGTCTATCAGATGCTGCAATGATATTTCCAATATCTCTAATAGCTTTCGAGAAAATGAGGAGGAAATTCATGTTTTTATATAAATATTAAGTTTCATTTTACTGCGTAATTATTAGTCATAGAACAAATATTCATAATGAGAGTTGTACAGTTTAATTAGGTGTATCAGATGCTGCAATGATATTTCCAATATCTCTAATAGCTTTCGAGAAAATGAGGAGGAAAATCATGTTTTTATATAAAAATTAAGTTTCATTTTACTGCGTAATTATTAGTCATAGAACAAATATTCATAAAGAGAGTTTTACAGTTTAATTAGGTGTTTCAGATGCTGCAATGATAATTCCAATATCTCTAATAGCTTTAGAGAAAATGAGGAGGAATGTCATGTTTTTATATAAATATTAAGTTTCATTTTACTGCGTAATTATTAGTCATAGAACAAATATTCATAATATCAGTTGTACAGTTTAATTAGGTCTATCAGATGCTGTAATTATATTTCCAATATCTCTAATAGCTTTCAAGAAAATGACGAGGAAAGTCATGTTTTTATATAAAAATACGGTTTTATTTTATTGCGTAATTATTAGTCATAGAACAAATATTCATAATATCAGTTGTACAGTTTGAATTAGGTGTATCAGATGATGCAATGATATTTCCAATATCTCTAATAGCTTTCGAGAAAATGAGGAGGAATGTCATGTTTTTATATAAATATTAAGTTTCATTTTACTGCGTAATTATTAGTCATAGAACAAATATTCATAATATCAGTTGTACATTTTAATTAGGTCTATCAGATGCTGTAATTATATTTCCAATATCTCTAATAGCTTTCAAGAAAATGACGAGGAAAGTCATGTTTTTATATAAAAATACGGTTTTATTTTATTGCGTAATTATTAGTCATAGAACAAATATTCATAATATCAGTTGTACAGTTGAATTAGGTGTATCAGATGATGCAATGATATTTCCAATATCTCTAATAGCTTTCGAGAAAACGAGGAAGAAAGTAATTTAAAAAAAAGTAAAATTCAGTATTTATTAGTATTAGTGAAAATATTCATAATGACAGTAGTAGATTTTAATTAGGTCTATCAAATGCTGCAATGATATTTCCAATATCTCTAATAGCTTTCGAGAAAATGAGGAGGAAAATCATGTTTTTATATAAATATTCAGTTTCATTTTACTGCGTAATTATTAGTCATAGAACAAATATTCATAATGAGAGTTGTACAGTTTAATTAGGTGTATCAGATGCTGCAATGATATTTCCAATATCTCTAATAGCTTTCGAGAAAATGAGGAGGAAAATCATGTTTTTATATAAAAATTAAGTTTCATTTTACTGCGTAATTATTAGTCATAGAACAAATATTCATAAGGAGAGTTGTACAGTTTAATTAGGTGTTTCAGATGCTGCAATGATATTTCCAATATCTCTAATAGCTTTCGAGAAAATGACGAGGAATGTCATGTTTTTATATAAATATTAAGTTTCATTTTACTGCGTAATTATTAGTCATAGAACAAATATTCATAATATCAGTTGTACAGTTTAATTAGGTGTATCAGATGCTGCAATTATATTTCCAATATCTCTAATAGCTTTCAAGAAAATGACGAGGAAAGTCATGTTTTTATATAAAAATACGGTTTTATTTTACTGCGTAATTATTAGTCATAGAACAAATATTCATAATATCAGTTGTACAGTAAAATTAGGTTTATCAGATGCTGTAATTATATTTCCAATATCTCTAATAGCTTTCAAGAAAATGACGAGGAAAGTCATGTTTTTATATAAAAATACGGTTTTATTTTATTGCGTAATTATTAGTCATAGAACAAATATTCATAATATCAGTTGTACAGTTGAATTAGGTGTATCAGATGATGCAATGATATTTCCAATATCTCTAATAGCTTTCGAGAAAATGAGGAGGAATGTCATGTTTTTATATAAATATTAAGTTTCATAATATCAGTTGTACATTATAATTAGGTCTATCAGATGCTGTAATTATATTTCCAATATCTCTAATAGCTTTCAAGAAAATGACGAGGAAAGTCATGTTTTTATATAAAAATACGGTTTTATTTTATTGCGTAATTATTAGTCATAGAACAAATATTCATAATATCAGTTGTACAGTTGAATTAGGTATATCATGATGATGCAATGATATTTCCAATATCTCTAATAGCTTTCGAGAAAACGAGGAAGAAAGTAATTTAAAAAAAAGTAAAATTCAGTATTTATTAGTATTAGTGAAAATATTCATAATGACAGTAGTAGATTTTAATTAGGTCTATCAAATGCTGCAATGATATTTCAAATATCTCTAATGGCTTTCGAGAAAATGAGGAGGAAATTCATGTTTTTATATAAATATTAAGTTTCATTTTACTGCGTAATTATTAGTCATAGAACAAATATTCATAATGAGAGTTGTACAGTTTAATTAGGTGTATCAGATGCTGCAATGATATTTCAATATCTCTAATAGCTTTCGAGAAAATGAGGAGGAAAATCATGTTTTTATATAAAAATTAAGTTTCATTTTACTGCGTAATTATTAGTCATAGAACAAATATTCATAAGGAGAGTTGTACAGTTTAATTAGGTGTTTCAGATGCTGCAATGATATTTCCAATATCTCTAATAGCTTTCGAGAAAATGAGGAGGAATGTCATGTTTTTATATAAATATTAAGTTTCATTTTACTGCGTAATTATTAGTCATAGAACAAATATTCATAATATCAGTTGTACAGTAAAATTAGGTCTATCAGATGCTGTAATTATATTTCCAATATCTCTAATAGCTTTCAAGAAAATGACGAGGAAAGTCATGTTTTTATATAAAAATACGGTTTTATTTTATTGCGTAATTATTAGTCATAGAACAAATATTCATAATATCAGTTGTACAGTTGAATTAGGTGTATCAGATGATGCAATGATATTTCCAATATCTCTAATAGCTTTCGAGAAAATGAGGAGGAATGTCATGTTTTTATATAAATATTAAGTTTCATTTTACTGCGTAATTATTAGTCATAGAACAAATATTCATAATATCAGTTGTACATTTTAATTAGGTCTATCAGATGCTGTAATTATATTTCCAATATCTCTAATAGCTTTCAAGAAAATGACGAGGAAAGTCATGTTTTTATATAAAAATACGGTTTTATTTTATTGCGTAATTATTAGTCATAGAACAAATATTCATAATATCAGTTGTACAGTTGAATTAGGTGTATCAGATGATGCAATGATATTTCCAATATCTCTAATAGCTTTCGAGAAAACGAGGAAGAAAGTAATTTAAAAAAAAGTAAAATTCAGTATTTATTAGTATTAGTGAAAATATTCATAATGACAGTAGTAGATTTTAATTAGGTCTATCAAATGCTGCAATGATATTTCCAATATCTCTAATAGCTTTCGAGAAAATGAGGAGGAAAATCATGTTTTTATATAAATATTAAGTTTCATTTTACTGCGTAATTATTAGTCATAGAACAAATATTCATAATGAGAGTTGTACAGTTTAATTAGGTGTATCAGATGCTGCAATGATATTTCCAATATCTCTAATAGCTTTCGAGAAAATGAGAAGGAAAATCATGTTTTTATATAAAAATTAAGTTTCATTTTACTGCGTAATTATTAGTCATAGAACAAATATTCATAAGGAGAGTTGTACAGTTTAATTAGGTGTTTCAGATGCTGCAATGATATTTCCAATATCTCTAATAGCTTTCGAGAAAATGACGAGGAATGTCATGTTTTTATATAAATATTAAGTTTCATTTTACTGCGTAATTATTAGTCATAGAACAAATATTCATAATATCAGTTGTACAGTTTAATTAGGTGTATCAGATGCTGCAATTATATTTCCAATATCTCTAATAGCTTTCAAGAAAATGACGAGGAAAGTCATGTTTTTATATAAAAATACGGTTTTATTTTACTGCGTAATTATTAGTCATAGAACAAATATTCATAATATCAGTTGTACAGTTGAATTAGGTGTATCAGATGATGCAATGATATTTCCAATATCTCTAATAGCTTTCGAGAAAATGAGGAGGAATGTCATGTTTTTATATAAATATTAAGTTTCATTTTACTGCGTAATTATTAGTCATAGAACAAATATTCATAATATCAGTTGTACATTTTAATTAGGTCTATCAGATGCTGTAATTATATTTCCAATATCTCTAATAGCTTTCAAGAAAATGACGAGGAAAGTCATGTTTTTATATAAAAATACGGTTTTATTTTATTGCGTAATTATTAGTCATAGAACAAATATTCATAATATCAGTTGTACAGTTGAATTAGGTGTATCAGATGATGCAATGATATTTCCAATATCTCTAATAGCTTTCGAGAAAACGAGGAAGAAAGTAATTTAAAAAAAAGTAAAATTCAGTATTTATTAGTATTAGTGAAAATATTCATAATGAGAGTAGTAGATTTTAATTAGGTCTATCAAATGCTGCAATGATATTTCCAATATCTCTAATAGCTTTCGAGAAAATGAGGAGGAAAATCATGTTTTTATATAAATATTAAGTTTCATTTTACTGCGTAATTATTAGTCATAGAACAAATATTCATAATGAGAGTTGTACAGTTTAATTAGGTGTATCAGATGCTGCAATGATATTTCCAATATCTCTAATAGCTTTCGAGAAAATGAGGAGGAAAGTCATGTTTTTATATAAATATTAAGTTTCATTTTACTGCGTAATTATTAGTCATAGAACAAATATTCATAATTTCAGTTGTACAGTTTAATTAGGTCTATCAGATGCTGCAATGATATTTCCAATATCTCTAATAGCTTTCGAGAAAATGAGGAGGAAATTCATGTTTTTACATAAATATTAAGTTTCATTTTACTGCGTAATTATTAGTCATAGAACAAATATTCATAATGACAGTTGTACAGTTTAATTAGGTGTATCAGATGCTGCAATGATATTTCCAATATCTCTATTAGCTTTCGAGGAAAATGAGGAGGAAAAGTCATGTTTTTATATAAATATTAAGTTTCATTTTACTGCGTAATTATTAGTCATAGAACAAATATGCATAATGACAGTTGTACAGTTTAATTTGGTGCATCAGATGCTGTAATGATATTTCCAATATCTCTGATAGCTTTCGAGAAAATGAGGAGGAAAGTCATGTTTTTAAATAAATATTAAGTTTAATTTTACTGCGTAATTGTTAGTCATAGAACAAATATGCATAATGATAGTTGTACAGTTTAATTTGGTGTATCAGATGCTGCAATGATATTTCCAATATCTCTAATAGCTTTCGGGAAAATGAGGAGGAAATTCATGTTTTTAAATATATATTAAGTTTCATTTTACTGCGTAATTATTAGTCATAGAAAAAATATTCATAATATCAGTTGTACAGTTTAATTAGGTCTATCAGATGCTGCAATTATATTTCCAATATCTCTAATAGCTTTCAAGAAAATGACGAGGAAAGTCATGTTTTTATATAAAAATACGGTTTTATTTTATTGCGTAATTATTAGTCATAGAACAAATATTCATAATATCAGTTGTACAGTTGAATTAGGTATATCAGATGATGCAATGATATTTCCAATATCTCTAATAGCTTTCGAGAAAACGAGGAAGAAAGTAATTTAAAAAAAAGTAAAATTCAATATTTATTAGTATTAGTGAAAATATTCATAATGACAGTAGTAGATTTTAATTAGGTCTATCAAATGCTGCAATGATATTTCAAATATCTCTAATGGCTTTCGAGAAAATGAGGAGGAAATTCATGTTTTTATATAAATATTAAGTTTCATTTTACTGCGTAATTATTAGTCATAGAACAAATATTCATAATGAGAGTTGTACAGTTTAATTAGGTGTATCAGATGCTGCAATGATATTTCCAATATCTCTAATAGCTTTCGAGAAAATGAGGAGGAAAATCATGTTTTTATATAAAAATTAAGTTTCATTTTACTGCGTAATTATTAGTCATAGAACAAACATTCATAAGGAGAGTGGTACAGTTTAATTAGGTGTTTCAGATGCTGCAATGATATTTCCAATATCTCTAATAGCTTTCGAGAAAATGAGGAGGAATGTCATGTTTTTATATAAATATTAAGTTTCATTTTACTGCGTAATTATTAGTCATAGAACAAATATTCATAATATCAGTTGTACAGTAAAATTAGGTCTATCAGATGCTGTAATTATATTTCCAATATCTCTAATAGCTTTCAAGAAAATGACGAGGAAAGTCATGTTTTTATATAAAAATACGGTTTTATTTTATTGCGTAATTATTAGTCATAGAACAAATATTCATAATATCAGTTGTACAGTTGAATTAGGTGTATCAGATGATGCAATGATATTTCCAATATCTCTAATAGCTTTCGAGAAAATGAGGAGGAATGTCATGTTTTTATATAAATATTAAGTTTCATAATATCAGTTGTACATTTTAATTAGGTCTATCAGATGCTGCAATTATATTTCCAATATCTCTAATAGCTTTCAAGAAAATGACGAGGAAAGTCATGTTTTTATATAAAAATACGGTTTTATTTTATTGCGTAATTATTAGTCATAGAACAAATATTCATAATATCAGTTGTACAGTTGAATTAGGTATATCAGATGATGCAATGATATTTCCAATATCTCTAATAGCTTTCGAGAAAACGAGGAAGAAAGTAATTTAAAAAAAAGTAAAATTCAGTATTTATTAGTATTAGTGAAAATATTCATAATGACAGTAGTAGATTTTAATTAGGTCTATCAAATGCTGCAATGATATTTCCAATATCTCTAATGGCTTTCGAGAAAATGAGGAGGAAATTCATGTTTTTATATAAATATTAAGTTTCATTTTACTGCGTAATTATTAGTCATAGAACAAATATTCATAATGAGAGTTGTACAGTTTAATTAGGTGTATCAGATGCTGCAATGATATTTCCAATATCTCTAATAGCTTTCGAGAAAATGAGGAGGAAAATCATGTTTTTATATAAAAATTAAGTTTCATTTTACTGCGTAATTATTAGTCATAGAACAAACATTCATAAGGAGAGTGGTACAGTTTAATTAGGTGTTTCAGATGCTGCAATGATATTTCCAATATCTCTAATAGCTTTCGAGAAAATGAGGAGGAACGTCATGTTTTTATATAAATATTAAGTTTCATTTTACTGCGTAATTATTAGTCATAGAACAAATATTCATAATATCAGTTGTACAGTAAAATTAGGTCTATCAGATGCTGAAATTATATTTCCAATATCTCTAATAGCTTTCAAGAAAATGACGAGGAAAGTCATGTTTTTATATAAAAATACGGTTTTATTTTATTGCGCAATTATTGGTCATAGAACAAATATTCATAATATCAGTTGTACAGTTGAATTAGGTGTATCAGATGATGCAATGATATTTCCAATATCTCTAATAGCTTTCGAGAAAATGAGGAGGAATGTCATGTTTTTATATAAATATTAAGTTTCATTTTACTGCGTAATTATTAGTCATAGAACAAATATTCATAATATCAGTTGTACATTTTAATTAGGTCTATCAGATGCTGTAATTATATTTCCAATATCTCTAATAGCTTTCAAGAAAATGACGAGGAAAGTCATGTTTTTATATAAAAATACGGTTTTATTTTATTGCGTAATTATTAGTCATAGAACAAATATTCATAATATCAGTTGTACAGTTGAATTAGGTGTATCAGATGATGCAATGATATTTCCAATATCTCTAATAGCTTTCGAGAAAACGAGGAAGAAATTAATTTAAAAAAAAGTAAAATTCAGTATTTATTAGTATTAGTGAAAATATTCATAATGACAGTAGTAGATTTTAATTAGGTCTATCAAATGCTGCAATGATATTTCCAATATCTCTAATAGCTTTCGAGAAAATGAGGAGGAAAATCATGTTTTTATATAAATATTAAGATTCATTTTACTGCGTAATTATTAGTCATAGAACAAATATTCATAATGAGAGTTGTACAGTTTAATTAGGTGTATCAGATGCTGCAATGATATTTCCAATATCTCTAATAGCTTTCGAGAAAATGAGAAGGAAAATCATGTTTTTATATAAAAATTAAGTTTCATTTTACTGCCTAATTATTAGTCATAGAACAAATATTCATAAGGAGAGTTGTACAGTTTAATTAGGTGTTTCAGATGCTGCAATGATATTTCCAATATCTCTAATAGCTTTCGAGAAAATGACGAGGAATATCATGTTTTTATATAAATATTAAGTTTTATTTTACTGCGTAATTATTAGTCATAGAACAAATATTCATAATATCAGTTGTACAGTTTAATTAGGTGTATCAGATGCTGCAATTATATTTCCAATATCTCTAATAGCTTTCAAGAAAATGACGAGGAAAGTCATGTTTTTATATAAAAATACGGTTTAATTTTCTTGCGTAATTATTAGTCATAGAACAAATATTCATAATATCAGTTGTACAGTAAAATTAGGTTTATCAGATGCTGTAATTATATTTCCAATATCTCTAATAGCTTTCAAGAAAATGACGAGGAAAGTCATGTTTTTATATAAAAATACGGTTTTATTTTAATGCGTAATTATTAGTCATAGAACAAATATTCATAATATCAGTTGTACAGTTGAATTAGGTGTATCAGATGATGCAATGATATTTCCAATATCTCTAATAGCTTTCGAGAAAACGAGGAAGAAAGTAATTTATAAAAAATTAAAATTCAGTATTTATTAGTATTAGTGAAAATATTCATAATGACAGTAGTAGATTTTAATTAGGTCTATCAAATGCTGCAATGATATTTCAAATATCTCTAATAGCTTTCGAGAAAATGAGGAGGAAAATCATGTTTTTATATAAATATTAAGTTTCATTTTACTGCGTAATTATTAGTCATAGAACAAATATTCATAATGAGAGTTGTACAGTTTAATTAGGTGTATCAGATGCTGCAATGATATTTCCAATATCTCTAATAGCTTTCGAGAAAATGAGGAGGAAAATCATGTTTTTATATAAAAATTAAGTTTCATTTTACTGCGTAATTATTAGTCATAGAACAAATATTCATAAGGAGAGTTGTACAGTTTAATTAGGTCTATCAGATGCTGCAATTATATTTCCAATATCTCTAATAGCTTTCAAGAAAATAACGAGGAAAGTCATGTTCTTATATAAAAATACGGTTTTATTTTATTGCGTAATTATTAGTCATAGAACAAATATTCATAATATCAGTTGTACAGTTGAATTAGGTGTATCAGATGATGCAATGATATATCCAATATCTCTAATAGCTTTCGAGAAAACGAGGAAGAAAGTAATTTAAAAAAAAGTAAAATTCAGTATTTATTAGTATTAGTGAAAATATTCATAGTGACAGTAGTAGATTTTAATTAGGTCTATCAAATGCTGCAATGATATTTCCAATATCTCTAATAGCTTTCGAGAAAATGAGGAGGAAAATCATGTTTTTATATAAATATTAAGTTTCATTTTACTGCGTAATTATTAGTCATAGAACAAATATGCATAATGATAGTTGTACAGTTTAATTTGGTGTATCAGATGCTGCAATGATATTTCCAATATCTCTAATAGCTTTCGGGAAAATGAGGAGGAAATTCATGTTTTTAAATATATATTAAGTTTCATTTTACTGCGTAATTATTAGTCATAGAAAAAATATTCATAATATCAGTTGTACAGTTTAATTAGGTCTATCAGATGCTGGAATTATATTTCCAATATCTCTAACAGCTTTCAAGAAAATGACGAGGAAAGTCATGTTTTTATATAAAAATACGGTTTTATTTTATTGCGTAATTATTAGTCATAGAACAAATATTCATAATATCAGTTGTACAGTTGAATTAGGTATATCAGATGATGCAATGATATTTCCAATATCTCTAATAGCTTTCGAGAAAACGAGGAAGAAAGTAATTTAAAAAAAAGTAAAATTCAGTATTTATTAGTATTAGTGAAAATATTCATAATGACAGTAGTAGATTTTAATTAGGTCTATCAAATGCTGCAATGATATTTCAAATATCTCTAATGGCTTTCGAGAAAATGAGGAGGAAATTCATGTTTTTATATAAATATTAAGTTTCATTTTACTGCGTAATTATTAGTCATAGAACAAATATTCATAATGAGAGTTGTACAGTTTAATTAGGTGTATCAGATGCTGCAATGATATTTGCCAATATCTCTAATAGCTTTCGAGAAAATGAGGAGGAAAATCATGTTTTTATATAAAAATTAAGTTTCATTTTACTGCGTAATTATTAGTCATAGAACAAATATTCATAAGGAGAGTTGTACAGTTTAATTAGGTGTTTCAGATGCTGCAATGATATTTCCAATATCTCTAATAGCTTTCGAGAAAATGAGGAGGAATGTCATGTTTTTATATAAATATTAAGTTTCATTTTACTGCGTAATTATTAGTCATAGAACAAATATTCATAATGAGCAGTTGTACAGTAAATTAGGTCTATCAGATGCTGTAATTATATTTCCAATATCTCTAATAGCTTTCAAGAAAATGACGAGGAAAGTCATGTTTTTATATAAAAATACGGTTTTATTTTATTGCGTAATTATTAGTCATAGAACAAATATTCATAATGAGAGTTGTACAGTTTAATTAGGTGTATCAGATGCTGCAATGATATTTCCAATATCTCTAATAGCTTTCGAGAAAATGAGGAGGAAAGTCATGTTTTTATATAAATATTAAGTTTCATTTTACTGCGTAATTATTAGTCATAGAACAAATATTCATAATGACAGTTGTACAGTTTAATTAGGTGTATCAGATGCTGCAATGATATTTCCAATATCTCTAATAGCTTTCGAGAAAATGAGGAGGAAAATCATGTTTTTATATAAATATTAAGTTACTGCGTAATTA
>JAPQNM010000003.1:39330954-39361052 GCA_029783475.1 Metacarcinus magister | reverse complement strand
ACACACACACAGTCATCATAGTGAACCAGCGCAGCGCCAAGGACAGATGGTCGACAAGGTCTCCTATTCCCTCCCCCCAAAGCCAGTAATCAGCTATGAGCCATCCACTTAACCAGCAACTTGGCGAAAAAACTACACTTAAACCGACAAAACAAGCACGTAATATCATAGTTGCTTCACGCTGTTCGTTCCTATGCCTGTGTGTTGATAGAAGAAGAAGTGTTTTTGTGAATCATCCGCCTTACCTCGTGACACCTTGACTAGCCCCGGACGGAAGTAATTTATGTGGTCAGTAAGTACTATAGTGAGTCACACACCACACTCCTGCACACTCTCATAAATTGGAGCACGTTCCCACACACACTCCAGCTTATCCTCGAATGCTTCCTCTCACACACTCTTACATCCGCTACACAAGTTCACACACACACACACACACACACACACACACACACACACACACACACACACACACACACACACACACACACACACACACACACACACACACACACCATTATTACATCGAGCAGTCTATATATGCATCTTGCCTCATTAGTAACAAAGGATAAAACTCGTGTGATTAATATATTACCTTCAATGACGATACGATCAGCAAGTGGTAACTCTTAGGATGTTGGTGGAGTGTAAGGGAATCTGCAGTGCTTTTCAGGGTGTTGGGTGTGTGTGTGTGAGTGTGTTTGGTAGTGGAAAGATGTGTCGTGAAGTGTGAAAGAGCGTGAGGACTTTTCAGGATATGGTAGTGTGTGTGTGTGTGTGTGTGTGTGTGTGTGTGTGTGTGTGTGTGTGTGTGTGTGTGTGTGTGTGTGTGTGTGTGTGTGTGTGTGTGTGTGTGTGTGTGATCATATTGTTCAGAGCATGTCTCACCTATGCTGTCCCAAGTTGACTTCATCGCATCATTATCATATTCATAATTCATAGGCTTTGCTTTCATCCACAACCTCTCTCTGTACTCTCAAGGGATTATGATTTTTTGAAAAGACTGCTTCACCACACACTAGACTTGAAGGCACCACGCCAGTCGGTCCGCAGCCACGACACTTGGGAGGCTTCGGGGGCCTTCACATGACTCACAAACCACATTTCCCACAATTCACGTCCGGAAAGCAAAAGTTTAGCCACTAAACTCCCACGTTTTTTTTTTTGAAGGTTGAGGGTGTGTTGCCGTGCAGAATTTATTTGGAATGATTGTGGTGAGTTAGTAGAGCTCCCTTTCATGAGAATAAACGACGATGTAGTGTCCTTTTCAATGCGTGGAAGAGAGTGATGCCAATTCAGCAGATCAAAAACAACTTGCTGTATGACTGAAATGTTTGTGAACTGTCTTTTCATGAGTGAAAGGCATAAACTGTAACCATAAGCAATAGACCCAGAGGCATTTACTCCCCAGTCATTTCATTAGGTAGTATACCCACTAGCAGTTCCCACGCTCCCATCACCTTGAGCAGGACCAAACTCCTCCACGCGTCCTCTTTGCGTCAGAACACTCGCGCCACCTTCATCGCCAGCAGACAATACCACCCGCACTCTGAGCCACCTTTGTAAGAATAAAAGCCCAACACTCGTTCCCTATGATGACTTTCCCTGAATCTGGTTACGACAAGCTCTGTGCTCAACCCGGTCTCTGGATACCACCCAAATCTAAGTCACTTAATTAGATTTGGGATACTATGAGAAAAAGTGCACTAACTAATGTTGCTTATCGCTTCAGTTACTCTTCAGGTGTTTGGGCTGATTCAGAATAGAGAGTTCACAAGCGTATGAAAGAGGCAGAGTCAATTTTTCAGTAATTCCTGTAGACTACAACTCTCATCAATGTACATGTTATTATCTCTGGCTTCCTGTAGTGATGTTGATGTGGTTAGAATGGACGCTACCAATAAAGACATGTTAATGATTTTCGAATACTCGTATGAAAAAAATTGCACCCCATGTGCCATATTTACAGTAAGTGAAGGTGATGTCAGACTGTTACAGTACGACCAGAGTTAGCAGTTTCATAGGCAATGGTTGGCCGATATTCAGTTAACTCAGCTGTCAGTCACAAATCTATACCAATGGTACAATGAATAGTTACAGTAATGTCGCCATCAAACAAACAGCTTCCAGACCAGTGTTGCAGCATCCTTTTAGTATGTAAAAATAAAATCTCAGAAACCAATAGATAAGTTAATATAATCATAATAATGCGTCTGTAATAAAATATTTGCTAGTATAAATGAATACATGGAAATATGTATGCATATATATATATATATATATATATATATATATATATATATATATATATATATATATATATATATATATATATATATATATATATATATATACACACACATTTGATGAATATGTAGATAAATGAAAGATACAAAAATTTAAGATTTCCTTATTTATCCGTTTGCTTACTTTTTATAAATGAATTTATTCATCTATATGTTATTATCATTATCATTGTTATCATTACCATCATTATTGATATTAATATTATTATTATTGTCATCATTATTATTATTATTTATATTATTATTATTATTATTATTATGATTATTATTATTATTATCATTATTATTATCATTATCATTATTATTGTTATTGTTATTATTACTATTATTATTGTTAGTCTTTTTATTATCACTATTATTATCTTTGTACATTCAGGCAATCCGTAGTAGATAATCATGTCTTGTATTATTATCTGAGAAGGACAACTGCAACGTGTAGGCAAACCTGCCTGACAGGAAGCTCACGCAGGCCTCAGGGCGTTCCCTCCATCCTTGTCTCTCTCCTTCCCTCCTCACCTCCCTCCCTCTATTCCTTTCTCCTCGTCTCTTCCATGCTCCCTCCCCCCTTTTTTTTTAATGTAAATGAATGCTAGTTTTAATATTTATTAAAACCACAGACCTGACAACGCAGGTTATTGCATCCCTGATGAGTTATTTCCATTCATGCCTGAAGAATGTTTTGCCACAGCAGTAGTGGTCGCTAACAGCAACAACATTAGGAGGTAAAGCCAACCTGTGGTGTATATTAGAGGAAAAACTTTCTCAGTTGTTGTCAGTGAGTGGCACAGTGATATTCACGGAAAGTTAAGGCCTCTTGCAACATTACACATTTCATAGATCATTTTGATAAGACGAGTAAAAAAATAAATCAGCAAAACCCTCCGCCTGGCAGCGTTGCGTCGCCTTGACTAGTGTGCGCGAGGAAGTTCGGGGCGAGGCAGGCCATGGCAGTGATTAGAACAGGATGCCGAGGTAGGCGAGCAGCCGCATCTCCTTTACCCTTTACCCTCTACTTATCCCACCCCGCCCAGTCACTCCCCACCCCACCACGTACGGCGCTGGCTTACCTGAGCCACACAAAGGTATACCAAACAGGGGCGCGGACTTCTCCATTAAAATGCGACCTTGCTTGTGGCAACACCATATACGCCTTCCGAGCTTCTGCAGGGTTGCTAAGGTGGTGCACAGCTTTCCGGGAGTCGCTGCTGCTCAGACGTGACTGTCGTGCCTCGCCACAACATGCGAGGGGCGGCAGCGGCCACAGTCGCATGGATTACAGTGGGTTTCCTTGTGGAGGAATGCTGTAATTATTTCATTAGTTTTGTAAGAGCAAATATTTAGAACTAAATTATAAGATTCCTACACAGAGATCGCAAGGTGTACACATCCAGGCGCAAGATAACCCACTCACTTATCATACTTCTAAAAATTTACCTGCTAGCCTGTGCAGACCAGCACGGAGACGGGGAGGCGCCTTCCGTGCGCAGGTCCGATGGCCAGCTGCACTGCCCGGGGCGAGGCCAGGCTGGGCAGCACAAAGTTATCCTTCCGTCCCTCGCACACGCGTACCCGTTTTTGTTAGAACTTTTTATTACATACACACGAACATTCGGGCAGGCCGCCGACTCAATTTCTCAGTCACGTGTCCCATAGTAATTTCGTAACATACTGTCTACGCATGTAGCAATCATATATGTATCCTCTGATGGAATTACATATCGACTGAAACTTTGAAGGAGCTCATGTATGTGATCAAAGCACGCCATTGCACCTGAAGCTTTGCCGTGTTGCCTTCAACAGGATAATGGTGCACAACGTCCTTGATATTTCTAAGTCTTACAACGATAACATTAAAAAATAAAAACAACGATAACAATATTATTACAAAAACATCACGTCCTAAAGAAGCTGTTTCTCCTCCTCGCACGTACTACTACTCTCACTCCTCCTACATCCTCTCCTACTCGTCCATCAAAATTTAACACCACCGCAACCACCTTCACATTCACAACATCACTTCACTGTTACCTCACCAACACCACCATAACCACCACAACACTACCACCACATAACAATATAATGATAATCTGTGAAAGAGGCTCGTCTGTGGACCGTCGGAAAATAATGTTAATAATGTTAATGATAATGATATTAATAATAATAACAATAATAATAATAATAATAATAATAATAATAATAATAATAATAATAATAATGATAAGGATAATTGTCGTAATGTTGATAATATTAATTACCATTACCCTAATCACCTCCTATCAAACCATCACGATCACCACCTATCCTCTCTTATCACCCCTCACCCTTATTACCGTCCATCACCCCATCACCCTTCATCACCATCCCTCTTTCATTCTCATCACCACCCCATCACTATTTAATCATCTCATCACACCTATCAACTCCATTATCCTTCCATTACCTCATCACCACATCACTACTCATCACCTCGATCACAACCCATCACTCCCCATCATCATTCCTCGCATCCATCACCACCTGTCATCTCAAGCATTCCCATCACTGCCTATGATCCCTCATCACTAGCAATCCTCACCAACACTAACACCCATTATTTCTTATCACCACCCATCACCTCCAGCACCACACACTACACCTCAACAACCTTTCCCGTCTATCATCACTCCCAGTGCCACCCATCATTCCCCACAATCACTCTTCACCTTTCCTGTGGCCAAGGATGGGTACAGTACAGGTATTTGTGTATCTCATGGCTTCACATTTCTTTCCTTTCATAAATAATTACTGTTACTTCCAAACGGTAATATCTAATTTTTGAATCCACTAAATTGGAAATCTTGAACATCTCGTTTGAGCTCAATGTTCTTGTTGTACACGTCTAGTTAGTTCTCTTATATCATTCTTTTGTTGTATTACCGCTCATTTTACTGTATGCTCACGCCTTCCAGCCACTACGGTAACGTGCTCACTTGGAAAAGAAAATTTATGGGTAACAACATTCTGATAACATAAAGTAAAACGAGGTTGTAGTGTATAAAGTTTCTCATAAGTGTTAATATGGTTTTACGTATCTGTTCATACGGTTCACACTGTTCCTCGCGGGATATATCACCTCAACACCTCTGTAGCTTGTTAAGGGCGATGACACCGTCAGTAAAAAAAGCCATTTTCAACACACGTGTTTTCAGCTTAAGGCAATAGCTGGTGAAAACATTATTAGTCGTTATGTTCCTTATAAAGCATTTTTATTTCGTCAAAATTTTTTTTGTCTACTGCAAAGCCAAATTTGTTGTTACAGTGACATTGATGAGATATATGCCATTAAAACTTAATGATGATCAACACTCCGCTTAGTTTTGTTCGTCAGGTGTCGCCTCATTGCCATGACTCTGCAGTGCTGTGGTGTGGAGGCTGCTGAGGAGGAAGAAAAAGCGAAGCACAAATGATTACACCTCTTCTATAATTGTTCCTAATTTTAAGTTGTTAATGTTGACATTATTCATTATTATCATTATCATCATTCCATAATCATTACTATTATTACTTATGTTATCATTAATAATATCGTTATTATTACTATTATTATGATTTATTATCTATTTTTTATTTTTATTGTCATTATTATTTTAATTATAGGTATAATTATTATTATTATTATTTTTATTATTATTATTATTATCATTATTATTATTGTTGCTATTTTTAGTTATTATTATTATTATTATTATTATTGTTATTTTTTTTGTCTTTTTATTCATATAACTTGGGAAAAAAGGGATTTCAACGATATTGTAAGAACCAATCGACGTCTCGCTCCTTCACCGTTAGTTGATAATATCTAAACAAGAGACAATCAACATCTCGGTAAGAAAAGTTTTACTGAGCTTCATGTACAGATAATCAAGTGCTATAATAACCTGTATATAAGAATTATGCTATATTTATTAAGAGAGAGAGAGAGAGAGAGAGAGAGAGAGAGAGAGAGAGAGAGAGAGAGAGAAGAGAGAGAGAGAGAGAGAGAAGAGAAGAGAAGAGAAGAGAAGAGAAGAGAAGAGAAGAGAAGAGAAGAGAAGAGAAGAGAAGAGAGAAGAGAAGAGAAGAGAAGAGAAGAGAGAGAAGAGAAGAGAGAGAGAGAAGAGAAGAGAAGAGAAGAGAAGAGAAGAGAAGAGAAGAGAAGAGAAGAGAGAAGAGAAGAGAAGAGAAGAGAAGAGAAGAGAAGAGAAGAGAAGAGAAGAGAAGAGAAGAGAAGAGAAGAGAAGAGAAGAGAAGAGAAGAGAAGAGAAGAGAAGAGAAGAGAAGAGAAGAGAAGAGAAGAGAAGAGAAGAGAAGAGAAGAGAAGAGAAGAGAAGAGAAGAGAAGAGAAGAGAAGAGAAGAGAAGAGAAACACGGGGGCGGGGGCAGGTTAGGAGATATAGTGGCAGGTCAAGGGGTCGCACGCGCGCTGGCTGGTAGGGGTCAGAGGTGGGCTGCCTACGGGACACGCCGCGGGGCCTCCGGTTTATTACTCTCCGTTACCAGTACACTTAACTTCCCGTGTGACCGCAGCGTTAAGAACCAGGTATAGCGTTTCTAGTTCTTGGATGTGTGTTGTTTATATGTGTGTGAGAGAAAGAAAATGAGGGAGAGGGAATAAAAGAGAGAGAGAAAAAAAAAGAGAGAGAGAGAGAGCGAGTAGAGGGCAGGTTAAGGGTGAAAAAAACAGACACATACAGAAAGATAGCGAAACTGATAGACAGAAAGATATATAGACCCAGACGGACAAACATACGGAATGAAAAGAAAAAAAACAGGTTACTCGAAAAGAAATCGATGAAAAACTACATAACTGTAAGAACGCTGTTTCTATTTTTTTTTTCGTCTTCTTTTCTTCTCTACCTTTTTGGCGCCAGTGAAATAAGCCCGTTTCTGTGCTCCTTCCTCCCCTTTACCTTTTGACCTCACCATCAGGCTTACCTTCCCCTTGACTCCTACCCCTTCCTTGCCCTCCCTCTTCCTCTCCCTTCTCATCTACCCTTCCCTGACTTCCTTCCCTTTCCACTCACCTTTTGCTCTTTTTCCATTCCATCTTTCCGTCTCATTGACTGTCATTCTTCCTTCCTTCCCTTCCAGCTTTATGTCTGCCTTGTAGAAACCTTTTTTTTTTTTATCTAGTAATGCCAATATTCAAGTGCATAATTCAAACTTAGGTATATATATATATGGATTTTTGTTCAGAAATTATGTATAACTAGTAATGGATCCAATTCTTTGATGATGAGTTAAGTATAAACAAATAGAAATCATGCTCCGCCCTGTTCTTTCCTTTAGTAGGATTTTGTGGGTGGTGATGGATCTAGGATGTGGAGGATAATGTTAATAGGGGTTCAGTATTTATTGGAAGGTGATAGGTGATGGTGGAATTAGTAAAATGTGATAGGCGTTTATGGGTGGATGATGAAAGGCAGTGAGTGGTATTGAGGTTGAAATGGATAAGAATAGGCCTGTTGAATAGTGATGGATTGTTGTATGTGGGTGGGGTGATGCTTGGGTAGTGGGTTGTGATGGGTGATCATGGTGAGGACTGTCTGTGTTAAGTAGTAAACGTAATGGCGTAACTTGTTTTGCAGCAATATTCCTTGAAACCAAAAAAACATTAGGGGTATTTTCTTCGGGTTACTAAAGGTGATCTTGGTCTAACCGTAATTAGTGGAGACAAAACCCAAATTTCGTCGATTTTTCCTTCATCCTGTTTCAATAATCCCTATACTTAATGTTGATGGTATTTCCTAATTTCTACTCAATACAATGGGGTGACTCCAGTGAATGCGGGACCCACATCCGTGCAGTGATTCTCAAGAACGTTCAGGACAAACAGACAAACAGAGGCAGCAGCAGCATGATCGTTGTTTTATAGTAAATAGTACAAGTCAAGTTAACTCATTCTGTGGTAGTATTAATCTTTAAGGAATCAATAGTTTGTGAAAAATGTTGTAACTAATTAGATCATGGAGTTTTTTTGATCAAAATTTATTGCGTTACTATAAATTGATTCTATTGGGCAGCGGATGGTATTCTGTTGCATTGAGTATGTGTCTTGTTTTATCATATATACTTTTTCTTTATGTTTTTTTTCTATTAAGTTATTTTAACAGCACATGAAAAAGGCCGTTACTCTGCAATAACCATATCATACAAGTATACAGTCCCCTCCCTCGCCTAACCCTTCTTTTCCTTCTTCACTTCCTTCACGCTTCCCTCCTCCCCGCCATCCCGCCGGGTCAGCAGCGACACGGCGTGACGAGGCTGCAGGACACGACCAGCCCCAAAGCCTGCTACTTCCTGACTGTTTTGTTCCTTGTTTATTCAACTTTTTTTTCGCTTGTAAATATAACCTCTGGTACGTCGCAGGGTTCATGGCGAATGTACAGCTGAGTATACGTAGTAGGGAAGGGGATGTGAGGGAGGATGTGACGAGGAAGATTGAGGGAATAATACATCGTCGGTTTCTTATAGGTATTTCAAAGGTAACTTGAACATTGTAATAATGGTGCTGGGTCTCTATACCTATCCCACAACCTTGTTTCACTCTTATAATGTCACCTATTTACTTCTCTCTTACAATTTCATTTTTTTAGCTTCCTTTCTGTAGCTATTGGCGACTGATACTTCTTTTCTTTTTAAACATCTGTGCTTTCTCAATATATCTCTGCCGTATTGTCACCTTGTTCATCCTCACAACAATAAGGCAAGTAACGGCCCTACAATCTCATCCTTATTGTCTCCTATTCTCTCATATTTCCCTGGTAGCGGTTCGAGAGGCAAGGGGGAATGAGAGAAGGGAGGGGAAGGGAGAGATGTCGAGGGAAGGGGAGGGTGTTGGGTTGGGTGTTGCAAGTCACGTCGCTAGAGAGGTAACGGAACATGAGGAGGGAGGGAAGGAAGACCCAGCAAGGTACTGGGAATGAAGCGATAAGGCACGCTGATGAATAATGGGAAGGAGAGAGTGTGTAGGAGAGGTTAGGATTGGTAAGATTAGGAGTGAATTGACACCCGGAAGGGAGAAAGGAGCAGAGTTGACCAAGGGTGACCTAATAGCCGCTTTCATAGAGGGGTGAACGAGGGAGGTCTTTGAGAGTAGGTCAGGTGTTGGTGGCGCTGAAGGGGAGGGAAGTGTGAGGAACGGGAGGGGGGGGGGTGTAGGGGAAAGGGCCAGGGAGATATACCACTTTTTTTGGTTAGCTGTGTGTGTGTACGTGTGTGTGTGTGTGTGTGTGTGTGTGTGTGTGTGTGTGTGTGTGTGTGTGTGTGTGTGTGTGTGCGTGTGTGTGTGTGTGCGGTAGTGCATGAAATGAGAACCTTGACCATGTGAAGATGCATTATTTTTTTATCATGATGTAGCGGCGGCGGCGGCGTGGTGTTGGTGGCTTTGTTGCTTAGGGTTGATTCTTTGGAAAGTTGAAGGGAGTGTTGGCTGATATGATGCTTAGTGTATTTCAATTATTGCAACTCCTGTGAGAGGTTATTTTATTTTATTTATTTATTTTTTTGCTCAGTGGTTTAGTTTACATACGGTTTATTCTCACTAATATAGAAAAAATAACTATAAAGAGAATACACACACACACACACACACACACACACACACACACACACACACACACACACACACACACACACACACACACACACACACACACAAGGGTGCGCGCGCGGATAAATCGTGCCAAGAAGGTGTGGAGAGCTGCCCCGCCCTGGTCAGCGCGCCTCGGTGGTGACGTCAGTGTGTATAACCCGACCTCAGCTCCTCTGGCAGCGTCATTGGGGTCAAGCTGCCTGGAAAAGTAGGTTAGGTGGGTCTTGCATCATCATTGTTTATATTACTCGTGCCAAGCAAGTATCGGCCATTCAAGTCTCCACTTACCTGTACTGCCAGCCAGCATCACCACACCTGGGTCAGGTCAATTACAGCAATAACTCTTGAATTTTAGACATTTATTAGCTAAGTTGCCATTGTTCCCATTTATTTGGGCGCGCATACGCTCACACACACACACACACACACACACACACACACACACACACACACACACACACACACACACACACACACACACACACACACACACACATGTACACTATATATATATATATATATATATATATATATATATATATATATATATATATATATATATATATACATACATATGTTTATATAAATATCTCCCCTGTGCTTTCCTCCACTTGAGGTAGTGACGGCATTTAGAAGTGATGATGCACAAGTCACCGCCGCTGTGTTGCCTCATCACCCTCATCACACAGGACAGCCGACACTTGCTTTTGTCGAGATTATTTGCCGCGTCATTAATTTTCCTAATGCTAACGATTAAACATAATTAATACCTCCGCTGTGCTAAGAAGCCAACCTATTTTTTCCCACTTTGGTGTTATCATCAGTGTCAACGCGTTGTACTGACTCCGTTATTCGTCTCTAACTATTTAAGGAGTTTCAAAGTGTTGTTTAGGCTTGGTGGGAGGAGATGAGCCTCCACGAACCCCGCGAGCATGACAGTGATTCAGTCGGTGCTGGCGCAAAGCATAGAATTTCTACAACGGTATGTGAGCAGCTGATGCCGGGAGGGAGGGTAAGGGAGTGACGAGAATGGCGTGAAGGATCATGGTATATTTGGTTTCAAAGGGTAATGTTGAGAGTTTGCAAAAGGGGGAAATGGAGGGAGGAAGGGAGGAAGGGAGGGAAGGAGGAGTTTGGGCATGAACAGTTATAACAACAATGGCTTATACCCCTGTGTACACCTCACACACACGCACACATGCTCGCACTGATATACACATATACACATCCACACACACACACACACACACACACACACACACACACACACACACACACACACACACACACACACACACACACACACACACACACACACACACACTCATACACATTTGAGTCATAAATCTTCCAATGAAACATCACTGTACTACAAATGATAACCTTGCTGTAGCTTCAATGCGCGTACTGTAAGAATCATGAGCATGTGTTAATCAGGTATTCTAGGCCTTCCCTTCTGTATGATTGTGTGTATGAGGGAGGTGAGGGAGAGACGCGGAAGTGGTGGAGTATTGGTGTTGAGGAACCCAATCTGACGATCATGATAGGGGGTGCTTAACCTTTTTACTTGGTTATTAATGTGTGTGTGTGTGTGTGTGTGTGTGTGTGTGTGTGTGTGTGTGTGTGTGTGTGTGTGTGTGTGTGTGTGTGTGTGTGTGTGTGTTTGCACTGTGCTTTCTAAATACCATGAAGGACGTCCAATATTGTCCATTAAAAATCGTAGTTCTTAAAGTGACCATTACCTTAAGAGGAAGATAGTGTGACCACTTTTACTTTGAATAGCTACACACGCATTTACTTGTCTCTATAAAACCTTGAATCATGTTCGGGGTTAGTGCGATGTGATACAGTTTGGCAGGAAATCGTGAAGAATAGGAGACATATCTTCCCGAAATTTGAAAGCATCTTGGAGACTGAGTGCCTTATATCCCGTACCTATACAATGAGTGTAAACAAGCACGGTGGAATAGTATCCAGGATGGGATTGCTTCAGTATAGGTATTATGCAGCTCTTTGCTAAGGGAAAAAAAAGAGCAGGCAGAAAAAATATCATTATCGAAGTAGTGACAAAATTATAGGAAGATGGATGGGCGAGACAAAGACACTGGTTCAGAGATGATTAATTATGCAATGTATTCGTGGAGGAAGGTGGGTATCGTAAGGGTGAGGGCGTGGAGGAGCTCTCAACCTAGTTATTGGTCTGGGTTGGGTGCACAAGCTGGAGGCAGCGTTGGTCTGCATGAATGAGGGAATAGCAACCATCTGTGTGGCCGTTGTGATGCCCTGAGGAGAGACCTTGAGACAATTTTGCGGGGAGCTTGTTGAATGTATTTTGTTTGTTTATGAGGAAGGGTGTGTTGGTTAAGTGGCAGCCAAGGTATGATGAGATGTGTTGTCGTACCACGGTGAGGGTATAGATGCGTGGATGAAAGGTAGAAATGTTGTTACGCATGTTTTCACTGAGCGTTCTTGTTCTTGAGAGAAAAAGAGGTGAACATTATTTGATATATTCCAAGTTACAATTTCAAACTATACGTAATCATTCAGTAATTATATGATTAACAAATTCACGCATTGTTTAGTAACTAAAATTAATGTATTCAATACACACCATTCATGTTTCTTCTAAATGATGTGTTTTTATTTGTTATACTTAATTGATTTTACCGCAAAAACCATCTTGAAGCATGACAGAATCATTAAAAAAGAAACACTCAATCGGTCTTTGACAGGTAAGGTGGAGGCGCAGGGCGGTGACATCTTTATCGGCGGTAGTGTAAAGCAGTCCGCCTCCCAGGCCTGTTAAGTATTTTATGACAGAGTGGCGTCGACCGGACAGGCCTTAGGACTTTCTAGCCATAAACCACTTAGCGGGTGACAGTCAAGTATCAGCAAACTCACCCTTAACTTAAACCGGACACGCCGGGAGAAACGAGTCATTGGAGTGTGGCGGAGGCACTGCAGCACCACTAGAGCATGGGGGGGGGAATGGCAGCCAACAGGTCGCCGTTTTACGCTACGCCGGCTGGAACGGATTCACGCGTCTCAATGGTGACTCACAGCCAGGTTGACGAGGCAGTCTGAGCCACCAAGCAATGAGAAGCAAAACATTAAATTATGATATTAAACAAAACAAAAAAAAACATGCAAAAAATAATCTCCCAATAAAGAACTGATCATAATTAGTAATGTGTGTGTGTATATATATATATATATATATATATATATATATATATATATATATATATATATATATATAAGTTAACATTCTATTACCTTCAATTGCATACAATATTTGCAGGACGACTTGATGACAGTTATGCACACACTGTCACACTGCCACAGCCCAACTCCCATTCGATCGGCTTCTAAGAAACATCTACTTAGTTGTAACACTACCATCAAGTCTGCTTAGGTATAAACGTCCATACAGTCATCGTCATCATCATCATCATTGTCATCATCATCATCATTATCATCATCATCATCATTATCATCATCATCATTATCATCATCATTATCATCAACATCATTATCATCGTGCATGCCTCTGTATTTGTATCATATGGAGAGACATCGTTATTTTTTTTTTCACCCCAAAAAATTATAGATAAGTATGTTGACGGAGAGACAGACAGACAGACAGACAGACAAACATACAGACAGGCAGACAGGCAGACAGACATACATACATACAGACAGACAGACAGACCGACAAACAAACAAGCAGACAAACTTACATACATACATACATACAGACAGACAGACAGACAGACAACCAGATAGACAGGCAGACAGACAGACATACATGTATACATACAGACAGATAGACAAATAGATAGATACATACATATTTAAATAGAAAAAAAATGATAATTGAAGCGATAAATAGATGGTTCATATTAAAATAATAATTTACTCATCATACACCATTTGTAGAACCTAATTATCAACACAGACAGGTAACAGGCTTCTAATGTGGCCTTGGTATTCGACAAGATCCTTCGATGATCAACAAGAACATAGAAAACGAAAAGAATTTCAAATAACTTTGCGAGTGACAGTAACTATTTTCTTTTCCCAGCTTGTCTTGATTTTCTACTTTATTACATATTATATTTGTCTTTATGAATGGTTCCAAACTTTAGTAAACTGAACTATACATTGTCTCTGTTACTCACTCGCCGTGCTTGTTTTTCCTTGGCGTGTAGTTCGTAATTCAGCTTGCGTAAGATAACTACCTAGGTAGCGGAGACTTTAGATTGCATGAAGAAAGGTGTGCATATACCGTAGAGTGTTATGATGTTCAAGCGTCCAAGAAAATAGTGATAGGTGAGTGGCCGGTGAATTATGCGAAGAGAGAGAGAGAGAGAGAGAGAGAGAGAGAGAGAGAGAGAGAGAGAGAGAGAGAGAGAGAGAGAGAGAGAGAGAGAGAGAGATGGAAAAAAAAAAGAGAGAGAGAGAGAGAGACACACACATTAGAGGTGTGCCCATCCTCCTTACGCTTGACTGAAGACGGTGGTCGCTCTGCAATTCCTGAGATGCAGTAGCTGCCGCGGATGGTTCAGGAACGGGAGTTGCCCTACGACCTTGACAACTTCGCGACCCCGGCGGCGGCGAGGTGGTACGCGGGACGCCGCTTATGATTGGGCTACACGGGGCAATTACAGGCGGAACTTCTCTCCTCCGGATGTCGCGCCGTAGGAATGAATAGCTGTGTGATGGTGTGCACTCCTTTGATGCTTCCTCTCTAGGTGGCGAGACAATTTGCGGAATTACAGTGTCACCGAATACAGATACGTGTGATATTCTGAACTTTGTATGCGGAAGATGAACCATGTTTCGCTGTTTTCCTGCTTTTGGTACTTGCAAGGAATGTTTAGTGCTTTATTTTAGTATGAAGTTGTAACTACCGACAATTTGTTTTATTATTAATAATAAAATGTTTTCCTTGTCTTTAGTTGTCAGGGTCCCAATCATTTTAATGTGGTCAATTGAGTTTTAACGCTCCACTACTTATTTTGCCCGAGGCTTGCCCGGCAGCATGCATAAAGCCCTTTAATTTACTCGTTCGGCGACGGTTGTGGCGGCGCGTTGAGGTTTGTGTGTTAGTGCTGGAGGGGAGGGCGGCTGATGTTCAAGGTCGCAAGAGTTGGGACACCGTTGGACCTTGAGATGTAGGTGCACTTGTGCTTGGCCTGTCAAGGGAATGATGATATATTTTTTCCAAAAGACTCAAAGGGAAGGTATGACCTAGCCATGAAGTTACCAGTGGTAAGATAAATGTTACACTGGATAAAGGTCGACAAGGATTTTAAAAAATACTTGGTGTCTAAATTGAAATTGTTGAATTCCAGTGCCAAACGGAGAGTCAACAGGATGGCTGGGAGGGACAGGACTATCCTAGGAATTTCCGACCTTCCTAGCTTTTATCAACGGTGACAGTTGGCAGCCAATGCCTCATTCCCAGATGACTCTTCCCTCAGTTTATGGCGGTCCCCACTTAGCTTTTTTCGTCAGATGATTTCTTAATGCATCACCATCACCAGGACAAGGATATAAAGATTAAACCATCGTTACGTCATGTCAACCCTACACGCTGCCTTTCCATGGTTTCTAAGAGGCATACAGGGCATATCTGTCCTTTTGGCGGGTTGAAAGCGGTGAGGGTTGTGTGGTCACCTCTACCTACCCAAACACTATGGTCGTTGTGGGGTATTTCCTCCTGTTTATCTATGGCATGTGGGTCAGGATCTTCGTCTGAATGGATAAAGGATGAACGGAAGGTGTGTAGTATTTTCTATACAATATTGGAAAATGTTTGAAGCGAGGCGATCAAGACTTGCATGAGCGAAGTGATTGAAAGTTGAAAGGGATATGGCATCACTTTTTTTAAGATTTTGTTCGGTATATCGGATCAAAAAAAGATTTGTCTGTGTATTTCTTGAATTGTTACACATCAATATGTTGTTCTCATATCAGTAAACTCCTTGAAGATGCAGGAGTATGTGAAGCACCTGATCCCACCTAGTCCTGAGGTACTTCTCGATAACCCCTTGCACCCTTAACGTGTACTCACCTGTCCACCACAACAATATCAATCAAGAACATAGAAGATGAGCCTCAAACTAATTCCAAATCAAACGTTGTGTCATGGATTCCTTTACCCGGTGAGCACGACACCTCGATGCACACTGGATGCAGAACCCCAAAGACTGTTTTCTCAATTTTTTGTAATCTATTTTTATTTTAATGAGTTAATTAAACAACACTGTCGCATGTTAAATTATATTTCGCTAGTAATTAAATATCAAAATAATATTCTTATACTGATTCAAAGTATCAATTATGAGACAAGTAACACTTGTAAGTGGTACACTTTCGAGGAATCTAATGGACGAAAGAATTACATCCTCGCTGAAATACTTGGAAAGGAAGTCATAGTTTAAGGTACGACTGGGTGCCAACCTGGTTAGCGTGACACCCACCAAAGGCGCCTCTCAGCCGTTGTGGTCGGCCTCAGCAATTTCCACTTTCTTCACCACACTATTTCCACGCACCTCAGGCCTAACAAGGAACGTGGTGCGGCAAACGTGAAAGAGGCTGAGGCCCGAAGGATACCGGTCGGCCGTGGATGTTTTTTTCTTCTTCTTTGTTTGGTTTCATATGATAGCAGCGACGTCAAATTTACAGTTACACTAACTATGCCAGAACACTGTCCAGTAGGGTGGTTGTGCTGAACCAACAAAACCTGCTCACTGAAATACTTAGATTTTTTATATATATATATATATATATATATATATATATATATATATATATATATATATATATACACATATATATATATATATATATATATATATATATATATATATATATATATATATATACATGAATCCATGTGTGTTTACACACACACACACACACACACACACACACACACACACACACACACACACACACACACACACACACACACACATATATACACACCAATATATGTCATGAGGTATTCCTGAAATTTGATGCGACTGTGTAAGGTGTAAGGAACAGGATTCCTTTCCTCGCATGGTGTGCAGAAGGCGAGGCTGGCGGATGTTTTGCAACGTTGCAAGGACGCCTCCAGCCACGCCCCCGCTGGCCTCTCCCTCAGCTGCCGTTGAAGTAAGGATGGAGGCGAGGTGTGGAGGCAGTGATCATCTGTTGTTTTTATAACGGACTTCCCAGCCCACGGACTGATTTAATGAAGCTTGGAGGAACACCGCCACTACATCGCCGACCAGTGATCACTAGATAAGGATCTATATTACACAGCATAAAATGAAAGATCACAATGCCTCATGCAAATTTCAAAGCTACTCCGCTTTGAAAATAAAGGGCAGTATTCTTTGCACTTTTACGCGTCCCGCCACGAGCCGTCGAGCAGGGCAGGGCGGGGCGAGGGTGTTGGTGCCGCCACCCTTTCTGCTCCGCCCCTCACTCTTAACGTGCGCACGTAGTGAGAAGGGTCTGCTGCCCACCCAGGACTGGGATGCCGGACCTCCCTGCTGCCCGCCGCTGAGGCAAGACCTTCAAAGTCAAGAGCTATGGACAAATCCAGCGGCCCACCCACAGGGAGCCCGCCGCCCACAGCTCCTCACTCGCCCCGCCGGCAACTGTCCTTTCTGGTGGCAGGATGTGGTTTGAAAAAAGACGAAGAAAGAGAGTTGAGAGTATTTTATTGCTTCATGTAATTATCTGTTAAGTTCATGAAGTTCTATATAAATGTATGTACATATATATATATATATATATATATATATATATATATATATATATATATATATATATATATATATATATATGAATTACAAATGTGTGAAATTGAAGCATTACATGAAAAATATTATAATACTTATAAAACCTGTATAATGCATGCAAGAATGCATGAATATGAATATAGTAAAGCAAAAACTTACTTTGGCTGAACAGGACCTTATTAATTATGAATGGAAAAAAACAATTGGTTTTGGAGTTAATAGATATAATGGTTATGAATATGTTTATGGTTCAAAAGTGACCAAAATTCTGCCAATAAAGGAAAACTAAATAAAAATAGTTCTATAAGGTTTTACTGGGACAGTCAGAATTATGTGGCTGCTTGAATAGAGCTAATAGTGACCAAAAACGGTATTTGAGTACGACCCATCGTAAGGCCTTTTCTTCTAATTCGAGTAGGATTCCACCTAAGACTGAGCCCCATAGTATGTTGCTTGATAACGTTATTCACCGAGACTCACTGAGGTCATGGCACGGCGCCCATGGCAGGTGTGATGGTGCATTCCTCGTAGCCTGCGAAACAGGCTTTGTAAAATGATGAGGCAGTACTTTACTGCGTTGAACAATATCTTTTAAATTAATCATATTTAGGTAAAGTTGATGTGAAAAAAAAAAAAATTCAAGCCGCTTCATTTTCGGACAGCAACGAAAAAACTGTTTTTGTTCTTGTCACATTCTGGTGTTTGGTTTACGGGCGTCAGGGAGCCACACGAACCATGGAGGCAGTGGGTTCGTTCCTGGCCAGACAGGGGATGGCAAGTCGGGCTGACTCCTGGGATGGTATTATGCTGTCAGGGAGAAATGCCGAGAGAATATGGAGAAAGGCCAACTCTACCGCCTTTACGAGGGGATCGAACCCTCCTTGTGGTGGCCAGCATGGCAAGGTCTTGTCCACCAAACCACCAAGACCTCTATGTCTGGTTGTAGGTTGTAGGACAAGGTAAGAGAAGATTTTTTTTTCGTTTAATACTTTGTAACATGAACTTTATCATACGTATATATTCAATATGCACAATACGTAATTCTTAAAATTTATGCGGTATCATTTTGTTAGATTTTGTGAGCAGGAAAAAAAAACATCCGCCATATTAGCATGAAGTCACACAGCATATACACACGGCAGCAGACGGTGCAACAAATGTCATGATCACTGAGAGGAAAACAAGGAATTGCATGAGAGGATAAAGCCACCGAGGTAATGTTAAGAGAATAGATTTAAAACTTAGATTACAATGAAGAGTAAGTACGTAGAAACTAGGAAATTCAAGCAACTCTATAGATTATCTGTTTGTATATATGTTTGTCCTTCTGTCTGTCTGTGTGCTTGTCTGCTTGTCTCCCCACCCCCACTCTCTCTCTCTCTATCTCTCTCTCTCTCTCTCTCTCTCTCTCTCTCTCTCTCTCTCTCTCTCTCTCTCTCTCTCTCTCTCTCTCTCTCTCTCTCTCTCTCTCTCTCTCTCTCTCTCTCTCTCATTCACTGCACTGGTGGTCCTTTTCTTCGTCTAACGGTAAAGAAATGAAATGACGACTGTCTTTAATCTCACACCACTGCAGTTCTATTTTTCGTGATATTTTCTACCACTGAACATACTAATTGCATAACTCCCCCTTGCCACGACTTTCCTGTCGCCTCATTGTGCAAGGTATGATTTGATTGTCATTTCTCACACGTATTCTCTCTGTCTTTCTTAAATAACAGTTTACCAGTTTGGTCAGGTTTTTATTCTCAATATTACTAAATTGTGTAATAATTTCCCATATTTCCTCTTCGTGTTATTACCGTAAAAATAAATTGGCTCTCAAGTTTTTTCGAACATTGTTATTATTTTTTTAACTTCTGAAGGAGCGTGACATGATCGTAATGTCTATTTTAGTATTTCTGGGCCTCACTCCGTTTATATGAAGGAAAGAAAATTAGTCCTGCCAAGAGATACAGTGCACGTGTTGGAGGTGGACTTGTTGTGTGACTCCCGCATCTCACCCACCTCTCTACCCTCCCCTCCATTAACTGCTTATCATCTCTATTTTCTGTCCTACTCTCCATTTTCTGTATTCTTCTAACGTTGCATCACCACGTAAGATTTTCTTTTTATATTTTACCAACAAACCGGCACTTGAGTCAATAATTCTAGCGTAGTAAATAGCAGAGTTGCCTGAGTTCGGTGACGCCCAGACACCATCCCTCCCGCCACAATCTTTTTTTCTCTCTCTATTTTACTACACACAGTCCTTAGTAATGTTCCTATTGGCCATAACTCTTACAGCTTCATGATCCATATGGAATCGCTTGCTTCGCGATTGCATTACACTTTTCAGGAATGTTTAATTGGTAACATAACAAGGTGTCTTATCTTGCAAAGTTTTTTTTTTCCTAGTCCGTACGTACCCTGACACACATACCCAGATAAATGTTTCACCATATTTCATCTACTGCTGATAGCTATTAGGGCAAGACTCTGGCCTTTAAATGTCACTAGCACCCAGACGAACACGCGTACTAGTCTGCGGAGACCTCTAAACATATGTTAACTCATACTCACCTCATCTCCGCGGCTGCGATACTCATTTAGGTGTACATATACACAGATTTCCCACCCACCTGACACCAGCAAAGAAAAAAATAAGAGAATTTCACCACCCGGACCTAAGGCAAGGAGAATATAAAGAAACTCATGTCCACACGGGGTTAAACTGGGCGTGGCGGCATAAGGGAGGCATCAGAGCAAGTGGGTCGCAAAGGGGCGAGCCTTGGCGCCTCTTTGGATATCAAGACCCACACGGTGCATTGACGACGATGACTCAACGCCGACGAGGAACGAAATCCTTATAAACAAGAGATGAAAATAGAAAATACTGTAATGTCAATCAAAGTATGTCGTATAAATATTACGGTGAATATGATATCGTGAAGAAAAACAACTGTATATAGACTCAACACTGACAAAGAAGGAAAGAATTACGTATAATTTGAAGGATGATGACTTGAAGGAAAGGAATATTTATTTGGATACGTCGTCTATAAATTGTGGTTGATATAATTCGTGGTGAAAAATAAAACATTTACTTTACCAACGTTTCGCTTGAAAGTAGAAAGAATTATGAGGTAAAAAAAAGCTAAGACCTGCAAGCAAGGGAAAGTTGCTTAATATGGTAAAGTGAAAATAAGAAACCGAACACTTTAACGAAAAAAAAATCTTGCACCATACAAAGAATGAAAAAAAAAAAAATCTACATAAAACAGAAAATAAAAACAGATCATCAAAAACTTATGGAGAAAAATACACAAAAAAAAGCATATAGAAAAATAAGAGAGAGCGAAAGGGTTGACTCCTTAAATAATACTACCATCTAAAACGACCTTCACCACCATCACCACCATCACCACCACTACCACACCCACACCGACCACTCCTCAGCCTGACATTTGGGTGGCCTTCCTGCTCCTGCTGCTGCGGATGTGGGGTCAGAAGGTGATGCCTAGAAGGATGTTTGGACTGAGGGCAGCGGGAAGAGGAGAACGACGACGACGACAAGGAGGAGGACAGGGAGGGTGGTGGGCGGGTGGGCGGGTGGGCGGGTGGGCGGGTGGGTCATGGGTGCGGGCCATACCTGAGTGATGGACCAAATATATATCACCTGTCCGAATAGCCGTCTCGGGAACTATGTTTATAAAGGGCACCATCCAGCCTGTAAGACGAGGAAGGGAGTCATTTATATTTGTGTGATGTTAGCCTTCCTGCGGCCACATTCCTCATCACTTCATCATGTGTGCTTGAAGGAGGGACCCACAGCTTAAAAGGAACCCGGAAATTATGTTTTGTTTTTGCACGTGTGGAAGTGATTGGTGGAAATATATATATCTATATATATATATATATATATATATATATATATATATATATATATATATATATATTAGTTAAATGAAATGGTTAGATTGATAGATATAAATAGATGCATATGAAAACCTATAGTATATGGGAGTAGACAGGCAGAGACAAAGGTAGATAAATGGGAAGATATATACATACATACATACATACATGCATACATACATACATTCATACATACAAACATACATACATACATACATACACACATACATAAATGGATGGATAGCTATACTGAAAAACAAAAAGATGGACGAACATAATGATGAGTGCGTTGCTACGTGGATAGAGTAATACATAGATGTACGTACGTACTACATACAACAGACAAAGATCAATGAATGAGTTTATGAGAATACCACTCACAAAAATCTGCCGTCGTAAGTTTTACTGAATCAAAAGGAACTACTACTACTACTACTACTACTATTACTACTACTACTACTACTACTACTACTTCTATTACTACTACTACTACTACTACTACTACTACTACTACTATTACTACTACTACTACTACTACTACTACTACTACTACTACTTCTACTACTAATAGTAATAATGATAATAATGATGGTAATAATAACAAAAACAATAATAGTAATGATAATAATAATAATACTGATAATAATAATAATAATAATAATAATGATAATAATAATAATATTATTATTATTATCAACAACAATAACAATAATATTGATAATGATAACAATAATAATAATAATAGCAATGATAACAACAACAGCAACAACAAAAACTGGGGTTCCTGGAGAAGAAGGACGCCGAAAGTGGCAGTGGTGGTGGTGGTGGTGGTGGTGGGTGTGGTGGTGGTGGTGGTGGTGGTGGGAATCTTGGGCGCTGCTTATCATTCTAGTCGTTTGGTGGAGGAGGAAATACTTGGATGTGTTAGGCTGCCGTTGTGTTTGTGTGTGTGTGTGTGTGTGTGTGTGTGTGTGTGTGTGTGTGTGTGTGTGTGTGTGTGTGTGTGTGTGTGTGTGTGTGTGTGTGTGTGTGTGTGTGTTTGTGCTTACATCACCCTCTCTTTATACCTCCCTTCCCTCCTTTCCTACCTCTCCCTTCTCGTTACCTGGTGTGTCAAATTGTTCCTTCCCCATTTCCTTACTTCTTCCTTTCCTTTCCCTAACGTGTGCTCCTCCTCCTCCTCCTCCTCCTTTCGTGATGTTTCGTACGTTAGTCTGATACACTTACTGTTTTGGTGTATCTTGTTTCCCATTCCCTTCACTTCCATTCCCTTCCCTTCTCCCATTCACCCATTTATCGTATTCCGGTGTGTCAGATTTGCCCATCCTCTCTACCTTTCACTTTGTTCTCATCCACTCCTTCCTGGTATGTTAGACTGCTTCTCCTCTTCCTCCTCCTCCTCTGCCTCCTCTTCCTCCTCCTTCTCCCCCTCCTCCTCCTCCTCCTCCTCCTCCTCCTCCTCCTCCTCCTCCTCCTCCTCCTCCTCGCCTTTCCTTCCTATCCCTTCCTGCCCCTCTTCTTATGATAGGTTACGGTGTTCCCACACTACCTACCCTTCCTCTCGTCCTTTAGGTATGTTTGACGGTTCCTTCAAGTCCCTCCCTTCTCTTCTTTCCTTTCCCTCTCCTGATGTTACAGTATTTTTTTTTCTCTCCTAACTTCCTCTTCCTCCCTACCTAGCCATTTGGTCGATTAGCAGCATTTTGTTTGATGTGTGTGTGTGTGTGTGTGTGTGTGTGTGTGTGTGTGTGTGTGTGTGTGTGTGTGTGTGTGTGTGTGTGTGTGTGTGTGTGTGTGTTGCTTCAGGGGGTGGCCTTGGGGTAGGGCAGTGTGGGGCTCCACCTAACTCTAGAATAAAACTTTATGACAAGCCACCACAGCCCACCACCGCGACATCCTGTTTGATCGCGGTGTTCTACCTGCTGACGAACACAATTTTTCGCCTACCTTGCCTAACTCCTTTTTTGTCCTTCTCATCGTCTTCGTCGTCGTTGCTCTCCTCGTCATCCTCTTGCTCTCTGCTCTAAATGAACTTTTATTCTTGTAACTCATTCTGTCTTTTCCTCCTTCTTGTATTCACACATGTCACTGGTACTTAAGTTATGGTTTACTTTAGTTTTCCAGGTGTAAATGTGGGTTTTAGTCTTATTTTATTTGTAAGTAAGTACATGCACACATACAACCACACAACCACACACACACACACACACACACACACACACACACACACACACACACACACACACACACACACACACACACACACACACACACACACACGTCAACAACCTCAGCAGTGTGACCTCAAAAGGAGGGACGAAGAAGAAAAATTAACACTTGAAGTCGTGTAGATGAGCCTTTCTTTTTCTTTTTTTCCTGGTGGAGGGAAGACTACGGCAGGTCAACCCATTACGTAGGCTTAATTCTAGTCGTACGTCAGCCTCGTCGTGACCTGGAGGGCGCTGAGGATGGGCTGGGGAAGGCATGGGGAGACTAGGAAGGAGAGATGATAGAGAGGCAGGGCCAAGATGACAGGGTGGGTGGAGAGAGACGCCGCTCAAACAAGAGATGAATAGCTAGAAAACTCGCTAAAAGTGGAACAATGAGAATAATATGTTGTTGGGAGAGGATGGAATAAAGAAGTAAAAGGTAGTGATTTTTCTATTAGGTGGGTTGGCCCCGGCGTCTTCATTGCGGGGTCGACACCCTTAATTAAACGGTAAAAAAAAAAAGTCGATTCATCAGAGATTACAGATTAATGATATCTTCTCAATGTTACGTTGATGTAATGTCGATGCTGCAGACTAAGGAAACGCATTATTTTCATGGATGCTGATATTATGTTCAATGGAGTTTCTATTCGTTTTTTTTTTGTCTTAGTGGAGGAAAAAAAACCTCATATAATTTATCTTTTAAGTTTGGAGTGAGAGGGGGAGAGAGAGAGAGAGAGAGAGAGAGAGAGAGAGAGAGAGAGAGAGAGAGAGAGAGAGAGAGAGAGAGAGAGAGAGAGAGAGAGCGAGAGAGCGAGAGCGAGAGACCATGTACGCTTTTAGACCCCAGTGGAATAGATAGGCTGTGGTGTTAAGGGCTTTTTTCAAGGTAATATACATAGTAGTTCTGAGGTTCCCGCTACCCACCGTGCTTCTTTTAACACAAAAGCTACACTACAAAAGGTACGGCTAATGGGCACCACATTAGGCGTTTTAACCCACGTGAGAGAGAGAGAGAGAGAGAGAGAGAGAGAGAGAGAGAGAGAGAGAGAGAGAGAGAGAGAGAGAGAGAGAGAGAGAGAGAGAGAGAGAGAGAGAGAGACTCAGTAAAACTTTCTTTGATACAGGACTAATGATAATGGTATACAACATTTGCTTTTTATAAAGAATATACTAAGTCACTAGACACCAGAGATAATTGATACTATTGTTTGAGGGACACAGCTCATCTCCCGTCATATGACCCAAGATAACGCTGCCTCCGAGTGGTTATGGTTCTGTGCTGGACTAGAGTTACAGGTCGTTCTTGTATAGAGATGGCCCTGAGATGTCCAGTGATTGGGTTAAAGCAGATTCATAATGCTAAAAACCAAAGGAAAACAGTAATCAAGTCTTCTCACGAAAGAAAGTGGAGGGAGGAGAGTTGGAAACGCAATCAATCCATTACAGGCCTCAAACTTACTTATTTTGATGCACTCCAAGGTGACCACGTCTATTTGGATCTTGACCACGTCCAGTGACCAATCTGTAGCACACTGCGTCACTAAGCCCCGCGCGTAGCTGTGATCCTGTACACTGGTTGACGAAGGGTTTCCAGTGCCCAGGTGTGTTTCGGACGACTGTGTTTTGCTGTGAAGCAGGTGACGGGTTGGGGAGGGTCTCCATTCACCCCAACACGCCACTTTTACACAGCTCTACCAGTCAGCAACAAAAAACATCCAGACTGACTGACACTACGTTGGACTGTGATAGGTGACAACAACAATAAATTGATGGTGCGAATGGAATTGTGGATAAGCTTTGGTTGTTCCTGTACGAGTGGAGGCGGTGGAGGCTCGTGCGAAGGCTGTGATAGTGGTAGTGATGGTGGTGGTGAACGCGCGCCTCCCATGCTTCCTTCACTTGGGGTCTTTACCCAGGCGCAGTCAGCTGATTGACGCAGTTGACGGTCCAACTTTACTGACATATTAATTAGACGCAAAACTTGTTACAATAATGACGTAATTATTTGAAGCAATATGCAACTTTATATGCCATCAATGTAAATAAGTTTTAGTTTGAAAGGTACATCATAGACGCAAAGAAAATGTAGTGAGAGTGTTTGGTAGCTGGCAACCACATCAAAGGACGGGTGGCCCACGCGTCCGGCCTTCAGTGTTCTTTCCGAAGGTGGGGTGAGGCGGACCTCAACCAGGAGAGGTGGTCGTCAGTGCTCACGTGTTTATTTGTTACATGACGCCCAAGGCTAAAACAGTTGTCAGACACGCAGTCCAAGGAGAATCGAGGGCTGATTTCTAGTCATATTCCTGGAAATCCAAAAGACTAGGAAAGAAGTGTTTCGTGCGTGAAAGCAAACGTTGTGTTGCAAGACTGCATCTACTGCGAATGGTGATATGGAGGTTTGGAAGCACCATACATGCAGTGAACTTGCATAAAACTCGTACAGCCCCCACGCCAGCAAGGCGCTGTTAGATGGCCGGCACACGCCTACTCTCAACGCCATGGTGAGAACAACACCCTGCAATCTCATGTTTTGATATAAGATATAGTTAAGAATGGCTTTCCAATTAGAGGGCCGCCCTGTTTTTATAGTCCACGATAGTCTAAGTGTTACGTAAAGGTAGAATGTTAATGAATTGGAACTTTACATGCTTAGTGGTGAAGTGAAGAGCCACGGCGGCACACAGTATATCCTTGATCCCTCTTTTTGAAGGTTCATGGCCAGCTCAGTAAAAACAAGGATGAAGCACGTTTTGGGACTTTTCCCATTTAGCTGTCTCGTGCAGGGACTTAGAAGAGGCAAGAGGCGGAACAGAGGTTCACTGAAAGGTTCTTATTTTCTGTGGTGGTGTTGCGTGGGACAGTGAGATAGTTACTGCTTGTGTTCTGTCACTTGTTTTCGTGTCAGTGAAACGTGTTACCTGCTCAAGGTCTCGGCGTTCCCTCGGAGAAGTACTGGATGCGTGACTGGACAGGCTAAGCATTGTGCTGAAGTGGGTGGGAATGTTATTAACTTTAAAGGGACGCGTTGCAAGTTTGAGCTGGTTGTGGTGTTGTGTTGCTACATATTCCATGGATGATATGATGAATACTTTAATATAGTCCATTGATATATTATCCTTATCTTGTTATGATCGTTTGTATTTTTCTGTTAATGCATCTGTTACAACAAAAAATCACGTCAGATGATGATGGTGAAAGTTTATATCTTTAACTTATCCGTGCAACAGTATTATGATCAACAGCCTGAGGAACCTAATGACTATCTGCCTTTGTGTCTTTTTTTCCCGTTCTTCCTGCTCCTCCTCAACAAAGCCGCCTCGGCCACTCATAAAGCCCAGTAACAAAATATTCCGTCTGTACGTTACACTTGTGCATCGTCCGTAGTCTCCCCGAATGCAGCAGTTTGTGGTCAGCTGTTCATTGTATTACTAAGCGGTGCCTCCTGTCCCTGCCAGCGCCACAACAAACGTAGAGCCAAGCCATGAATCGCTCCGTTACTCCGAGGGCTTCTCAGCGGCCATAATTTGACTGCAATACTGCCATGCAAAAAGTGGTCAGGTGTGTGGCGATAGTTGCGGTGCGAGGCTGTTGGGCGAGGGGCCGGAGGCTGTAAAGGAGAGAGAGAGAGAGAGAGAGAGAGAGAGAGAGAGAGAGAGGGAGAGAGAGAGTTACTTGTGGATTAGTATTATGCAATAGGTTATATTTTTTGTCCATGAAACCGGCAACATCATTTTGGTACCGTGTTCAGTGAAAATCTCACCAGAGCACTTCGTAACAGGCGCGACACTGAACTAGGGACGTCCTTCATCCTCCTCGCTTTGTTGCACCGTGAATGAGGTGCAGCCACTTCCACGGCAAAAGACTTAAGTGGTCACTTTTTTTTTCATTACACACCGGGGAAGTTCCCATCAAGGATGTTCCTGGCTCACGCAGCAGCTGCAACAGGTGGGAGCAACGGCCGCACGCTAAATGAATGGGCAAACCTCGCCCACGTACGGCAAGTCTCCTCGGGCTGACCTTTTTGCCTTTTCACTCGTTCTCATGTGCTTGTTTCGCTGCTTCTTGCCTTGGTGTGCTTGTTCTCACTAACTTACTATGTTACTACCGACCACCACACACACACACACACACACACACACACACACACACACACACACACACACACACACACGCAACTAGCTGTTTCATTGAGGCCCCGAGTCCCCTCATCGTTCTCTCGTTCCTTGAAGTGTAGTGGCCCCGCGGCTATCCTAATTAATATCTCTTCCCTGCAGAGATGAATGTCCCTCTACAGCACCTCCACCGCCCTCGCACCTCCATCTTCCCTCCCCACCCACCCGCCCGCGTCGCCTCGTCCATGAATCACTGTCACCTTGCGCACTTACGGCTTATTCACTTCCTGTTCGTAATTCCCTTATTTACTGCCTGCTACCTCGGTCCTGGATGTAAATTTTAGGACCTGAGAACGAGTATCTTAATTATGACATTGAATACTCCTATGATTATGGGGGTTTTTTTTACCCATTGCCTGCTGTCGGTCTTGGGTTTTATTATTTTAAGTCCACGACCCATTACTTATCATTACAACACTACATGAATACAATTGATTCGCCGACCGTCCCGCTCAGCACACCTCCATTCATCAGCTCCCCCCCCCCCTCCATCTTCCTCCTCCTCCTCTCTACCCCTCTCCCCCATTATCCCTCGCGGCGCCCACTTGTAAGCCTCTTGCTCCGCCCACGACGACACCCCCTCCGCGCCCTCCCGCCCACCTACGAATTTCCCAGTGGTACCAGTCACTCCCCGCGATACCCACCACCCCTCATGCCTCACCTTCCTGCAAGATTCCTTTTCATGATTTCTTTGTAAAAAAAAAAGAAAGTATGACGCGTAGGAATATTTAGTTAGGAAGTGGGTTAAACAGGAAGATATCACGTGCATATAAAATTGTATGGTGCTCCACATCACCACTCACCACTCAACTCCACACTTCACCACCACCATCACCACCACCACTCTTCCACTTCACCCTCACCTCCCACGCTTCCCTCACACCTACTGCATACTAAACACTGGGACGGTCATCTTGTCTTTGCCATTGAGGTTCGCTTGCCCAGGCCCAGGAGTCAGCGGCTGTGGGATTAGGTGAATGGACGTCCTTACAACACACCGCTACACCACACTACTCGTGCCATCAGGCTGTGACCACCTTCATTCCCAACCGTAGGCAGTGTTTCACCTTTCACCGTCATTATCCACACGTCATTGGCGGTGAATTGGCTTTTTTTTTAAGGAGGGAAATGGGTGGTGTTTGAAGGGGTTGTATGAGGGGTTTGCCTCCCCCTCACCTTCACCTCGGCCCGGGCAGCACCATTGCAGACGGCAAGGAGGTGCCATTCACCACTCGCTCCGGGAAGCACTAGACCGGAACGCTGACGGAGGGTCGGCCGCTATCTTGTACCTGGAGGTGTGTGTGTGTGTGTGTGTGTGTGTGTGTGTGTGTGTGTGTGTGTGTGTGTGTGTGTGTGTGTGTGTGTGTGTATTCCTTGAGCTTAATTAATTGAGCTTAAGGACTTCTATCATAAACATATTAATTTTTGTTACAATTTTTCCAGCTCCGTCGCTCACATAGAACGACTCCTAGATACCGAACACACACACGATGTTATGTGAGGTTAATATTTTCAACATTACGTAATATTTACATGTACTAACCGCAATCTCCAAGGAAGGCAGGCACTCAGTTCACCGAAGTCTCAATTTTGGACGGAAACGTTGCCAGAAATATTTAAAGTAAACATGCTATTTATTATTTTGGAAAGCAAAATGAGTTTTGTGAGGCTAAACCTGCCATAAGTGCGTCCATGATGGATGAAACAACAACCTCACTCCCCTCCGCGTTGCCAGCCTCTAGGAATACTGATGAGCTTTATCTCTCTCTCTCTCTCTCTCTCTCTCTCTCTCTCTCTCTCTCTCTCTCTCTCTCTCTCTCTCTCTCTCTCTCTCTCTCTCTCTCTCTCTCTCTCTCTCTTTGCGACTCATGCTACATCTTGGTCACCTGCATCCTCAATGTTGTCCTGCATGTACTCTTGCAACGGAACATGTCGACTCCAAAAGTGTCTCTCCTAACCTGGGAGTCTCGTGACGGTGTGGCAGGGATGACCTTAAAGGGCTTGGGCTCCTTCGTATTGTTTATGGCCAACCATTCAGAGTAGACAGAGAAACTAGCCTTGTCTCGTACTTAGGTAGGAGACGCCGGTGGTGGAGGAGC
>JAPQNM010000003.1:39305954-39323454 GCA_029783475.1 Metacarcinus magister | reverse complement strand
ATGTGTCTAGAGTGAAAGCGCATGCTGTAAGATAATACTTGAAAATTAATTAATTTTAGATGCAATCGCCAGTGAGCTTTCGACGTCATCATACGAGGTGCTTAGCTCTGACACACGAGCCTGACACTAATGGCAGACAAAGGTTAACAACCTTTACCAGTCCATTCATGAAGATTGATTCAAACATCCTAAACTAAGCCATCGGTGCATCGTAACTGTAATCAAACAAGGCATGTTGACATATTTGTTAACTGTTAACTACTTAAAGTATATTTTGATTAAGTTATTTTAAGACGGTTTGAGTTACAAGGTTGTGCGTTTTGAAGTTCTTGCCCACGAGCAGGACAAGGACCTCAGCTCAGGTGACATGACCAACAGTTGTCATCCAGAATACCTATGTCAAATATCCTTAGATTTTCACAGTAACCATGTGTCAAACAATTCGCAGGGAAGGATACACCACTGGGTAGACTGTCTATATTCTATATTCACTTGAGACTCCCATGTCCATGCAGTTCCTAAGCTGGATCGCTATGGTCACTATTCAAACAATGCATCCTTGGAATCTATATTATTACAATTGTAGTTCTTGATAAATCATTAAGTTGTTTGAATCAGGAATATTAAACGTGATGCCTTTGAAGCGCTGCCACTGTTTTTGTGACCACGGACATGCTGTGTTAGGTATGGGCATTTGCGTTCATGTTAAGTTTCTGATGTTTTTGCAGTAATCCGATCAGCTTCCAGTCTTGAAAGAACAATTGCTGGCATAACCTTGTGATAAATGTGCGTTCCCTTCAGCAAATTTTTATTTTCACACTGACTATCGTTGTTGTGTTGTACATTTTGACTCGAGCACATCCCACTCGGTGATGTGAAGCATAACCAGGATGTTAATAAACACATTTCCTTTCTACCGTGTTACTACTTCTGCACTTCAGCAGTTCTCTATAAATTGCATTATCACCGTCACGTTGTTAGCATGTCACTATGTCACCATCAGCTCACTATCAAGTAACTCCCGCTTCCTCCCTGCCACTCAGTCCTGTTTCGTCACGCTAACTGCCACACCTCCATCACAACCACCACTGAGTCAAACGTTTGCTTTCCACTGCGGCTGATGACAACCACCATCATAATCATACACACGATCTGTGTCTTTGCACTCCAACTAGAAATCCATCAAATGTTGGTATTATGATCAAAATAATAATATTGTTATTATAGACGTTATCATCAGTACCATTATCATTATTATGATAATGGTACTGATGATAACGTCTATAATGATAATGAGAATTGTAGCATTACCATTAATGTTAATAATAATAATAATCATAATGATAATAATAGTAGTAATGATTATAACAATAGTAACGATAATAATGATATGATTATTATTCTTATTATAGTAGTAGTAGTAGTAGTAGAAGAAAAAGTAGTAGTAGTAGTAGAAAAAGTAGTAGTAGTAGTAGTAGAAGAAAAAGTAGTAGTAGTAGTAGAAAAAGTAGTAGTAGTAGTGATTGTAGTAGTGGTAGTAGTAATAGTAGTATTATCACCATCACTACCTCCTCCTCCTCCTCCTCCTCCTCCTCCTCCTCCTCCTCCTCCTCCTCCTCCTCCTCCTCCTCCTCCTCCTCCTCCACAGCCACGAGGCCGATAAATGATTCTGCTCTTCAATTCACATCAAGTTATGTATTTCCTTGACTAGAGGAAAAAAGTTAAATGTTCCCTCTTTGACGCTCAGAAAAAAAAAGTGACTCCACAACCTGTAAGACGAGGCGAGGGGAAGGGAGGTCACCCAGCCACTCGCCTAGAGGCTCCTGGAGGCCGGTCTCGTTCACCTAAACCTGACACCTCAACTCCTTTCTTCAGCGAATTGTTTACATACGTCTGATGTAAAAGATACATATCTTCTTCTTAAGTACCGAAATTCCGCATTAGTTAAGTTCCGCAAATCATATTGATATCCCTGTTAGGAAGGGGAATATAAAACGTGATGCATTTTCCTAGTGGACCATTGATACCCGCTATGATTAATTCCATACCAGACCTCACCAATACGCTGTTGATTTTGATTGATGCCATTAGCGTCAGGCCTAATCTGATCTCTCTTGCAGTAAGGGAGAGAGGGAGAAAGAGCGAGGTGAGAGCTGGGGCAGGGTGGGGCAGGGTGGGGCAGGGTGAGAGTGTACTGACCCTCACACTATGCCCGCCAGAACCTGCCTACACCTGGGTGGCCGTGGGAAAGAGCGACGGCTCTCAGTGGTGCGATGGAGTAGGTCCGAACCCTGGCTGGGACGTGACCAGGGACAATAAGGATCAAACAGTACCCTTTTTCTGTTGTGTGGGATAGATGCAGCGGGTCCTTGTGTCTCATCCTGACCTGAGTTGTTTAGTGAGTCGTGGGAATTGTCCTCAAATTGGGCTTTGCATGCACTCTTGCTACTAACTGACATCTACTATATTTTTCCTTAATGGTCTGGGAAAAAAATATAGAAAATAGCATATATATGTATGTATGTATATATATATATATATATATATATATATATATATATATATATATATATATTTATTTTTTTTTTTTTTGTATAAAATATATATATACACATATACATGTAAAAAGATGTATAAATAGATAAATAAAAAGAGAGAGAGAGAGAGAGAGAGAGAGAGAGAGAGAGAGAGAGAGAGAGAGAGAGAGAGAGAGAGAGAGAGAGAGAGAGAGAGAGAGAGAGAGAGAGAAAAATATATATACAGACTTGTCAATGTGTCCTTGCCTGGGGTTTCCCTGCAAGGTGTCGGCTTTGATGTGTTCTGGAGGTGTATCACCACCACTGCGGCGACACCACCGCCAAGGCTGTCAAGGTTACGGCTATCGCCTGAAGGACACGGATGGAACCCATTAAGGGAAGGATCGACCTTAGGAAGGCCGCGACATTGACACATCTCTGTTAAACAGCCTTTTTTTACGACTCCGGCTCTTCATAATCCGGATTTTGTGTAGGGTTTCAGGCGTGGTATTTGAACAGTAAAGTAAACTCTAATCCTAAAATATACCCTCCTCACTTCTCATACTTTCAGTGAATCCTATTAGGAACAAGTCTAGGCAACTCGGATCAGGAAAGTGGTTTCATAAAAACGGCAATGACACACAAATGATAAGTCACCTGATCATCGCAGGCCGCATCCACACCTGAGAAGGAAAGCAACGGTACCCTTAGGTGGCCACCTTGCATGACATCACTGCTATGAACTGTCCTCACTCCCCGCCGGCTCCGCTGTGTGAGCTAAGCGGATGTGCACCCACACCATTGGTGACACATGCAAAATTGCAAAATTCTACACTCTTACAGATAATGAGACACTGGTCAAGGCGTCTAAAGGTAAAATGGCTATATGTGGCAGCAAATGGACGAAGTGTTTTGTATGCAATACGAATATTTTACGTTCAGGTCAGTGCTGTGATGACACAAAGACCAAAGGTATAGCAAGAGAGAAAGATATATATATATATATATATATATATATATATATATATATATATATACATATATATATATATATATATATATATATATATATATATATATACATATATATATATATATATATATATATATATATATATATATATATACATATATATATATATATATATATATATATATATATATATATATACATATATATATATATATATATATATATATATATATATATATACATATATATATATATATATATATATATATATATATATATACATATATATATATATATATATATATATATATATATATATATACATATATATATATATATATATATATATATATATATATATATATATATATATATATATATATATATATATATATGTGTGTGTGTGTGTGTGTGTGTGTGTGTAATTCACGCCTCTGGACTGGAAACGGAAGCATCCTGCCTGAGATGGGTCCTCACCCCCTCCGCCCCTCAACCCCACCCTCGCATCCCCAACAGCCGGCCTCCCCTGCAGCGGGGCAGGGAAGGCCGCCAGTCACTCACTTATCTCATTGTTTATGATGATACACTTTATTCTACCATTACTCGTGGCCACTACAGGTGCGGCCTCACAGATAATGGAAACACACTTGCACTTTGAACAGCTCATGCATCTAGTAGCGGCACATCAAGACAACAACGAGAGGGGACGAGCTTGTCTGCACGTCGTTGTGATTCTTTTTGGAACAAAATCTTTTAAACAAGCATGATGATCTCTATGTGGACTATATGTCCCCTTAATGAAGGGGCAGCTCGGTAATTTGAGGCACTTATAATGCCTTATATGCATGATTACCACATTAAACTATCAAAATACTTATTCCATTATTCAAGTTCATGAATGTTGTCGTTTCGAAGCATTGGAAGTTGAAATAATACTCTGTTACATTTAAAGTTCGTTTTCATATTCGTAATAGCAAACAAGTGCCACATTCCCCTTAATGTTATAATGTAAGTTCAATATAAATCAACAACTCACTTGATGAAAAGGAAGATTCTTATCGTAGTCAAACAGTACAGAGTAAAGGTACAAAGGAACTCTTGTCAACACTGAACGATAAGTGATCACCGCAGGAAACTTAAAACAAAAAAATCGAACTTTTAATTTGTTTTGGTTCCTTGTGGTTGTCTTCCAAGTCTATCTGTTACTCTTTTCCTGCCTATTAATCTTTCTTGAACTGCTGCTTTTAAATATAATGGATGTTATTCCTATGTATTTAGCTGTCCATGAAATTTGATTTATATGCATTGATCTAGATATGTAATTATGTACTTAGAATTTGGTATCACGCAAGTAATTTGCTGGAACCATTATTCCGCCTGAAGCATACAGTTAACGATGAGGAAAAACGTATCATAAAACAACTGAGTCAGAGAAGCTTTTAATCGAGAGAACAGATTTGCGGGGCGCCAGACACCACTCAAAATCAACCTTAGGCCGGCGGGGTTGGTGTAAAGTCTAGACGCCTCACCTCGCGCCTTCAAAATTCATTATAAGGCTGTTCGACATAATGCCTAGAGAACATCCTTAGTGCCTGCTCATCATACACCATCTTCTCATTACTAGTGTCCTTTAACTCAGCCGCAGGAATCCTAGTCAAAAGTCGGTGGTAAGATGCAAGCAGATAGCGGGAGATTGTTTTTTGTATATTTTTTCTCGTCTCTGTTTCCTTTATTATATAATACGTCGGCTGAGTAACGAGCAACCTTGGAGCGGAGTGGACGCGTTGTGAAGATGGTGCACCGTCGTAGCGCCTCCGCATCCCTCTGGTGAAGTTTAAACACGTGCATTACTCCCTTTCGAAGCACTTGAGGTTAGAATAATAACCGTTACATGCAAGTTCGTCTTCACATGTTAACTCTATCTGGATATCATGTTTTACTTGGTCACTATGAAAATCTAACCTTACAGTAACACAAACCTGAATAATTTCTTACTGATTTATGCATTATATTTGTATTAATAAAAACAGAATCGTGATAGTACATGCAATATTTTCACAGAGCTTGGAATAGACAAATGTTAAATGACCCCAAATCGCGTTACAGGTTCAGCACGCCAGGCGTCACTTTGCCGTACGGTTTACTGGGTTCTCATGATGCGTGGCGAGAACTTCCAGGCCTGAGCACGACGAGAGACTATTAACTGTTATCACTTGTGAGCGTATCAGCATACGTGAACAAGAATGGGCGCCTCGCATATCTCCAGGGCTAGAGAGGGGAGGAGGCGGGTGGGTGTTGAGCTTCCTGGTGCCAATAGAAAAAATTTTAATTTTCACCTTAAGGTTATGGGTTGTCAGTCGGTGTAGCTGTCTGGATGTCTGAGGCCTCTTGTGGTTTATGGATGGAGGGGAGATGGCCCCGAGCGGTAGTATCAGGGAGGGACTGAATAGTGATGAGAGTGAGGCAGATCAGTTTTGTTTGCCAGAGGCTTGTGGAACTGAATGATGGGAAAGACTTGCAGGGAGGAAGGTGAGGGAGGAGCACGGGGTGCTTGGTGGTAATATTGACCTTCCCACGTCCAGGTCCTTCACCTGCCCCAAGTCAGTTATGACCATGCTGTCCCCCCACCTCAGCCCTGCCTCCCCAAACTACCGATGTATGATCAGCCGCAGTGTGGCTTTGAATAACAAGATAAAGTCTGCATCATTATAAACTGTTCCAAGTCATTTACATCACAGGCAGGAACAATGGGTGGCGTGAGGATGTTGAGGTCTTGGCTTGGCGATGTAACACTGACATGACACCATTGCTGCGAGTATTGTGTTGTGTGTTGTCAGTGATTGAAATGTACAGATTCTGGTTGCTCACTTTTATTTATACACATTTATGGGACAGCAGTGAAGGCTTCATTGATCTGGTTCATCACTGATTAAAGGTCGAACGATTGATTAATTATTGGTTCTTTCTTTCCTTTTTTTTTGTTTAATCTATTAACCTCATACAAATGTCAGTCTAATATCACGTTCCCTGCACCAGGGTGAGTGGAGGTGGTGGGTGTGGCGGCAGGAGCGGAAGGCGTCAGAGCCTTGGCTGTGGGAGTGTAAACAGTGAAACAATAAAGCTGGAGGTGATTATTGCATGCCAGTGTGCTTGTTTGGTTGATCTGCCTTAAATAGCTTCCTGGGTACGTACCTACTGCCGGGGCGAGGTGGCTAACCCTTGCAGAAACACTCCCTGGGAACAGAAAGTACTGTCATTATATGTTCATCCTTCTCTTGATTGATACACATAAATAAATAGCTACTACACCCATTAATACATACATACATACATGTATACATGAAGAAGAAAAAAATTATATATATATATATATATATATATATATATATATATATATATATATATATATGTATATATATATATATATATATATATATATATATATATATGTATATATATATATATATATATATATATATATATATATATATATATATATATATATATATGATGAGCTCAGAAATGTCGTTTGTTATGTGCTTTGTGAAGCAAACTGACCGGATTAGCATTACATTAAAAGGATATATGTTCTCTTTTTTTTACACCGAGGAACAAAGAGAGATCACCTGGGGCTGCTGCCTCGCCGGAAGCATGGATGGAGAGGTATAAGACATGTACGCGTCGTCCTCAGGAAGTGACGGGTCGGCGGTGGCACGTCAAGTGTTACATCATAAATTATTCATCCTGCTGAAATGTTTTGAAGGGCACCGCCCGCCACATGGATGTGATTAATTAATTTTATAGTTTAGCACAGCCATGTAATTGGAAGGGATTTGTAAACATTGGTGTAGTGTTTCCCTTCACCAGCAGGTAGCGTTGCCGCAAGTGGAAGGTGTTGTGTTGCAGCGCACCTCAGGATGATGCAGATAAAAAAATTAAAGAAAACTAAAGCGATTATGAAAACTTTCAGGTTAATAAGATAGATATAATGAGTGAGATAAAGATGCATCTTTGAGTGCTGCAAGTGGAAGGCATCGTTTGTGTTTTCCCTTTTTGACGCTGAGATGAAACAACATGATGTTTCTGGCAGTACAAGCTTAACCTAAATGAAGATTAATTCTTTGTATTTTCATCAATGTACCTAATCCGTTACTAGTTCTAGCGAGGGAGGAAGTGAGGCAGGGGAAAGGCGGGGATGCGTTGGCCTCGTCGTCTAGAAAACGTCGTGTGGCAGTTTTTATAATTCACGGTGAGATGAAGATTTTGTTCTCAAGGAAAACTGGTTCTGGGGACGAGTGCAAATATCATGTTACTAGATTTTCAATTACTAATTAGGTGCTGACCTACATACGTCACTCAGGCTATAGGAAAGTTCCTCTAATGCGATGATTCATAACTATTTTCTACATGAACAATTTACGTGTCAATGTCTAAGTCGATATAATGTTTACGTCTATTTCTTGACGGACATTGGAGGGTTTGCAACGGTGCCTCCTGTGCGGGTTGTCAACTCTTGAAAACCTCATGGTGGAACAAGTAGCACAGTAACATCAGGCGGTGCTGTAGGGAGACCTTAACCTGCTCTGTCACCTTGTGTTAGTTTGCGTGCCTCCCGCCCTCACCCCGATCTCCACCAGCCGATTGATGGCCAGATATCGAGGCACTGCTCAGGCTTCACCCCCCATCACTAACCAATCACCCACGCACTTCAGCCGAGAAGTGAACGTAATACGACTACTAACCCCGTCAGTACACATTACTACTACCACTACTACTACTACTACCACTACCACTACCACTACCACTACCACTACCACTACTACTACTACTACTACTACTACTACTACTACTACTACTACTACTACTACTACTACTACTACTACTACTACTACTATAATACCACTACCACTACTACTACTACTACTACTACTACTACTACTACTACTACTACTACTACTACTACTACATGAACAACAAATTCTACTACTATTACTATTACTACTATTAATGCTGCTGCTGCTGCTGCTGTTGTTGCTGCGTGAGAGCTTCGGGCGTGCCAGGCTGTGGTTTGGGGTGGGGTGGTGGGTTAAATAGAGATTGGAGAGATTTGGTACAAGTGGCACCGCAGATTGGAAGAGAAACGTGGTCTTGGGTGACTTTAGGAAATGGTTCATGTTTATTGCGTGGAAGGCTTCATTTTGCCTGGGTGTGTGATATGTTGTGTTCCGTTGTTTATACCGATTCTACGTAATTATCGTATAAATAGATAACTGCTTACGATGATTTGAAGTACGAGGTTAAACATTTGTGAATGATGGCATATATGTTTCCTCTGATTGGAAGATAAGAAATAAATAAGAAATTTGTAGGTATCTACTTTAATCATTAGTTCAGCAGGTGACCAGGTTATGGGGGTGGAAGCCAAAAGAAGTGTCCCGGAAAGTGTGTTGTGTGGATGCAGATTACGGAAAACTGCAAATAAGTGGATTTTTTTGTATGCTCTTTTATATGGTTTTGCTACGTGGACTGACTTGTTGTGTGCAGGAAGTGCAGCAATCTCTCAAAGGAGTGTTGAAGGGAAAGCCAGACGCAAACTTCTCCAGTTTTACTGTTTTATTTGCATTACTTTTGGGAAGACATTTTGGGAAGGATATTTCCGATTTTTTTTTCTTCAAAGACTATAGTTTTATCATCGTCTGTAGCTACCTACTGCTAATGTTTATGTACTTGTTCATCCCTAACACAGTGAAGAAAGTGATACTACACCGATGAAATTATGGAACGAAAAGGAGAATATATATATATATATATATATATATATATATATATATATATATATATATATATATATATATATAGACACACACACACACACACACACACACACACACACACACACACACACACACACACACACACACACACACACACACCTTGCCTGATATGTGTACTCCTGCAGCGACTATAAGATTACAGTTATTTTACCAACAATGGTGATGCCGCTGCCTGACGCCAGGGGGTAGCGTCGCCTAAGCACCATCATTCATCTGGAGTTTCTCCAGGTGAGCACGAGGCAGCCACACCTTGTTTCCTGCACCCCCAGCGGCGGGCTGCAGCGCGTGGCAGGGGTCATGGGGAGCATCACGATTCACCACTACAAACACGATGCTAATGCTTCGAAAATGCAATTTCCGATCGTTTTACTCAAGGCTTGAGTTTAATGGTGAAATTACTGCATTTACGAAGATCTTAAAAGTTGTGGCTTCAGTTTATACATGGTAAAAAAAATGCAGTTAATAGTTCCTAAACAAACGTAAACCTTTGGTGCAGGATTTCACCAAAACACGCTGTAATAATTGTAAAGCCAATGGCTTTACATATTTAAATTTGCATATGAAAGCAGTAACACAGTTAACAATAAAGGAATAAAAAGTAATCGTCATTTATGAGGCATCAAGAAGTCATAACTCAACACAATCATCAGTTTTAGTTTTGTGTTGCACTTTCATGTTATTCTTTGACAAATTACTGAGCTGTTTAGTGAAGTAAAGTATATATATATATATATATATATATATATATATATATATATATATATATATATATATATATTATATATATATTTATATATATTTATATATTAAAAAATTCAAAAATATAAAAGAAACTTTTCACCTAACAAATTCAATAGTTGATTTGATTTGATTTAGTAATAATGCTAGAAATATATAAATATTTTAACTAACTAGATTAAGGACATTTCGATTTCATTATATAGAAAATTCAAAAAAGGTTTTCCTGGAATAAAAAAAAATACATTACTATGAAGCGTATTTACTAATGCGATGTTTAGGTTCATGGCACGCCGCCTCTTATCGTTCCACTACGCCCGCCTCGTAAAGCGGCTCTAACCCTCACGCTGCTCTGACGTACTCGTCCAGGTGTTAGGACAGAGGTGGAAGACGGTAATAAAACTTCCTAAAGACTCAGGTAACTGGAGAGCCTGTATGTATGTACGTGTTCCGGCGGAGCATCATTGGTAATCCCTGCGTGTTGGTCTTTATAAGGTTGAGGTGTGTGTGTGTTGTATTTATTTGGTGTATAGTTCCAGAGGTTTGTTTCTGAAAGTTGAACAACTGATCGGCGTCGACGCTGCACTTTTTGGTCATTGCCGGGGAGGGAAAGCGGGAGGAGGGTGTCCTTGTCCTTATTTTTCCTTCCTTTTATGCATGTGAGACCCAATTAATTCGCGAAGTTAATAGATGTTTGTACACTTATATCAACATCTGTGGAGGAGAGGATGAAGTGGGACGTGTAGGCTTCTTAACGTGAAAGATTAATTTCCAATAGACGCTGGGTGGACTGTTGAGTTGTAGGAGAGAGTTTAATTAAGGTCTGTGTAGAATGTTTTCCCCGTGCGTTCTGCTGTAAACATTCTTATTCCTTCAGTGTATTCTGCTGTTGTACATGGTTACCGCCGCAGACAGGAATGGCCGACGGAAATGTTGAAATATCTCAGTCCAGTTCTAATCTAATTGGTAGGCTGCTTACTGAACCGCGATCCCGGGCTGCGACAAAGGGCCTTCCTTCCTATCTCTCCTTGTCTCAGGCCAGGTGTCCCACCGGCATGTTCCTCGTCAGAACACCATCGTCATGTATTCATGTATTCATTTCATGTTGCAACGGATATACTCATAGAACCTCAACTCTGGAACTTGACTATATTGACTATATTGACGACTTTATTTGCTGTAGTTCGTGCATGTGTTAATATTTCTTACAACTCTTAACCTCCACCAACAGAAATGTCCTCTTCGCGTTAGTAAACTCCTTCCACGTAGAATTCAAGGTCAGAATCCTTGCCCGTAGAATGGTAATGACGTGTTTTCGAGGTTGCTGTTTGCTGCCATCCTTGACAACGCAAAGCCGTGAACCAGAAACAAACTAAACATTTAGGAACGTGATTCAGCAACCAACGTGTCACTTGCCATACAAGTTATAGGTGAATCTTTACTTTTTTCGTGAAATTGACAATGCAAGGAGATATACCTCTATATTGATTTTATTTTTTATCTTATATGATTGTATGCCCGAGGAGAGTAACTTTAGGTGTGTGATGTGATATGTAATTCTAGGTACTTACGGTACTACTTGTGTGTAGATATTCCACAATGTCGTATTAAATTCAAATCTTACAGCAGCTGTTCCCACATAATCGGTCATGACATCAGTTTTCTTGAGTCATTCCACTTTCTCTGCCATGATGTCGGCGGGGCCACCAACCCTCACACCTGCACCTTTAAAAACACACAAGGTCCAACGTGGGTCAAGTGCGGACTCCACCTCCTTGAGTCACCTCAGCACCTGGGATGGCAAAGGTGCAGGTGCAGGCTAGCAACCGAGAAAGCCCGGGTTTGATTCTCGGTAGTCTACGATATTCATTGGCAAGATATAATTACCCTAGCCTGTTTGCACCTCAGTAATAAAAATAGGTACCTGGATGTATTGACGTTGCTCGTTATATTCTGGGGAAAAATATGAGCGATAAACTAACATGTCTGCCTTAATGTAGTCTATCCTGAGCAGTTCATAGGCATTAAGCCCAAGCCTTTCCTTTCCTCAAGCACCGTGCACGTGTCCCTCTCAATTAGTAAGACATGCAGTCACCTTCTATTAATGACTGACAAAACATGTGATCGCGAGCGTGTGTTGTGCATATACAGATTCTGATGAGTCGCAAGGACAGACAGTGTATTGCGTTGCCACTAAATACGTATACAGGCAGAGTGTAACGAGGACAATAAATTTATCGAAGCCTTTAGTTCAATCAACACGATTTTAAAGTTAAGGTAACTAGTGACTTGAGGGAAATGATGCTCACAACAACAACAACAACAACAACAACAACAACAACAACAACAACAACAACAACAACAACAACAACAACAACAACAACAACAACAACAACAACAACAACATCAGCAGTAACAGCAGCTACAACAACTACTACTACTACTACTACTACTACTACTTGTCCTCGGCGTCTGTGATAATGGTCTGCCGTCCCATCCCCATCCCGACCATTGTTAACGTGGTGGTCAGAAATAGTTGAGTCGCCCCGTCTTACATATGCATAAGACGCGACAACAATGTGGGGAAGGAATTCTGTGTCTCAGTCTTGTGGAAATGGGAGTCCTTGGGGTTCCTAAAGGCCATAGTGCGGTCTCTTTGTCTTCCTCAGTATAGGGAGTGATGGATTCTCTCTCCCTCCTTCGGCGTCATCATTTGTTTCTTTCTCCTTCCAGTCAGCGTTCTTGTCCCTTGTCTGGCTTTACTTTATTCTCGTATCAACTTTCTCCATTTTCCGTCTCTCTTTTTATTCGACCTAGTTAGTTTTATTTACTTTTCTTGCTGCTACGGACACGAAGAAGAGCCATAGAGGTTCATGTATATTGATTTGGTATTGTAACTGGAAACTTTATTGAGACGTAACATATAAATGAATTCCAACAGCGTGAGGATATCGTTTCTCCTTGTGGCAAATAGGACTTCTGCGAGGTGACCTTCTTCAATACTAATGATCGCAAATTTGAGGTTCTAATTTGCATGACTCCTATCTCATAAAAGGTTATGTGGTATTCCCTACACACACGCACACGCACACGCACACACACACACACACACACACACACACACACACACACACACACACACACACACACACACACACACACACACACACACACACGTACGTCAGTGACCTCTCGTCTTGTCTCAATACACCTTTCATCTTAAGAGAGTCACGTGCATGCAGCAAACAAACACTCAAGCGCATACAAACAAATCAAATCATACAAGCAAACAGGATGTCTTTGCCATTTATCACCCTGCACTCACTTCTCTACTCATACCCAAGGCGATGGACACTAACCAAAACCTCAAATATTCACATTCTGGCCAGACATAGTAAGAAACGCACACAATTAACACATTTTTTAAGTTAAATTACGCCTTTGGAGGACGAGTACCGGCCTTGCCTCTCTATCTAGACCCAGGTATTGTTTAGAGAGGAGGTGACACTCTTTCTCCTCCTCCTCCTCCTCCTCCTCCTCCTCCTCCTCCTCCTCCTCCTCCTCCTCCTCCTCCTCCTCCTCCTCCTCCTCCTCCTCCTCCTCCTGTTGTTACTACTTTGGAAGTCTTGCTCGTGAGTGGAATCCTGGTCGCGCCGTTGGTTATGCAGAGCGTCTGAGTGTCCAGGCGGCGGTCTTCTGCCTCCCACGCCCTCCTGACCTGCACCAGACGCCGCCTCCCTCTCTGCCCTCCTCCCATCCTCCCTCCCTTCTTAGTCTTCCTTAGGAGTCGTGTTGTCTCCTTGATCTTGTGGTGGTTAGTTTTGCCTGTTCTGTTTTTTTGTAGACACAGGTAGACAGACAGACATTGATATAAAGATGATGGGATGAATAAATGAATGAATGAGGAAGGAGAAAGGGAGGAAGAATCAGGTCTCCCTACATACACCACAGTCTAACTTACCTACCTACTTGCTAATCGTTTTCTGCCTTGTTTCTATTATTATTTACAGTCTTTTTGTCTCAGTCGCATCACTGTTCGTCTGTATGAATGGTATCTGCACTGACTGACTGACTGACTGACTGACTGACTGACTGACTGACTGACTGACTGACTGACTGTAGTGGCCCTTTTGATGTAGCTTTCCCTTCGCCGCCACCCTCACCATCTTCATTCCTGCTGCTTCTGGTGTATGAGTTGGCGGTTCCTGATTTGGTTTCATGAAGCCATTCCACTTTTATTCACGTTGTATCAGATATTGTGTAATTGTAAGCACGCCATTCTACACCAACATGACGAGGGAAGTTGTAAAGAACGAGAGAAAACCACCAGTGTAAGGCTGACGTGTTTACTGTGTTTGCTTATGTGAGTTTAGATATCATGAAGTGGATTGTGACACACACACACACACACACACACACACACATATATACACATACACACACACACCAGAACTAGAACACTCGAACAAATTGATGCGGAAATATGAATTGTTAATTGCAAAAAAGAGGAAAAAAAAAACGAAGGTCATCTCCATTTTCATTATGAGGTAAAGTAGACAATTTACAAGCTCATCCATTTTGAAATTACCAGGAAGAGCAAATATGGGTTGCCTCCAGGGTCGGTAGGAAGAGGGAGGGAGGGAGGGAGGGGAGGTGTCTACAGAAGCTGGACGATGAGAGGTGCTGACGGAAGAGGTGCTGACGGAGAGGTGCTGACGGAGAGGTGCTGACGGAGAGGTGCTGACGGAAGAGGTGCTGACGAAGAGGTGCTGACGGAAGAGAAACACATCTGCTTTCATCCTTCCTTCTCTCTCAGTAACACATATTCCTGGCGTATAGTTTGTTGTCACTATATTCAATCCACTCTTTACTTCCAGTTCATTTGTATTTGTATTATGATTTTTAAGATATATGTTGGGTTTTAGTATTATTTTGTTTATTTATTTATTCCTCTTTATTCTTGACGTCACTTCTCGTCTCCTTTCGTTGAACTCCTTCCAGTACATAGCTTTTCTTTCTCAATTTGTTTTTTTTTTCTCTCTCTCTCTCTCTCTCTCTCTCTCTCTCTCTCTCTCTCTCTCTCTCTCTCTCTCTCTCTCTCTCTCTCTCTCTCTCTCTCTCTCTCTCTCTCTCTCTCTTTTTTGACACATTACCACCCTTTCCTCCACCATCGCCTCTCCTTGGATTGGGTCAGATCCAGCTGCAATCTGGTCAGGTCTTAGTCGATTTAGAAACGTAATAGGAGGAGGGAGGGAGGGAGGAAGGGATGGCCCGAGGGTGGAGTGGTAAAAGAACTGGATTGTAGACACGTCAGTGATAGATGAGGGAGAGCAGGCTGGCGAGTAGCAAACATTGAAGTCTCGTTAGCTGGATGAAGACGAAAGGTGTGAACGCCTCCGACAGGTAAATGATCAGGGAGTCAGGTGGCGGGTTACTGGTCCTGCTTCAAATAACGACATTGTCAGGTCCTCAAAACTATGATTCTTTATTTTGTTCCCTTGGTAGTCTCGCGCACTTGTCGCCCATCTACTCGTGCCTCGTAGAGTTGCTTTTGGTATCACTCTTTATGCTCTAACGGTCAGTTTTTTTCTCCCTCTCCTGCTAGGAAGGTTTAGTGATGCTTAAGTTCGAGGCGCTTGTTGCTTTACTATTCCTGATGTAGTATTTTTGTCAGAAGCCCACACAGCCGGTATCTCTGTTGAGGCATCCAAGTCTAGTGTGTTTATCACCTTGATCGATGTGGGGGGCTAATTCTTGTCTATCAATAAATTAAGAACTTGAACGAACGGCTTCTTGAAGGCCTGGTCAACACCCCGCCTTCCAGTGACCTACTGAGGACGGGCAACATCGGTCATGACCACCCGCGGAACGCCCAAGGGCCTGCGTGTCCACCACCCCGCTGCTCTCCAGACACTCCTTCCTTCCCTGCCCTCCTCCCATCTCATCTTACCCGCCCCGTGTCCATCCTTAACCATCACTGTCTTCCTCATTTCTTTCGTGGCTTTCTATTATCTTCTTTAGTTTCTCCTCACCTCAGCCAGTGCCCCACGCCTCTCTCCCCTCCTCATGACACCTCTCATTTCCTCCCCTAACGCAGTAACGTCCCTGCATGGCTATTCTTAGTTCTCCTTGCGTGCTTTGATGTGCCTCTCCCACGACGGTGGCTGGAACAGAAGGTTTCCGTGTGTACAGTCACAAGAAGGTGCGTTACCACTGCTGCTTCTTTTACCGCACAAGTTAGCTTTTTTTCTTCTTCCATACCTTGCACTCCACACACTATCCACAGTGTACTTCCCGCCCCGCCTCACCCCACCCAACCTTCCTCGCCGTCTTCTTAGTATTCATCCATAAAAAAAATGACGCCTCCGTGTGTGTGTGTGTGTGTGTGTGTGGTTAGTTGCTTGTTTGAGTGCGTGTGTAGTACATACGTATGCGTCTCTAAGTGAAAATAATATACTTCCTTGGCGGCTGATCATAACGTTTATTTACCAGCACATGATATTGTCTTCAAGGGTACAAGTCTTTAGTCATTCTTTCACCTTGACTACGTTGGCACAGAGGTCACTGTTTCTATATGACATCAATCACACTTAAACACTCCATTATTCACCATATTTTCATCACGCATGCTTAATGAAACTAAACCATGTATTTATTATCTTTATTTAACTATCTATTTATTTATTATTATTATTATTATTATTATTATTATTATTATTTATTATTATTTATTATTCATTATTCATTATTCTTCGTTTTCCTTGCTATCTTTCTGTCATCAGTTTCTTCGTTTCCTTCACCCTTGACTGCACATTATCTCCTTTTCGTGAAGTGTTTAGTCATAATTATAAAAATTACTGTAAGTGTCAGGTGCGGGAGGAGAAAAGAGAGAGAGAGAGAGAGAGAGAGAGAGAGAGAGAGAGAGAGAGAGAGAGAGAGAGAGAGAGAGAGAGAGAGAGAGAGAGAGAGCTGTTGTGACCTCCTTCCTCTTACCCCAGAATGGCTCTTCTCGTTCATTGGTTCGCTCTCTTCTCTTCCTCTTGCCTGTTACGAAGTGAGTGTGTGTGTATGTGTGTGTGTGTGTGTGTGTGTGTGTGTGGGTGTGTGGGTGTGGGTGGATGGGTGTGGGTACTCGTCGTCGTGGTGTGAAGTCCGGTTCTGCTGGTTTCACAGGTGTCTAGAAGGAGGTGTGTTGGGTGTGTGTGGCGTGGTAAGACTGTCTGTGTGGGGGCAGGTGTCTGGATTATTGGTCACTGCGTAGGTGTGCTAGGGATGCAGTACCACACTTGTTAAGGGAGGAAATGTAGCTAAAATGGGGTCAGCTTGAGATGTGGTGATGAGGGGAGTGATTTGGTGATTCTGTATAAGTGATGGGATAGGAAAGGGGTTTGAGGCATCATGCTTTACGTTAACAGTCGATGTAAATAAGAAAGGGAGAA
>JAPQNM010000003.1:39283454-39298454 GCA_029783475.1 Metacarcinus magister | reverse complement strand
TTTTTCCTCTAAAATTAAATGACACTGAACAAACATAAGTATGCTGCAGATGAGCATGCTCAGTACGGCGACACGCGCCACTGTGCTTGAAGAAGAAGCCGATGAATTGGTGTGTTAATTTGCAGGGGATCGGCAGCTCATCTGTATGCTGGTGGCGGCAGTGGTGGCGCTTGTATAATTAGCAGTCTCCTGGAGGATGTTAGTCTAGATATTCGCCTGTGGTCACCTGCCCCGCCTCACGTGCCTGTCTTCTGCCTGTCTTTAGGCTCTCACATTCCCATGAAGTCCAAAGGGAAGGAGAACGGATAGGAACCAAATTTTTTTTTAAGCGGTAGTAGATCTCTGCCATCAGTCTCCGTCCCAGTGACTGGCTTGAGCATACCTCAAACTCTCGCCTTGTAAACGATGACACAGCACAGCCAGAGGCCACGATTAAGATTCAGGGGATGTTCCATCGTAGTTTGTATAATGGCTCCTGCCATATGAAGTGTTGCTACTTATGCTTGACGACTCAAGAGAGAGAGACTATCTTCTTCAGTTTCATGTAAAGAAACAGGGGACACACAAGCAGACTGCGACTTTCTGGGGCCATTTGGTATGTGCCAGATAAAGTTGGTTACATTGAAACTCAGGTGTAGGTAAAGAATTAACACTCATGCAGAAGCAATATTTCTCGCACATGAACAAAAACTACGAGTCGTTAGGCTGCAGGTGCCGGGTGCTGCTGGACACCCAGGGCACCTCGGCGCCTAAGCTGCATCCTGCCGGTGCTCGCTGAGGGTGAAGGAGACGGGTGGACATGGCTGAGGAACACACAGGGTCTTATGTATCCGGCAGCGTTGTCAGGGTACGATAGAGGAGAAAGGTAATGGGGATGCCGTCTGTCTTGAGAGTGTGCTGTTTTAAGTGGGTGGTTCCCCTGCCACTGTGTACAGATGAGGTCACTTGTGTTGGGGTTTTGACTTTCCTAAACTAACTTTCACAGCCATAACCTTTAGAGATTCATATTTATTTTACGCAAGCTATATCGCAACATTCAAATGACTATAATGATAGAACTTAAGAGCTACCCGTGAGTCTCTTCACCTCATGAAATGCGTCAACTTAACTGCGAGTATCATGTGACCTGCAGTCAAGAACTTGGTCCCTCCGGTCCTTCAGAGTCCTTTCAGAAAATCACCTTTCATTTTCGGGTGCAGAATATCTCATGAAGGTGAAAAAGAATATTTCCAGATGAGTTTTTAATGATAATAACATCGCGGCATCTTTTCTCGAATAAAGGACTGAATGTTCATTACTGACAACTGCAAAATACCTGTGGTTGGGAAACCTTCACCGAACACACACTGACCACTTCGTCGCCGCTGATCAGCTCGGCTGTGAGGTAGAGTTGGTGCTACGGGTTTTCGGAGTGGGATGTATTCTGTGTACACTCAACTTGTCAAGAGGATGAGGGAGAAAAGTGATATGAGTGTTTGTTCCCCTAGACTGAGGCTGTATGGTGCCGGTAGGCGAGGAGATGCGCTTCGCTGGACTACTGCTGCTATTGAGGACGCTGAGAACAGTTTGGACTGTTACAAACTGTTGCAAAGCCTCATAAAACTGATAGATGTAGGGATTATTCAGTCACAATATGATTTGCATACGCAGGTTATATTTTTCGTTTCTTCAAACCGTAGTCAAACCAGCTGTGTTGTATGGCCGAGAAACGGTGGCGCTGACAAAAAGACGGGAGGCATACTTGAAGATATCTAAGTTGAATATAAATGCTGTGATTTTAGTTAGAAGTGACAAGGATGGATATGATTAAAAATTAGTATATTAGAGGAACAGCGCAGGTAGGATGGATCGGAAACAATGAGAGGTGAGATTAAGATGGTTTCGACATGTGCAGGGGAGCGATGTCCGTTATGTGGGAAGAAGGATGCTGAGGATGGAGCCATCAGAGAAGAGGAAGGTCAAAGAGGAGGTTTATGTATGAATGCAGTGAAAGAAGACATGCAGGTGGTTGGTGTGGCAGAAGAAAATGCAGAGGACATGGTGAGATGGAGATGAGTGATCCGCTGAGGCGACTCCTAACGGAAGCAGCCGACAGAATACTACGTGATGCTTTAGTTCAGTTCAGCCGGGAAGACTTCCTTACTACCACGTTTCCTGTTGTTACATTCTCAGACTCATCATGGCATTTAATTTTCCACACTAGTATTTGCCGGCGTGTGTTCCCTCAAGTGCAACAGTTACGACCCACCAAGAGGAGTCACCGAGTCATTAGTATCCCTTAACCTCTGCCACATTTAGTCACTCACAGTTATCCCTCATTTCTAGCTCTTGTCGCTATTAGTAAATGCTACAACAACCACTAGTCCGAGAGATTGGTGATTTTCCAGACTTTTTTTTTTCTATGCCACGTTTTCACGGTTGTATCTCAGTCTAGGCTGCATCCATATCTAAATTTAATTTCTCTTGACTTGACGTATGGACCGTAATAATTTTCCTCTTCACTGTCACTGCTCCATCAGCAGCTCCTTATCCCCTCGTAACAGTGAGTAGCTCCTTTCTCTTACTCCTCAACCCGGAACCGCAGCCAATCCCTGGTGGGCAGTTCTTGTGACCTGACTAATGCGCAAAGACATCAGTAACAAGGGGACTAATCACCTCCGCCGAGTGGGGACGGCAAGTGAATGTTGGTCATCGTCTGCAGTATACCGTAGTGGCTGGCTGCGCGCCAACCCAACGCCTCACCCTCCCCGCCGTCCCCGTCCCCCTTATTATTTTCTTTATACATCCGGTGCGGTGCATTGCATGTGAACAGTCTGTACGAAGCTTTCTTAGTAAAGTATTGATTTTTTTTTTTATCGTTGAGTGAAAGATGAGGTGACTCGTTGAGACAACATGAACTGTTCAGTGTTCACCGAGAATTGCTCCATTGTAAAAGGAGGAGAAAAAAAACAGAAAAAAATGGTCATGCAGCAGGTGAAAGCAAGTCAATCTGTGGACGTGGAGGGATCCATTACGAATCAGGTGCGGCCTGGGGTGCCGGCAAACAGGTAAGATGACAGGCACGCCGGCGTTAAGATTAACCCGGTAAGAAGTGGCAACGCTAGGGGTGCCCCTCCACCTCAGGCCGAGGTTGGGAGTGTCTTGTGGTAGGGGAGAACGGTAAGAGGTAACCAGGAGCAGGAGGGGAAGCACAGTGGGGTGTTTAGGAGTAGAAGGTGACTGGGACCAGGGAGCGGTATTGTGGGTCATGACGAAGCAGGCTGCTGTCATGGGGGCTGTAAAGGCAGGCGATGGTGAGCATGGGGCAAAGGTACGATAGGCGGTCACACACACACACACACACACACACACACACACACACACACACACACACACACACACACACACACACACACACACACACACACATAAATAAAAAAAATGTTATGAGGTGTTAAAGGCAAGGTAATCCAATGTTGGAGATTATTAAAATGAAACTTACCAATCTAAAGCTGAACTATTCAAAACCTTATATATAGGTCGAAGTAGTGAAAACAATAAAAAATCCACATCTAGAAAGAAGGAAAAATAAAAATAGATGTGATTTCGTTTCTTACACGTTCTGAATCATACGAGGGATTACGTATAGAGGAAGAGAAGGAGTAGTAGTAGTAGGAGGAGGAGGAGGAGGAGGAAGAAGAAGAGGAGGAGGAGGAGGAGGAGGAGGAAGAGAAGAGGTTGTAGAGATAATATAAGCGCAAGTTAGGAGATAAATGAGTGGCGTTAAGCAGGGTAAGCGAGAGATTTCTTTGGGCCCCGTAATTCAAAACCATTCATCTTCCATCCTCTTCCCTCGAGCTCTCCCAATGCCCGGGCCCTGAGGTGTTTTAGTGCTGACTTCCCCTCCATCCCCAACCCTCCCTACCAAACCCTGGGAGAAGGCTGGCTAGTTCCAGTAGATGGCTTTACTAGAATTAGCTTCTTTGTTTTCATTACACGGAGCCTCAGTCATTCAAACGCTGCAGCCTATGATTTATTCAACACACACACACACACACACACACACACACACACACACACACACACACACACACACACTATCATAACACTACTTGTATTTATGTAGTTCCTGTTAACGACCTGTTGCTGACTGTCTCTTGTTTTAGTGAGTCACAAAAAGTACTAGACGCTCACGCAATACAATGATCTGATACGGAAATGCAGTTAGGTGAGGTGATGGGGGAAAGCACATTGCGTATTTATATTATAGTAAATGAACAAGTATCGGTTGACATCCCCGTGGAGGCCGCCGTAGAGGCAGACACGGAAATGAGCGATAAAAGAACGAGGTCGAGACATCCTGCTGGTAATTATGTACATACCCTTCGTGACCAGGAAGTTGTGTTTAGAAACAGTTTAAGAAGCGAGATAATCATTTACTCCTGAAACACAGACGATGAGTTTCCACTGATGAGTGAACAGCTCGTCATTGTAAAGTGTTCTTGAAACCCGTGGCTATTGATGGGCAATAGTGTCCTTCGTGCTGCTAGGATTATGTTGGAGGAACGGTTGGGATAACTTGGCATTACTGTGAAAAGTGTAGTTTGGAACCCGTAGGTTTTCTTTGGCTGGAGTTTTTTCTAGTTTTTTTTTTAAAGTTTCAGTTATCGGTAATGTAATATGGGAGTGTTATTGTGTATTGGTCACTAGTTATGTTTCATTGGATGTGATGGGCCGCCAGTGGGAAGGATGGTGAAGGTCTGGGAGCACGATCAACATTACCCCAGCATTGAGGGGCAGGTGTGTGTGTGTCTACGATTAAGCTTATTTAAACATATCGGATTTATAATGATTTGCATTTACTCAGCTCTATGATTTTTTTATTTTTATTTATTTATTTTTTTTATATACTTCGCGTGCTGTTATGAACGTAGTTTTCTGGAATTCATGTTAGAGATAACTTACGTCATTAAAGCTTTGATCCCATAAATGTTCCTATTCGTATGTAACCAAAGGAAAATATAATTATAGTGTATGATGATCAACAGAGAAGCACAGTGCAGGACAACAACAATACTATCATCAGTGAAGCCTAATGCTTGTACTATTATTAAAGATTTTCAGCTAATGACATTATATTTATACAACGAAAATATCCTCTTGTTACTGTATAGACTTGTGACGTTGTTTGATGAAGTTGTCTGAAGAAATCTCCGTGTTGATGTATGCAGAGCTTGCACGCACATCGTCCCCGTGTTGTGCATGGCGAGCGTCTTCTCAATCAGTTCATGGCAGGGGCATCCCGACTTGAATAAAAACACACATACGATCCGCCCTTCAGTTTGAGAAGTGAACTTGGGCAGAAATTCAAATGGAGATGTTTTTAGTTTGAACTTCAAATTGTCTGTTTCCTATCAGGGATCACGTTCCTTTAATTGGAAGGGACTCGTGCCAGTGTAGAAAAATGAAGGCGGCACAAGCAGGTCATTAGGAATGCTGACCATGATTGATACATGTTGTGTATATGTGCATGAGTGTACGTATGTGTGTGTGTGTGTGTCTGTGTGTGTATGTGTGTGTGTGTCTGTCTGTGATTCTGTCTGTGCACGTATGAGGTAGGTAGTGGAAATGGGGACACATCTATGCAGCTTTAGCATCGACGAGTAGTCAGGTCTTCAGATCAATAAATTGCCTCAGAATACACCTGTCTTAGCACAGCTTTGTTTGCAGCGGGGCATCCAAGCTTTTGAGAACATGCAAATGCATCATTTGTACATCAAAAAGGATGTAGTCAGCTCATGCATTTCTCAAGAGTGGGATGAGAGGCGTGACATGCCTCTGAGCACCGGAGCAAGAGTGGCGGGAGGCGTGTGAATAGACGAGAGGGAACTAGAAATAGATGGAAGCAAATACAAGAGGAAGACAGAGGATATCAGGGAGAGAAAAGGAGAGGAACAACAAAAAAGAAAGAGAGAGAGAACTGCAGCAGAGATGAAAAGGTAGAGGGACAGGAGCAGAGAAAGAAGAGGAAACGGACAGTAGGAACGGAAGAGAGAAACAAGGAGAAGGGTAGAAGAGCAAGGGGAAAAAACAGTAAATTTGGGAGATAAAGAATAGTAACAGAGACACGAGTAGAGGCACGCAAAGCAGAGAAACGAAGAAAAGGAGGAGAGCAGTTGGTGCGCGAGGAAATGAGGGGAAGTAGAAGTCAAGTTGGGAGAGGGGAGAGAGGGAGCGCGAGAGGGAGGGTCTAGGAGATAAGTGTGTGGCTTGAGGCTTGTGGCTGCTCCTGCATTATCCCGACATTGGTCTCCCCGTCTCGGAGGCAGTGTGTACGATCCATAAGTAAAACCTGACATACCAACATCAGGTTAATGTGAAGAGACGCTCAGCACCAACGTCTACTTTGACTGTCCCGCCACTACACAAGGTCTCGCTCACATTTTACTTTACTTGTGTACTCTTACTTCCAGATCGTACGCACTGCGTCTACGAGGAGGTTATTAAGTAGCGGTAGTTTTAGATTTGAAATGCAGAATACATTTTAGAACCAATTTTGTCGTGATTGGGATGTGAATACTTAATAGCGGACATGTCCACCAGTGGAACTTATGTTCTCACACCACGATGAAACTAAATCACTTCACTGTTGTTGTACCAGTACATTTATGAGTCACAAAACAAAAGAACATAGAAAGCTGTTTTTGAGAAAAGAGTTCAAAGCATTTTCTGACTTAAATAAAAGAAATATACATGGAAGGTTTGCTCGGCTTCATGATGTAGTTTCCCTTAATGTACGCGTCGGTGAAGCGATGAGGCAATTGCATACACACATACACACACACACATACACACATCCATACACACACACACATGCACATACACACACACACACACACACACACACACACACACACACACACACACACACATAAATTTAACATGCGCCCTTATGATTGATTGTTAAACAAATATAGTCAAATACTTAACTCTGCCTTTGTAACTTTGTAAGGGCAATAAGTGTGTTCGAGGCTCTCTGCATCATCTGATAATGTTGTCTTTCCTCCGCCACACAGGCAGCCGCTCTACAAGTAAAGGATGGCGTCCCGGTCGGACAGCGGCAACGAGACCCGCGGGTCCTCGGAGTCTGACAACTCGCCCACGCCCACGCCCACCAAAGACTTCGAACAGCAGCAGCAACAACAGCATCACCAGCAGGAGGAAGAGCAGCAGCAACAACAACAACAACAACTACAACAACAACAACACCTACAACTACAAATACAACAACAACAACAACAGCAGCAGCAGCAGCAACAGCTGCAGCATCAGCAGCAGCAGCAGCAGCAGCAGCAGCAGCTTCGAGAGAGCCAGAATACCCGGGAGCTCCAGCAGCAACCGCGACCCAAGGGCCTCCACATTCCCTCCAGCAGCCGCGGTAAGTGTCCCTCAGTGCCTGTGGATGAATTATTCCTCCTATCAACTTTTTATTATGTGTATTCGGATGACAAGTAATACTGTATTGCTGCTTGTTATTATTTCTCATCGCATACTGTATTCGCAACTGGAGTTTTTTTTCTCATGCCACTATTTCCAAGACAGGATATATATATATATATATATATATATATATATATATATATATATATATATATATATATATATATATATATATATATATGTGTGTGTGTGTGTGTGTGTGTGTGTGTGTGTGTGTGTGTGTATTTTCTTTTATCATTTCATATTCCAAAATTGACTTCACATATCACTTGCCCAAGTCTTGCTGCAGTTCTATACAGAAGTGGACGTTTTCTATTTGTTTCACACACGCAGGGTTATTTGTAAACATTGATATGACTACGCAGTCCATCCGGTATATCATTTACATGAGCCAGAAAAATTATTTGGAGTAGAACTGACCCTAAGACACTCACTTGTGACCATTTCCATGAACAGACCATCCGTAACCCTTATAAATGCTTCTCAATTTATCACTCTCCACCTATTTATCTACTTCTGTCTGGTAGCTTTCAATATTAAAAGAATAACACCCTATCATATATTTTTGCAAACATAGTGGACATACACCTTTCCGTAGTATGATATATATATATATATATATATATATATATATATATATATATATATATATATATATATACATATATACATATATATATATATATATATATATATATATATATATATATATATATATATATATATATATACATATATATATATATATATATATATATATATATATATATATATATAGATAGATAGATAGATAGATAGATAAATGGATAGATAGATAGGGCAGCCTGCCCTCTAAAGACAACTTCTACTACTACTTACATAACACTACATGCATCCTACACTTCTACACTCTTTAACTCAATTTTTTTTATAATGGCCTCACCACGCCCATCCTCGGAGTCCCCATCTGGGGAGGGGATCACAAATGTCCCCAGGTCGGATTACCCCTCTGCTGACGACCTTGGGTGTCTTGATACTGCCTCTAATATTTTTTTATTGATTTCTGCAACATTCGTGGCCTTAGATCAAATTTCCAATTTTTGGAACACCATTTCTCCTCCACTAAATCTCATTTTCTCTTCCTAACTGAAACGCAGTCGTCTATGGTTACTGGCAACGGTACCGTAGCCATCCATCTGCTGAAACTCATGCCCTTTATATTTCAGCCCGTAATCATGCCAAATCTATTCTCCATCTTACTAAAAACTCTTTCATCAATAGAAAATGTCAAAAATCTTTCCAATTCAAACTCTTCTCGTGATTTATGGTATCTAGCTATTAATATCTCTAACAATTTTACTTCATCTTTCTCTCCTTTACTTCAACCAGATGGCTCCACAGCTGTCACTTCTTTCTCTAAAGCTAAACTCTTCGCTCAAACTTTTGCTACCAACTCTACGTTGGATGATACTGGGCATATTCCTTCTACTCCTCCACCCTCTGACTACTTCGTCCCTAAGATTAAAATTCTTCATTATGACGTTTTCCATGCCCTCTCTGGCATTGATTCTCGGAAGGCTTACGGTCCGGATGGAATCCTTGCATTTTTCAACGTCGTACAACAGACGCCCAACCCAACAAGAATTAAGTGATTCAAGGCAAGATGCTATAAGACGCGTAACTTCTGATCTTTCACTAGTTTCTGATTGGGGCAGAGCAAATCTGGTTCTGTTCAATGCCTCAAAAACTCAATTTCTACAACTATCTACTCTACATAATCTTCCAGATAAATATCCCCTCTTCTTCAAGGACACTCAACTGCCCCTCTCCTCCACATTAAACACACTCGGTCTATCCTTTACTAAAAATACCTTGTGTTGCCCCGTATCAATCCTCCTTTACAGTATTATATGCCATCCACTCGCCAGTTTTTTCTACCTGTACTTCCTCTCCAGTTTTAACCAGTTCTCAGGGATCGTCTGCGCCTTTCATAGATAGATATATTGATAGATAGATAGATAGATAGATAGATAGATAGATAAATGTATTGACCACAGAAATATAATACATCATTTATCATAAGATATCACACCTGTTTTTAGTTTTTTTATGCTTTGTTAGTTTTAAAGCATATTGTTTTATAAAGAAATAACTTTAAAGTGGATCCATAATGAAGCAGATATCCTTTTTGTCTGGTTGCTGTCATCTTTATGCAACTATTATACATACGGTAGGTTTGCGTGTGTCGTGTGTTATTTCAATAATGATTCTATGAAGAAAAAATTTCCCCCCATCTGTGATCAGGGTTCCTGACGCCAGCTACTGCCTTGGGTCCCGTTCCTGCCTTTGCTCCCTCCTTGGTCCCTGCCACTCGCACGCCGCAGGGCCACCGGTGCTCCTATCCCCGCATCAACCCCCTCACCACGCCCATCTCCCGCACCACTCCCGCCATCACGCCCTTCACCAGGACCATCATCATACCTTCAGCACCTAGAGTCACTCCGGCACCCACACTACGCACTACGCCCACCGCCACAGCCTCACAGAGGACCACACCCACAGCAACTCCATCTCAGAGAACCACGCCAACGGCCACGCCTCAGAGAATAACGCCCACCATCTCATCTCAGAGAACTACGCCCGTAACGCGGCCGTCCAGATTGACGCCCTCGTCCACGAGACTCACGCCCACCATTCACAACCAGAGGCCGCCGCCCCTCAGACCTTTACCTCGAAGGTGAGTATTGTAAGAGGAAATTAGTGAGAGTAAAGATGACAGACGAGTGAACTTAAGTGAAATTATGCTCCTAGACTATCATGGTTGTGAGTAGTAAGTGAATGGTGCCAGAAGGATATTTCTTTCTTCGTTCATATTTAAATTTTTTTCCAATTAGATCATTTTTTTTCTCCGGAATCTAGACCTTCTGGCCTTAAGATCCTCCTCCTGCAACTACAGTATATCAGTTTGTGACTTTCGTCCCTGCCTCCCACAGACCCCCGTCCTCAGGAATGGGGTCAGCAGGATCGGTGCACGTCGGAGCTCCTCTGGGTCCCCTCAATTCTTCCAGAGGGAGACAACGGAACAGCGTGGCCGTGGTGGACTCCCGTGAGCATATCTACGAGGAGCTGGAGCTGTGCCGCGGCCCACCCAAGCTGGCGCCCGTATCTGGCGTTTTACCACAGGTGAGTAACTTCGCCTTCTTCAGGATTTCGTGACTCGTCGTGTTGTGTTATGGTCGTGTTCATCAAACAGTTGGGTGTTATAAAAAAAATGAAGCAGCCATTCGTTTACTGTTGATTTTATCATAATCCAGTGTTATTTTGCATCGTATCTTATTTTGGCTGCACTGTGCGTGAGGCACTTTCCTTCCCTTCACACACTCGTTCCTTCACCGTGTGTCTAATGGTGAGGATATCGTCATATGTTTTTTAAATACATGTACATCATTCGCATGTCGTGGCTTCCTGTCGTGATATCACATGTACGAAAAGGGATATTGTATTCAGCAGGATGGTGATAACAGTTCGTTGATGACGTTACAAAAATCGCCCTCATTGGAAGTGTAACAACAGGGTCAGGGTGTTGGCTGCTTGGACGAATGTCTCACTAACCTTTACAACAACATTCATTTCGAAGACCAGACAGACACGTGAAGATGAATAAATAACCAACAGTTACACAAGTAGTTTCCGATCACAGTCAAATTTGTTCCTTGGAAATGTTAAAACCTCATACATTCTCTTGAACAACTGCGGTTTCGTTTTCAATCTCCAAAATTTTCCACCTTTTTATGTTTACAAAATTCTAGTTGACTTCATTGTAATTATTTTCAATCTCTTTGCCATGCTTTTTTTCCCCCTTAATTTTACACTATTTTGCTGCTTTAGATGGTCTTCTTCACTTTTCTTACAATTATTTCACTCACACCCACAAAACACTTACTTACACGTGTACCTTCACTTCACGTTTCCTGCTCTTACACCTATAACTACAAACACGTGATCACAAACATTGTTCTCTCTTTAAGTAGAGGATTCTATGTGTGTAATGACCAGGCAGTAAAGTCAGTATAATTATCTTTAGGTTGTCTGTACCTTCAGTAATCTTTCCACTTCCATCATACATCACAACCACTGAACACATTCTCTTCCATCTGATTCATCTCTGCCTAAAGGGGCTTATGTCACTTTATCCATTGCTTATCTCCACCTTCTTCTCAAACTTTTACTTACAAATACACATATTATTGTTTTGGGCATCTGTTTGATATCCTTCAACCCCATGCATTTGTAACAAGCGCAACCACTTACTCTCAACCTCACGCTTCCTCGTTTACATCTGACATTATTCCATTGTCTGACCTCTCTTTGTTTGGCCGTCACACTAAGCTTGTCTCCCTAAAGTAGTGTGTAGGACTCTTAATGATTCCATGTATCACTCGCCGTTCACACGCGTCACTAAACATGCAGGACGAAGACACGCTTGTTAGGCTTATTGGTACTATTAGATATATATAAAAAAACAAGGGTAAACACACACACACACACACACACACACACACACACACACACACACACACACACACACACACACACACACACACACACACACACACACACACACACACACACACACACACACACACACATACACACACACACACACACACAACACTTAGGGGTTCACAGTGTTTAACCATTAGTGTCAGCTGTGGGTGAGGCAGCTTGCATTGCTCTCCTAAGTGTGAGGGAGAAAAGAAAGTCGCCCGACACCCGGGTCCTGACATGGGCACGAGCCTGCAATCAAGGTTGCCACGGAGAGAAAACAGGGAACGAAGAGAACGAAGATAGTTATCGTACAACTGAAGACGTATACAAAGGAAGGCGAAGACGTGCTGAGGAAGTGCACTAAATAGATGAAGAAAACTGTTGTGCTCCGTTATGTACAGTGAGCGAGTCAGTGGCCGCCACGGGCCACAAAACAGTGGGAGGAATAGGAGGGAGTGCTGCTGGCGGTCGTGCGTGGCCACACATCCCCGGCTAGAAGATTTATAATTGTTCATCCCCAGCGGCCGTATATAGCTCGCTTGTGTCGGCTTAATGGGCGGTGCGGAGCATAAAGAGGTGGGTTTATCAGCTGCCAGGCCTGATATGAGGAAAGGAAGGCAATTAGCTTACGAACCAGTTAACAGGTGGTAATTAAGACCTCAACGCGAAGATACGGCGGACACCAAAAGTGTCCTCTGTATATATCGCCAGCAACACACACACACACACACACACACACACACACACACACACACACACACACACACACACACACACACACACACACACACACACAGATATATATATATATATATATATATATATATATATATATATATATATATATATTAATTTTTGATTACTACCACTTCATATTTTTTATGCGTCTTTCCTGATTTACCTTAACTTTGGGCCTTTACATTTTCTTTTGAGTTCGTCTTGTTTTCAAGTTCATGTTCCGAGTAAATGCACTCGGATTGTGCGGTGGTGACACCTGTCCGCGGGGAAGTTGTTTCACGGGAACATTAATCGTAGTTATAATTTGGAAATGTTAAAAAAAAATGCAATGTGGGTTGGCGTGTGATTAACAACAATGTGAATTAAATTATAAGTGGGTTAACAAATTCAAAAAGTTATATATTATTATTATAGATTGGGTATGTGTGTTTTGTAAGGCAACAGATAACTGTAAACATTCACTTGTAGTGCAACATTGAACATTTAACAACTTAACTAAAACGTCGCAGTCCCTCATACAACTTTGACAGAAAATGTAGTGAGGTACGCTTTCTAGTATTGTATGAGTGACATAAGTAAAATCTTATAAGTTGTCATATACCTAAACCTGTTGAAGTTTGAAGGTGCACAACTCTTACACATTTACATCATTACACACTATACAAGCAGCAGCTGACTCGGTGATGAGTAAACATGACGGAGTACCTTGGTCCCATCAACTTTTCCTTCCTATCCATGATTCATATTCTCCATTCCATTCCCCTTCCCTCCTTGATCCCCTGCCTTCCCCCACTGCATTTCTCCTTGGTACGTACAGTCTTCCTTTGTACTCCATCGTCCCCTGCGCGCTAGCCTCGTTCGGGAAGACGCGCGTCACGCAGAAAGGGAAAGTAGCACACAGCCGCACGGCGAGAGTAAGTCCACGCCGCCAGCCTGTGCCTCCACCGATGGACTCCTGTTTTAAATACTTTCATTCCGTAATGAGTGACGGGCAGTGTGAAAGTGTGCGTGCTGGTGTGTCGGGGAGTCACGGACAACGCTGCCCTTTGGGGTTTGAAGCACGTGTTAGGTCACGCTAGGTCACGTCAGCCAAGGTTTATAAGGAACAGTAAAAGATTATGTATTGAAATTTTGCGTAATCCTTGACCCTTGGCAGCAATCACCTGCGGTTTTGAGGAGGGAAAAACTATATATATACATATATATATATATATATATATATATATATATATATATATATATATATATACATATTCAACACACACACACGCGCGCACACACACACACACACACACACACACACACACACACACACACACACACACACACACACACACACACACACACACGAGTAAGCGTAATGTAACAAAGGGGAAGAAACAGTCAAGCATCATGAAACCTTAGCTTGGGGAGGGAGCACTGCTTCCCAAGGCAACGTGTCTCCATTGTCGTTGGTCCCTCACGCCCTTCAACGCACCGCGTGTATCCAGCCAGAAAGTCTAGTAGTGGCAATACCAAGCTTAACTTTCTCATCAGCGAGTGAACTCCTCCCAGGTGTGTGTGTGTGTGTGTGTGTATGTGTGTGTGTGTGTGTGTGTGTGTGTGTGTGTGTGTGTGTGTGTGTGTGTGTGTGTGTGTGTGTGTGTTGATTTATAGTTATAGAATAAAAACTAAAGACGGGTGGTAACCAAACTACATAAAATACCCGTGACGACTGGGGGCGGGAGCCGGAATTCAACTGGTTTCTAATCCTCGTGCTGTGACCCAAGGGAGAGGAGGAGCAGCGAGGACCTTCGAGTGGGGGCGATGGTGGTACTGTCAGGCTCAAGTATAGGTGTCTTGCATGCCCGGCAAAAATGTAATTATGGAGGTGACCTAACAATTTATTCGCCACAGACTGTGTTTCATGGATGCAGAAAAAATTAAATATTCGACGGTTGTTTTAGTGAGGGATCCTAACGGGACAGCGAGAAAGACAAGTCGTTGTCAGGAAGCGGTCAAGGTGACTCGAGCAAGCAACGGACCTCTTAGAACGACAGCTTCGGGCGTGGGATGGCTTGGCACAAAACTTGGCTCTTGATCTTCCTGACTACATCTGTGGGCGAAGCTGTGCTCTGCTTGGAAAAAAAATAATACCAAGATGTAGCTTTTGGATGTTATCTTTTCTACTCATACAACTCCATGGATTTGTTAAGACGCTACTGGCTCAAGGAGAAGGAGGAGGAGGAAAAGGAGGAGCACCTATACCAATACTGT
>JAPQNM010000003.1:39270954-39278454 GCA_029783475.1 Metacarcinus magister | reverse complement strand
GTTGGAATACTCATATGAGGGAGCACGTCCAGCATTTTGGGTAACCTAATACTTCTTCAGGAAAGTAATGATTTGTATTCTTTCCATAATCCATGACATGACGATTTTTTTTTTATTCTTTTAACGACTGCGCTTCGCCACATGACGTGTTATGAAACTTTCCATTAGAACGCCTCGTCGGGATGCTGCGTCACGATGCATGGGAGCTGAGTGAGTGCACCATGGAACAAGTTTATGACGTAATTTGCAGTGATTAAGAAAAGGTTATGGAGGGATGGAAGCCTCACATGAGCGCTTTAGAGGAAAGAGACATATTATGAGTATAGGAAGGAAGGAAGGAAGGCACTTTGTAGGAAACAGGGGTTGGGGGAAGCATACTGTAGACGGAAGGAAGAAAAGAAGCAAGTAAGGAAGGAAAGATGAAGGTATACTGTAGCCTTGTGAGGGAGGTAAGCAGACAAGCCGTGGGTATTTAGACGTAAGGATGGAGACAGTCAAACCATGACCAGCAGGTGTTCATGGGGCCGGGAGTGTGGGGGGTGGTATAATGTGGTTAGGGTTAAGGCAGTCTTCAGTTGAGGGAGTTCGTCATGGGTGGTGGGCGGGGTGAGGGAGGTTGTGGGGGAGGCTGTGAGGAGGAGGAGGAGGAGGAGGAGTGACGAGTACACACAAGTAGCCCGTTAGTACCTTTGTATCCTGTACTTGGGTGCGGCACAAGCATGATGATTCCTCTCGAAGCTGAATCGTCCTCAAGATATGCGGTGACTTTTACTTTTAAGAGAGAGATATATAGAGAGAGAGAGAGAGAGAGAGAGAGAGAGAGAGAGAGAGAGAGAGAGAGAGAGAGAGAGAGAGAGAGAGAGAGAGAGAGAGTGAGTCAGAGTCAGTCAGTCAGTCAGTCAGGTCTAGAGTACGAACGAAGTGGTTTTTAAAGAGGCAATATAATTTTCTGACCATTTACTGTCTATCCCTCCGTCCGACTGTCTGTCCGTCTCTCTCTCTCTCTCTCTCTCTCTCTCTCTCTCTCTCTCTCTCTCTCTCTCTCTCTCTCTCTCTCTCTCTCTCTCTCTCTCTCCACCCTATCCCACATAGCTAGAGGCACGAACTTTCAAGGTAATGCGTTATGATCTCGTCTCCCGCGTTGTTCCTTTCCTCCTCACATCAGCTACAGTTTTGATATCTAAGTAAGAAAAACGTATCCATAGAGAAGAAAACGGAAGTGATAATAAAGATAATAAGGATGAGATCTATTTTTCACTGTTATTTATTCATTTATTTATTCTTAACTTTCACCCTTGTTAGTGAGTGTAGAAATTAGAGAAAAAATGTTAGTTCAGGCTGCAATACGGTTTTGTGGTTGTTGGGTGAAATTGTAATTAAAAATAAGGAAAGCGAGAGAGAGAGAGAGAGAGAGAGAGAGAGAGAGAGAGAGAGAGAGAGAGAGAGAGAGAGAGAGAGAGAGAGAGAGAGAGAGAGAGAGAGAGAGAGATGATACCTACTTGCGGGGAACGTAGCTCATTGTGGGTAAAATTCAATGCATCTTGTTCCATTTTTTCGATCATTTTGCAATGTCAAACAAGAATGTACAAAAACATATATACGAATGAACGGATTATTTATTATTTTTTTTAATATCTTTTGATTAATGTTTGGAGTGTAGCGTCATTGTAATTGGCATCAGGTTTACTATTACTATTATTCATATTTTTATTTATATATTTTTTTCGTAACTTCAGCATTCTAAACACGCACGTTAGAGTGAATATAATGATAATAATAATAATATCATTATTACTATTATTATCATTATTATTATTATTATTATTATTATTATTATTATTATTATTATTATTATTATTATTATTATTATTATACCCGAACCTTATCATGTAACACAAAAAATTCATTATTATCATCACCTTACCATTTTATTTTCTTCCTCATCACTTACGCAAGCATGATGGTCGTAACACACACACACACACACACACACACACACACACACACACACACACACACACACACACACACACACACACACACACACACACACACACACACACACACACTGGACATCACAGAACACAACAGTATCTCGTAATATCTGTATCTCCATATTCGTCTGTAAAACCGGTTGATTATGTTTTTTTCTCTCTCTATTTACCTCCTTACTTAAACGCGTGGAAGTGAATCAGGACAAACACACGTAAAAGGCCAGCGTAGGACACTCCCTGGACCGAGCATGAACCAGCGACCTCCTGAAGGGATACGACGGACCACCTATAAATTAAGATGCGTTGTTGATAAGTCTTGAGAGAGAGAGAGAGAGAGAGAGAGAGAGAGAGAGAGAGAGAGAGAGAGAGAGAGAGAGAGAGAGAGAGAGAGAGAGAGAGAGAGAGAGAGAGAGAGAGAGAGAGAGAGAGAAAAAGAGAGAGAGAGAGATTTTCTTAAGGTGATGGCAAGTGTGGGTCACCTTGGGAGTTGTGAGGGACGAAAGAGGTTAATTTGTGAGACGAGAGCGTGACATGTATCTTCTTGGTTCAGTTTGTGGATGGTTATATTGGTTTCCCCCCCTTCCCACTCTCTCTCTCTCTCTCTCTCTCTCTCTCTCTCTCTCTCTCTCTCTCTCTCTCTCTCTCTCTCTCTGATCAGAATTCGACTCACGGTGCTAAATATAACCAATTAAAAGGTGTTAAATGTTTACTCACGTTTAGTTTTATTAAAGAAAATTAAATAGTGTGGTACTTGACCTAAAAGAGGAATAAATAAATGAATGCAAGTAAGAATCCTTTATCAGTACAAATATGATAGTTGTTTGAGGCTCATCTCACAAACAAGTTTTCGATTATATCTTCAAAGGAAGCGCCTCTCCTAAAGTAGACTGGCTTTATAATTACTTCTTGCGTGTATTGCACTAGATATGGAATCGGAGAAAACTTCCTGAATATCTTGCAGTCAGTTCCTCAGCATTCCAAACGGTGTTGTTACATTAAGGCCAGCCAGACCAACCACAATTCCACTTTCCCAACCATAGCGGGGGAGTCCATAATTCGCTTGAGCGGACATCCACGCACACACACACACGCCCACACACACGCACACGCACACGCACACACACACACACACACACACAAACGCACACGCACACGCACACACACACACAACGCACACGCACACGCACACACGCACACGCACACACACACACACACACACACACACACACACACCACACACACACACACACACACACACACACACACACACACACACACACACACACACACACACACACACACACACACACACACACACACCACACACACACACACACACACACACACACACACACACACACACACACACACACGACACACACACACACACACACACACACACACACACACACGCACACACACACACACACACACACACACAGACACACACACACACACACACAGCACACACACACACACACACACACACACACACACACACACACACACACACGCACACACACAAAAGAAAAAGAAGATAAACAGAATATAGAGAGAAATAGACACGACAGAGAGTGAGAAGTAGAGAGAGAGAGAGAGAGAGAGAGAGAGAGAGAGAGAGAGAGAGAGAGAGAGAGAGAGAGAGATGAGTGAGTGAGTGAGTGAGTGTCACTAAGCTATGGCGGCTCTGACTCTCTTTCATAAGTAAAGGGAGAGTGAGAGGGGGTTGGAAGATGATGATGGCGGTGGTGGTGGTGGTGGTAGTGGTGATGGTGGTTAACATGAACACAGATGCTACGAGAGAGGACAACCAACCACAGTAACAAGAGCTGAAAAATCTAACTCTGAGTCGTCCAGCCGAGCATCCAGAACCCTTAACGAAAGAAGTGAATGTTACAAGGGGGGAGCAGATGGTGGTGATAGTCGTGCTGGTGATAGTTATAGAGGTGGGTGGTAGTGGTCGTTGTGGTGGCCCCAGTCCAGTGGTTACTTACACAAGGGACACCAGCCTTGGCGCCACCACACATTACTCAAGGCAATAGTGTCCCCAGCCTCGACCACCTTACCGTCACTGGCCCTTTCTATCCTCTCTCTCTCTCTCTCTCTCTCTCTCTCTCTCTCTCTCTCTCTCTCTCTCTCTCTCTCTCTCTCTCTCTCTCGTCTTATCGTCACTTCTCTCATCACTTACCTTCCCAATGCTCTCCCTCCCTCGCTTCCCTCCTTCATGTACTCCTTGCCTCTCATTTCTTAAGTATTGTCCTCTCGGTTCCTACCACACGCAACATTTAGGGTTATCTTAGCGTCAGACAGTACCACCCAGTCAGTAGTTGTGTGTGTGTGTGTGTGTGTGTGTGTGTGTGTGTGTGTGTGTGTGTGTGTGTGTGTGTGTGTGTGTGTGTGTGTGGTCGTTTTGTTCACGTCTCCCCTTAAATATTGGCCGAAACAAACGTTATATTTCTGGCTTTTTTTTTTTTTCGTGATATGTGTTCGTAAAAGAAGTTTCACGGGACCCCAAACAGCATACTTGATTCCCTTCGTCACGGGTGAATATCAAGATGAATTTCAAGATGAGCATAGTAGTTACATTTAAGTAAACACAGGCTGGCGGTTTGCGGAGTGAGTGGCTCAAAGGGTGAAATGAGAGTCACTTAAGAGCTAGAACCGAGGCGCGGCTACCACTCCTCGCCCACCTGTGAGTGTTAGCTGAGGTGCTCCACCCGCCTCATCCACCCCTGACGCGCCTCTGGCCAAGAGTAAGCACTCCTCTCCATCTCTCCATCTCTCCATACCATACGCCCTTCTCACACGCCCCTCCCCCGCCCACCCACGCATCCTTCACCCCTCCTCCCTCCTTCACCTCCTGCCTGTCAGTTCCGCGTCTCAAGGAAGGGAATCCCTCTCTGCCTCATCTTCACGTTCCACCTGTCACGTTTGTCCCCTCACGCCTACACTCAGGTGGCCCGCCCCTCTGCCTGCCTCCTTCACCTGCCTCGTCTCACCCTGACTTACTGGAACCCGAACATTTATTTTTTTCCTATTTTTATTTGAGCGTGATTTGTATCCGGTTTTTCTTGATTATTCTGTTACTTCTGCTGGTGATCCTGTTTTTGTTTGTGTTGATCCTGTTCTTGTGCCTCTGGATCTTCATTTTCCTCACCTTCTTTGCCATCACCATCACCGTCGCCATCATCTTCGCCATCTTCTTCGTCATCATCATTATCATCATCACCATCATCATAATCATCATCGTTATTATATTTTTAGAGCATGTCTGTATTTATAAGCAACACATTATATAATAACAAACAAAACTAACAATTTCCAGCTTTTACTACTACTACTACTACTACTACTACTACTACTACTACTACTACTACTACTACTACTACTTTTTTTTATACTGCTCCTACTCCTGCTGCTGTTGCTGCTACTGCTGCTACTCTTACTATTACTACTACTTCTACTAATATTTCTACTACTACTACTACTACTACTACTACTACTACTACTACTACTACTACTACTACTACTACTACTACTACTACTGTTATTAATAATAATAATAATAATAATAATAATATTTTTGTTATTATTATTATTATTATTATTATTAGTAGTAGTAGTAGTAGTAGTAGTAGTATTAGTATTAGTATTATTATTATTATTATTATTATTATTATTATTATTATTATTACGTTGCGAGATAAATTTGTGTTACAAGACCAAGCCTTTTGTTGTATTTTAGTTTTTTTGTGTGTGTGTGTGTGTGTGTGTGTGTGTGTGTGTGTGTGTGTGTGTGTGTGTGTGTATGTGTGTGTGTGTGTGTGTGTGTGTGTGTGTGTGTGTGTGTGTGTGTGTGTGTGTGTGTATATGTGTGTGTTTAGTGTACTGCTAGGGTACTCCTCCCTTCCACCTGCCCTTCCTCCGTTTCTCTTTTCTCCGTCTCTCCTTTCCTCGTTGTCGTGGTCGTCCCTTTCCCTCTCGCCTGCTGCGTTCCTTCCCGCCTCCCTGCCGTGGATGCCTAGCTACAAGACGTCATTTAGATACTGTAGTACATATACCTGCCACACAACCTACGTCTGCTGGCTCCCTAACCTTAATTTCTAATGCCTCTCAGGACTTCATTTCGTTCTTTGTCTGGTTATGGCTGGCGGCGTGGGGCAACCAGTGTCTGTGAATATAGGCCTCTGGGTAGACAACTTTTTTAGGCTGGATCTCGGATAAGAACAACAGGATCACATGATTTTTGAGATATGTTCGTTAGCTGCGTCTTCTTGCTTGTCTCAGGTGTTTGAAGACTCCAACAGCGGAGAAAAGTCGCTGGTGACTTAGGAGACCCGTGAACAGCAGGAGGCAACGTGATGATGGAGGGAGGGAGGAAGGGAGGGAGAGGAAGGTAGATGGAGGGAAGAAAGGTTGTCGAGTCAGAGGTGAGGAAGGATGCTTTCTCTCCCTCCCCGTGTCTTCCCAACCCTCCTCCTCTGCTATTCATTCATGCTTCGGTCTCCCCCTCTCTCCCTCTCCCTCTCTCCCTGCGCCTCTCCTCCCACCGTTCTGCCCCTCAGCGCATAAAAAAAAATCAGTTAATGACGTCATCTAGGAGACTGACTTTTCCGTTTACCTGACGGCGGGAAACCTTTGCTTCGCGGCGTGTCGTCAGGTATGTGACATCAGGTGTTTCGTGAACGGCAAACCTGATGTACAGTACGTTTTGAAGTCCTCGGTTCAGATGAAGCTGTTGGGACTCGAAAGGTGCACCGCTTCCCATTAATGAGGTGGGCGAGGGGTGGGAAGGTAGGGGAGGAAGCCCGCCTCCCCCTGCTTGCCTCCCTAGTCCCTTTGAACCTACCTGTGGGCCGGGACTCCAGGAGGTGGCTGGGAAGGCAGCGGTATATTGAATGGCCAATTTTATAGTTTTCCTCTTCATGACGTTTGAAAGGTTTTGTCAATCACTTCATAATAGGATCACCGCAACGCCCATTTTACAAAGCTGCTGGGCGTGGAATTTTGTACCGTTTTCATTAGTGCCGGTGTAGTAACGTGCTACAGGATGGTGTGCTGGGCGTACTGGCATCTCGGGGAAGTATTTGGGTGGAATGCTGCAGATTTTTGTACTCAGAACCGGAAAGGAAATTTTCTTAACAAATTTTGCCTGTTACATTTCCCTCACGTTTTACACTCGACCTTGATCCTTGAAGTGTAACTGAAAGATCTATAAGATATTTAGTTCCTCATTCCGGGTCTGCCATGAGCCGCGGCTACTCCCTTGGGTGAGGGAATTCCTCCTACCAGGAGGACGCGGTGACAACAGCCAAGTAGCAATGTTGCGACTGCTCTATTACTTCATATTTATCGTTTTGTTCCTGCGACTCTTATTTAATATAATATTGAATTTACATAGAAAAACTTATTTCCTTTAAATATGTGTAGTAATCTACACAAGCAGCCGGTTTGTGCTTCAACTGTCACCGAAGTCACGTGTGATGAAGCTGCCGCCAGTCTTTTC
>JAPQNM010000003.1:39223454-39265954 GCA_029783475.1 Metacarcinus magister | reverse complement strand
TCGTATTCAGTCCTTCTCCCCACAGGACGCCCTTCCTAGCCCCATCCTCCCCGCTACGTCATCTATCCTCAAACAGTAAATAAGATATAAATCCGCTATTCAGACACAGGTGATAATGAAAAATGTTGAGTGAGAACGAGGAATGCGCAATATGTATACGTTGTTATTGTTTTGTTTCTGTACCTGTGGTGGTGTTTGATCCTCTTCTTTTTTGGAGTGACGGTGCAAGGTCCATGGTGGCCGCCGATCGTCTTTTGATAATCGCCGATCTGTCACTGTCATTCTTCACCCTCAGGCCAGTCATCTGTTATATCTGTAGGTCGGGAGAACTACGGCTACTTTTTTCATGTTTTTTTTTTAAGACGAGTCGAATGGGCGATTGATGGGGTGGTGTGTAGAGTGTTTGCTACAGAACTAACTAACTCTCTCTCTCTCTCTCTCTCTCTCTCTCTCTCTCTCTCTCTCTCTCTCTCTCTCTCTCTCTCTCTCTCTCTCTCTCTCTCTCTCTCTCTCTCTCTCTCTCTCTCTCTCTCTCTCTTCTAATATATCTCCACACTACCATCCTTGTCGCTTCCCCTCCTTCCTCCGTCACGCTCGTTCTGTCTTGGAGTCCCGTCAAGTTATTTAAGGAAAGATTTCCCTCACAGTCTGTCGTGGTGGCGAGGAATGGGTGACGGCCACGCCCTCTGTGGTGCCTCGTGGTTAGGACAAAGGTTTCTTGCTTCCAGTGTTGTTCTATTGTACGTAATGATCAATTAGTGATGACTTATACTTTCAATGGTTGACATGAGGATCGATAGATAATGACGATACATAAAACATACGAGGCGCGTGCACACACACACACACACACACACACACACACACACACACACACACACACACACACACACACACACACACACACACCACTCAAAAGGATGCCTCTCATATCCCTGACGTCTCCCTCTCGTTCATTATCTGGTGTCCATCTTAGGTAAGTTGTACACGTGTCTGCTTGGTGCCCTGTCATGTTTCATCGTGGTTGTTGTGGTGGCAGCGTACTCGTGCACTGGACGAGCCCCGCGGTGACGGTGGCGCCTAGAGAAAGCTTGTGACGCATTGCAACACTGTCTCCTTCAATCCTCGTGACGTTAGTGCTGCTACTTTATGAACAAACAATTAATCAGCGTGTGCATTCATCTAAGAAAAGCTGATCAAGTCCTTCAAATATAAGTAGAACCAAATGTTGACATTCCCAGAAGCTAAAAGCTATGACTCGCGAAACCTTGTTAGCTTATCTGGATTCCTATTTACGAACGTTTAATTTAATGATAGAGAAGAATGGAAGATATCAGTACTGAGTCATTAGATCATATATATATATATATATATATATATATATATATATATATATATATATATATATATATATATATATATAACGAACGTTAGACCCTTGCAGTCAGGAAGTTGAGGTGAGCTGTGTCCACCTTAATAATGATGATAGGACGTGAGGCAGCATTGCTTTCAGTTAGAAGAGGATGCGTGGAGTTGTTGTGATGGACAGATAGAGGTGCACTGCATACAAGTGGGAACAAGTCGCATTACCAGTTCATAGAATGTGTGACTCGGAAAACATTGAAACTGCATTATAAGGAGAATATAGTGTATAATCCTCCTAGTTCATATATTCTACATGAAAATATACTGAGAAAATATGAGACCTGTGACTTGAAAACATTGACAGCTACAAGGTCTTATCAGCTTTGCACTGAAAAAATCAGAGGAAGCACAAAAGATTCAGTGTTTTGTGTGGAGTTTTCCGAAGGTTTACTTATGTATCTCTTTAAGTGAAGTCTCTAATACGTAGTTGTGCCTTCAACAGTGGTTACTTAAGTCATAAGGTGTAGTTAGGAAGACAATCATCTGATAAAGAATGAAAGTCCAGACGCAACATTGTGGATCATTGTTGCAACCAGAAAAGCAATAAAGTTTTGACAACGAGTTTAATTGATGACAAATAATTTTTGTAATACAAGTATAGTGGTTTTGCCTTTTTTGTCCCAATCCTCGGATCTATGACCGCAATAATTCCTTTCTAAATCTTTGAGGGTCAAGTATCCTTTGTGTTAGGGAATTTTCTTACTGCCTCACGTATGCATATTATTAATATAAATAAAACTTCATGGGACACCTGTACTACAAAAAAGTATTTGACGTGATTTTTTCCTGTCCCGCGTCTGGGTCTTTGAAAGGACGTTTTTTTTCTTCTTCAGAAACGTCTCCGTCCTTCTACGTATGTTGAAGTATAATGGAATCCTTGAATGTTTGTGAGATACTGTATTACTTCCTTTAAATGTCATACATAAAAACACATATGATAAAACAATCGTGTGCATATAATGGTGAAATCGAGGAGCAGAGAACTTAACGTGTGATGACCTTGAGTAGGAATTCAACAATAACTGCTCCAGGGCTTGAGTGGAAATCGATTTTATTGTTACTCAGAAAATTACGTTCGTCGACATCGTCTGTCACTGGAGTCCTGAAGGTCATGGGAAAACAGATGGTTTAAAGTTGAATAAAACTTATCAGTATTTAGTCACAGCATAAAATATTATTTGTTAAATTTTGTAGGCGGAAATGATTGGTGAAAAATGTATCAAATATAATTATCGATTGCCTTGGATGTCGAAGAGACTGCAAACACTGGCTCAATGGCGTCAAGATTATTTAGGACAGACTTCCTGCAGAGTTCACAAGCTTTGGAAACTTGACAGTCGTACGAGGGAGGAAGGAACGGGTAGGATATTGTACCACCATCAGTCCACCAATGACGTGCCTCCCTTTGATTATCTTTCTCTTAATTTCCTTTTCACTGGTTGTTATTAGTGAAACAGAGCGTAAAGGTGGTATATTCCGAGGGATTAACTCGAGGTATTTAAAGTGGTGTCTGGTGTGTGTGGCAGCGTGAACCTTACAAGTGTTCGTGCTGTGTCCTCAAACTGTATCCTTTGTACTACGTCATCTGATATGCATGTTTGTGGTGTGAAAGCATGTGTCTTGTCTTTACTTTCACTCCGACTTTTTCTGACATCTTGTGAAGGGTTTGAACACGTCACAGTTTTGGAAATATATGCGATTTTTTTTAATCACTGGTGGTCACTGAGTGTTAAGTGTGAGAGGAAAATTTTTGTTTAATGAGCAGATTGTTATGTCAATGTTAACAGTTTCATCTAAAGTGTAATTGATGTTCGTGTCCAAGAATCGCAGATGAGGATTCTTTTGAGTGCTCAACTATATTTCGATTATTTATGACACGTACAGGACAGTGGCATAAGTTAAAAGCCTCAGGAAAAGTGAATTGATAGTTACAGCTGAAAGGCCGTTTCTTCCTGGTACATTTCTAACCTAATTATATCATGTAAAGTAACACCTCTTTTACTATTGTCGTATTATTAAATATTTTACACGTGAAGATGTCTGAGTCACTATAGTATTTCCGTATAGGAGGATGACTCCTTCCGATGATACCAAGCGTGACAGTGCAGGAAGAGAAGCGAGGGGAGGCCCTGGTGAGGCCTCAGGGCCTTTGTCCTCACAGGAACCCCTAAAGGCTCCTCAGCTCGGCATCTGAAAAGAAATATTTCCGTCCTTTTGATCGCAGAGTTCCCAACACAACCATCACAACTCTCCTCACCACCACGTCGGCAGCCGATGTGAGTTGTGGCCGCGGATGTGAAGGACGGAGGGGATGAAAGGGGAGGAAAAAGTGTCTGGGGAGAGAGGAATTTATGCGGGTTGTAGAGGGTAAGGGTAAGAGTCATGGGTGTGAGTCAAAAGAGGCAGGGGACGAGTGAGGGGAGGCAGGTGTGGGTAGTGTTGCTGTGACGAGACGGGCTGTGGCTGTGGTTGGGACTTTGGAATCTAAATTTGTTGGTTTTGTGGATAAGCGGTCATGGCAGGTGTGTGCTCAGTTGGACTGCGACGAAGGTAATGGTAATGACGCTTTGAGTTTCATTCGCTTCCTTTATTACTCACACTTGATCGTTTTGAAAATGATCAGGTACAGTACACGTGATAGACAGCTTTGTATCAAGAGACTGGTGGCTGCCGCAAGAGATGTGATAATAATAAACCAAAAACCTAATATTTACAAGCACTCATAATGGGTTCTAATAGCTTTTGACTTATATGGTTAGGCGGAAAAAAAGATAAATAAATGAGATGGTCTCCTTCATCAAAATGTATTACCATAACAGTGTCGGCTTGATTAAGTGATCCTATTGTGACGCAACACGTACACACAACGCTGATTGTTTTGGCGAAAGTACAAAGAAAGTTCCCTGTGATGGTGCCGAAGTGTGTGTGTGTGTGTGTGTGTGTGTGTGTGTGTGTGTGTGTGTGTGTGTGTGTGTGTGTGTGTGTGTGTGTGTGTGTCGCACCAACGCACTGATGTGGAGGGAGGCGGCTGCACGAGGTGATCAGAGCAGAGGTGTGCCGCGGACAATCACACTTGGCTGTGTGTATGTAAGGTACCGTTCCTCTCCGCCACCACACCCCTGTTCCGGCCCACGCTGCTGCAGAGGCACGCGTGCACCCCAGCGGCGCCGTGTTGTAAAGCCGTTGAGGCACCATATCGTGGAGTTGTGTTCTTTTAATTTTGTATCGTCTCTCACTGAACTTTGTAATTCTAAAAGGACGAATATAAAATCCGAGTCCAGTTGATAACGAGCTTTAGGCCTAAATGTGTGTGGATGTTTGTACACACACACACACACACACACACATACACACACATATACACACACACACACACACACACACACACACACACACACACACACACACACACACACACACACACACACACACACACACAAAGAGAGAGAGAGAGAGAGAGAGAGAGAGAGAGAGAGAGAGAGAGAGAGAGAGAGAGAGAGAGAGAGAGAGAGAGAGAGAGAGAGAAAGCGGTGCGCCGGCTAATATGAAAACAAGCAAGATAAGACATAAACGTCAATCGCAATTATGATCATAGGGCTGAAAATATTACGTCATCATTACTGTTCGTTGCAATTGCTTATTATAACCATCAACTCCTCCTCGTGACTCTCATCAATGTTGTGGTTGATGATAATGGTTATAACGATGGCATCTCATTTTACAAAGTGCAACAGACAAAGTAATACACAGATTGGTCATCCACGGGCCCAGGTTCCCAGAATGTCGTCGTGGGGTGTTCCATGTGTGCTCTTCTAACAACCTGGCGCCGAGGGTTCAGCAGGAGGACCAAGATTGGGTCAGATAAGGGCCGATAAAGCCGCCGTGTTTGGTCGAGTCTGTGTTTTGCTTAAGCGATAAGCGGGTCAGTGATGGCGGGACGAGAGGGTGTGGGCAGCGTGAAGCCAGTGGTGGGGAGGCGAGGCCACGGTGGGGGAAGCTAAGAGGGGATATCCGTGTAGCGACAAAAAATAAGTACCGGGGCAGAGAAAAGAAAAGAGAAAAGAAAGGAACGCTGGGCGAGTGAAATCTTTTGGCAGTGAAATAGAGTACAAGTATTGTTCCACCCTTTCACTCGAGAGAGAGAGAGAGAGAGAGAGAGAGAGAGAGAGAGAGAGAGAGAGAGAGAGAGAGAGAGAGAGAGAGAAAGATTGTAATAATAACTGACAAGGTGATAATAGAGATCTTGGGATTTTAGTTATCATGTATTACATTGCTGTTATTGTTTTTGTTGTTGTTATTATTATTATTATTATTATTATTATTATTATTATTATTGTTATTATCATTATTTTTATTATCTATCTATCATCATCATCATCATATATATCATAGTCACATACCCTTAGTCGGCCATAAAGATAACCTGAATGACATGTATTATTTAAAAAAACATTTAAAGTACCTTTAGTGTGCAGACACCGTACTGGATAACGTCAAGGGTCCTGTCTGTGTATCTACGTCTATGTAATCGTGGTGGTGGTGTGGCACGGATAGCAGGTGTATAGTGGTGTGTCGTGGTCTCGAGGCGTGTTGGGCGAAACATACAGGACGGCTTGAGGGCGCGAGGTCAAGGGTTTGTCAGGTCTCAAGGGCCAGTGCCAAGGCGGACCAAAGTTAGCCTCACACGCCCTCAGGGTCACGCCGGGTTCACGGGCTAATATACCGATGACGACCCGGAATGCTTGCCGTGTGTGTGTGTGTGTGTGTGTGTGTGTGTGTGTGTGTGTGTGTGTGTGTGTGTGTGTGTGTGTGTGTGTTGATTAGAATCTAAATATTTTTTGCAAGACTGGTACTTCATGACGCAAGAAAATATAATAACAGAGGAGAGGTATCTGGTCACCTCGATAATAAGGTTAATTAAGGCCTTCTAGAGGCGCATTATTAGGTCACCTTAGAGATTAAATTGATTCAGCCTTTTTTGGTTGGCAGTTTTCTTAGTGAAGTTGCACTTGTACAGTGTTTTTTTTTTCACTTTGGATGGTAATTGCTTGTACTGTCCTCATTTTAGTAAATGTAAGAATGTCAGGTGTTGGATCAGCTCGCCAAACATTCTCCCACGTGGTCAGGTTTACCTTTATTGATAGAAATTGATCCTAGACACAACAAGTTAACAATTTGTTTCTATACATTATTAACTCTTGTAAAGTTCATACCTAAACTGTTAACTTACCACTAATACTTACTGGCAAGAACTCTCGTAAATATAATGTTGTTTTGACCTATTTTCTGCCATAATAAGAATGAATATACATCGCTCCTGCAAGTCACCTACCGTCACATTCACATATCTCCAGTTGTTTGACTTTTCGTTAACGAAGACATAACCTGTTTGTCATGAGTGTCAGGATGGTGTGGAGGATGGACGTCAGCACACAGCATATTGCCTGCCAATAATAAACACGAGGCTGGGTATCGCCAGACATACTAATGACCTACGCAGTAAACAATGTTGACCTTGTCCGTGCAAGGGCGGGGTATGGAGCGTAAATCTAGTCGTGCATGGGCTGAACCATCACCATGACTACAACATTCCTTCAGGAGGACGCCCCCAGCAAACCCATGACCTTGAGGGTTTCAAGCTCACGATCTTGTTAGGTGTGGAGTCCTCCTCTCCCTGCCCTCCTACCTTCATCCTCTATTTCCACCCACTGCTCTTCCTGGTTTCAACAGTCCACTTACGTTTTCAAACATTTTACTGGCTTGACAGGTTCTCCCTCTTGCACCTTCCTTACTTTATTTTTTCAACCATTATTTCTTCTTTCCTTCATTTACTGGTGTGTGCTCTTCATTCTATTTCAAATTCTCTTTCAATCCTTTTCGTTTCCCTCTCAGTTGCCTCTCATAGCTCATTGTACTAAATGTGCCTGTGATTTTCATGGTAGGTGTGTGTGTGTGTGTGTGTGTGTGTGTGTGTGTGTGTGTGTGTGTGTGTGTGTGTGTGTGTGTGTGTGTTTCAAGTACGGGCACCTGACACACACCTACATCATCTACAACACCAGGTGCACCATCGCCCCCATGTGGCCTTTGAACTGTTTATTTTTTATATCTACCGCGCCTGGCACTCCTCGCCCGCCTCTCCACGCCCCAAAGAGTTTGTTTATTGTGCCGTCACGCAGGACGGTCTGCGTGCCGCCACGTTGCGTCACACTCACCGCTGGCCAGGCACAAGGGAGCGCTCTGTTGGGAGGCTTGGTCGGGGTCACGCAAGGCTCGTGGTTGAGTATGATTGTTCTTGTGTGTGGTTGTTCTTGGCATTTAGATGGAACACACACACACACACACACACACACACACACACACACACACACACACACATTCACAACTACTGTGCATCAGGTCTCATAAACACAGCCGGTCCTGTGGTCACACTACCGCCTTTGTTGTCGTCCATGAAGGTCTGGCACAGCGGGGGACCTCTGGCTGTTCAGAAGAATGCTTCCACGATGACCACTTTGTTGTTTTATGATTGCTATCGCTCTTCTAAAACACGAGCACGTTCTTACGTACTGCTTGTGTTAAACTGCCTCTGTGTTACTTTGTTCATATACTATAAATGACAATGTTTCTTTCAGTTTCTAGTGTTTACACCCCGAGAACATTGAGTCTCTAGACTCACGGTTGTTTTTAGGCCAAAGTGTATGGATCTAAAACGACAATAAGGGTATTTAAATACGCCCGTGGCAGTTGACATTTTACAGCCTGCTGATGCAAGGCCTTTAACTTAGACAGTGTGGCGTGTGTCCCGTCGATCAGCACTCACTGATGATAAGAATGATTGGTGAAATCATGCAAATGTGCCAGTGACCATTCCGAGCATTTCATTCGTGGGTGGGTGGGCAAGGATGGGCAACGCGGTGATCCAGCCGTGCACCAGTGACCCTCAGGCTGGAGGAGACACCACCTTCTGCGCCATGAGATACAGCAAGTCCACCGAATCTCTACCTGAAGAGGTAAGGAAGGTTGGCTGGAATGGAGGGGAGGCCTGTCGTCACCCTTATCCTTTTGTCCTTTCTCTCCTCTCGTAAATGTACCGTACGGGCATCATGAGGTGTAGCTGAAGGTTTCGACTGGCTTGAAAGGGTATGATTTTCACCCACAACTTCTTCCTCTGACACAGCAAATTTGAGGCTACTACAGTTTCCTCCTTTGGGTAGTGGCATGGGTCATGTCTGCCCTAATGGGCCCCACAGTACTGCAGCTTCGTTATGACGCTTCTTATGTTTTTCATCGCCTTCATATCAACACTGGCGCCACATGGCCATGATGAGTACACATTATTTCCTTCATATTAATTGTTGTATCCTCATTTTCTTACTCACTGATATGATTCACTCAACCTTTGTCTTTCGTCAAATCAATACCTATGAAGCCTTTGTGGATTACAATGTATATTTTATATATATATATATATATATATATATATATATATATATATATATATATATATATATATGTCCAGTATGTCCCAAACCTTTTTATGATGATTAAATTCCACGCCCCCACCAAAAAAGGAAAAAAAGAATCACATAGACGTCATCTCGTTTAGCAGAGATTATGAATATCCATCCTACAGGTGTTAACATTTGAACAACAGGTGTATGGGAAGAAGTGACGTAATGTTGTGTGACGGGAGTATGTGAAGGTGTGGCGAGTTATGAAACTGTGACAGTGTGACAGGTTTGGTGTGACGGGGTTGGAAAGTGACAGCATAATTAGGTTGTGGTGGTAGAGAGCGTGAGGAGGGATGATGTTTTGCTTTTGTTACGGTGACGAGGAATAGTGCAGCAAGGTGCCGCGTGGTGGTGGAGGCTGGCTCAGGGGTGGAGCGGAGGGAAGGGATACTTAACTGGTCTTTACTATCTATATAAAACACTGGCTCTGTGTTTTAATGCAGTACATCATTATATTATTTTATTAGCCTTAGTTTCGCATGGTTCGAAATTTGATTTACCTGCACATTTTAATCAAACGTGTACGTAAAATACATTACATGGTGAGCGTCCTTGCAATAAGATCAGTGTTCAGTGTACGTTGCCATGAGCCTGATGGTAGACGAGTTGAATTATTTAATCTCCAGCCTTACATATACTGCTATCGATATTGTAACTTTAATGATTTCAGATTCCGTATCAAAGCTGGAAAATAAGTTAAATGTATTGCTAGGTGATGTTTTTGACACATGTAGGTAAACGATATTTAGGCTTGAAAGAAAGGTGGAAGGCATCCTTTCATAATTTAGATTTTTGTTCTTCAAAAAAGCAAGTTGCAAAATTTATCGTATTTTCCTAACCCAATTATTTTTCCACCTCATAATTTTTAGAAATTTTCCGTGGCTCTTCATGAGGTCTGAAACTTATCTGAAACACAAACTAATTCCACTCAACAATTTTCATCAAACTCGGACACTGCCTGATTTTTTTTCTTCCTATGCGTCAAGGATGTGCCATTATGATTACTGTCAGTCACTGTTGGCATTGTGGTTATTGTGAGTTGCTTTGTCCTGACTCCTGACCTCTGTTCCTCATCCCGTTACATATTACCTGCCATAAGTTTATCTTTTTGTTTACTTTGTTCAGGACTATATTTCTATGTGGGTGACTTTGTGTTCATAATGCAATAATACTTCTTAAATATAACGTTTAAGAATGCCTTATATTTACACACACACACACACACACACACACACACACACACACACACACACACACACACACACACACACACACACACACACATTCACACATGCAAGTACATAGACAAACAAACAAACACAAGCAAACAAATATATAAATACATTCAAGCAAGCAAACATACACACATGAACACAAGCAAACACAAGTAAACAAAAACACACGCACATACACACACAAACAGACAAATAAACAAATACACCTAAGCAAACACACACACACACACACACACACACACACACACACACACACACACACACACACACACACACACACACACACACACACACACACACACATATATACACGCTGTGATCTCGGAATTAAGAATTAATGTTATTGTTTTTGTTTACAGGTAAGGAATGACTGGGCGCGTTGAGCAGGTGTACGGTGCAAGGTAAAAGAGAGAGAGAGAGAGAGAGAGAGAGAGAGAGAGAGAGAGAGAGAGAGAGAGAGAGAGAGAGAGAGAGAGAGAGAGAAATGTGTGTGTGTGTGTGTGTGTGTGTGTGTGTGTGTGTGTGTGTGTGTGTGTGTGTGTGTTCCCTCTAACAGGTTAGTGTACTCACAACTTCCTTATGAGGTGTGAGTTGCTTGGTGCAATGTTGTCAGGTCACTTTCATAAAGTGGCTTCACCGTATTTAACTTTGTGACAACTCACTTGCTTCATCCTTTGATCAACATGGTTCATTTCTTCTCATCAATTCAAGCATCCCTCCTGATGGTGTTGTTTGGTTGTGGCTGCCTCACACCCACCTAGCAGAGGGAGGCGGCAGAGCAGAGTGAACGTTCCCACGCTCACACTAGCCAGACACCAACACTTCCGCTCACGATAAATCAGATCTATCTAATTTATCAATGCATTATATTCATTAGCCAGGCAATGATAACTGTTGCAGAAGAGATTATCAAAATAACTTACCCTTCACAAGTGTACACAGTGTATGCGTGGCGTCGTAGAGCAGGTCACACACCACTGCGCCGCTTTAATCACACCGCCACGCCCTGGGAGGGTGGAGCACCGTATGCTATGGCGGACGTACAGCAGGAAGCCCCCCTGGGAAGTCTGTCAGCTGAGCCACAAGGGTGAAGCCGCCAACCTGGCTGGCCGGAGAGACCGCCGGTTGTTGGCATGAGGTGAAGGGTCGGGAAGCAGACAGATGCTCGTTCACACAAGGGGTCAATTATTTAAAAACGTCTCCGCAAAACGTCATTAGTTTAGGGTCATTTAACTTTTGCTGGATTTATGAATCAGTAATTTAGTTACGGTAAGTGTTATGGCTGTGTCACAGTCCGGTAAAATAAATTTGTTTTGAGTCGTCCTTCATTATGTTCGCCACGGTGCTATTACTTAGGGAGAGTGGAGTCATCGGGGCGGCAGACGACAAACAAGTGATCGATTAGGCACACAGGATCAAATATCAAGGATTTGATTACCTTTCCTTCCCCCAAAAGCCCAGCTGTTGGCCACGTTCATGAAGGGAACGACGCAGCTGTTAGGCAAGACTGAGGTACAAGTTATGATAGTAGTAATAGTGGTAGTAGTAGTAGTAGTAGTAGTAGTAGTAGTAGTAGTAGTAGTTAGTAGTGAGTCGATTAATGAAAATTTGGATCATCTGTTTGCTCTCACACGATGTATTGATAAAGTAAATTAAAATGAATATGTAAAGTGAAATTCATAGCATTGGTATTAATATTTATAAAGCCACGCATCCCCTACGCTACATAAACATGAAATAATAAATAGATAATAATTTTTCTGAAGGATAAAGCTGTCACTTCAAGGGCTCTCTACCGGTTTCCAGTGACTCGCGTCGCCAGGGGTCGCGTCCCTCACACCCACACGCTCCGATGAAAGTTAAGCCTCGGGGAAATCAGATTGGACTCTGGTTTACAGAATTCTTAATTCCTCAATGTCACATGATCGACAAAAAACATTCGTATACTTTCCCAAACGATTTTAACAGTTTTGTTTGCCCGTCTCTGTGGCAAATAAAAGTTGGAAGTTTAAAGGTTACGCAGATGAAAGTAAGACTTACTCTCTCTCCGCTGATTCCTGTGAAGTAGTGTGCAGTAGAGTCATGCTGCAGGGTGGTTTTCTATTTTGCTTCCTGCTGGCGAGCGAGCCGGAAGGAATGGAGGGAGGGGAATGGGGAGGAATGCAATTAATGTGCTTATGGTTTTCTCTCTGTCGGTGTCAGTATAGCAGCCATACAAGTTTATACACACCGCCAGATTTCCCGGCGTAAGATTCAGGAGTAGAGATTATAAGCGTCATACATAGTGTTTTTGTTTATCTTTAGATACTAAACAATGCAGGAGACTTCCGGTTATCCTTATCGATTGATGTTCCCTTCCAGCGACTCTTCCCGTTCCTCCCCAACCTCCACGTTAGTGACTGTTTCCTCCCCTCCTCCCCCCACCACCTTTGTTGTGGGGGAGCCAATGGGCTGTAATTCGAAGCGGAACCATCATCAACTTCCGGATGTGCGGGTCCACCCTGGCCAAATCAGGGCAGGAGCACCATGTTTCGTGTGTATAGAATCTTGAGGCATTTTGTTTCAAACAGTCTTCAGCCATCATCAGTATAGACACTTAATAAATATACTTTTCCATCTTAAAAAAGAATCGTGTTATAATTTCGTAACTACCAAGCTTTATAAAAGACTGGTGTATAGATGCAGCCTTTTTAGGAGGCAACCTAGCTTCGTTGCTCAAGTTGGGGTGATGGTGGGGATGAACGCACCTCCACCCTTCAGTTTCAGCGAGTACGAGGGTGTGGAAGGTACGCCAGGAAAACTTTCTCTCCCTCCACTCGCACATACTACTAGTGTAAAAGGAACAAATAATAGTTTGAAATAGAGGAAAGTATTAGTTGTGCGTGGATGCACTTGCTACATTGGCATATGTGTTATCATATACGTTCTGTTCACATTAATCATTCAAGCACCGCTGAAAAGTAGAAGAGGCAACTTCACCAACCTCTTTTTGCTGAAACTTGACTACAGATGTTTTATAGTATATATAACTGACTCTGAGAAGAATATTGACACTCAACCATGATTTACAAATCTAGTCCCCTCTTGGAAACTAAAGAGGAGGAGGAATACGGCGATGAAGAAGGGATAGAGGTAGAGGAAAAGTGGAGGAAAGAAAGTGCCAGGAGAAGAGCCAGTCTGGAGAGAAGAATCAGAAGCTGGGAGAGAAGGAAGCAGATATGGGAAAGGCGAGAGGAATTTGAACATAAAGAGAGGAAGAAGAAGAGAAGCAAAGGAACCAACATGCTGTGCTTCAATCTCTTTCGTGGGAAGCCGAATCCGGTGAGTTTTCCCGCGCGTGATGTGATCAAGGATTTCCTCGAGTCACTTCAAAATACCTGCTTGTGGCCCCGAGACCCGCTAAGGGTGCCCCACCTGCCACGTGCGGTACAGTGTTGCCATGCGCACGTCCTATTTGATTTCTTGGTAACAGGAAAGAGATGTAACGAACCAGAACGTAATGTTATAGACGTATTCATACCGTGGCGAGTGAAAGTTTCTATTGGAAGAGAGTGGCAACGATGAAGGGGTTGGGGGCCTCAGGGAGGGGACGCCACGATGATTTGGAGGGCCAGGACGAGGCACCGCTTGATATTTACAGGAGTGTCACCGTACTGTTCCGACCTGGCTTGCCTTTAAGGGTGGAGGCGTGTTAGAGGGAAACAAAAAAAGTTGCGAAATGTCTTGAACAGAGAAGTTATACGGTATACTGTTGCTTTACTCGGATATTATAATAATTTCCTTCAACAGTTGATAGTGTCTTAAAGGTTTGCATTATTGTGAGACTCAGACGTGTTGCAAAAAGGCAATTGTTTTATTGTTAAAATTTCAATATAACTAAGAGTAGGTCACTGCGGGCTGAGGTAACGGATGTGAGGAGGAAGCATGTGGGCGGCGCTGCTGGAGGCGGCGAAGCTCTGTTGCTGCAAGGGTATATATATACACACACACACACACACACTCACACTCACACACACACACACACACACACACACACACACACACACACACACACACACACACACACACACATATATATATATATATATATATATATATATATATATATGTATATATATATATATATATATATATATATATATATACATATATATATATATATATATATATATATATATATATATATATATATATATATACACATATATACACATGTATGTATGTATATATATATATATATATATATATATATATATATATATATATATGTATGTATGTATATGTATATATATATATATATATATATATATATATATATATATATATATATATATGAAGAGAGAGAGAGAGAGAGAGAGAGAGAGAGAGAGAGAGAGAGAGAGAGAGAGAGAGAGAGAGAGAGAGAGAGAGAGAGAGAGAGAGAGAGAATACATAGATCAATGTATACCCTTGCGGGCTGGTGCGGGCATGCACGAACACACACACACATTTTATATATATATATATATATATATATATATATATATATATATATTTATATGACGAATGAGAGAGAGAGAGAGAGAGAGAGAGAGAGAGAGAGAGAGAGAGAGAGAGAGAGAGAGAGAGAGAGAGAGAGAGAGAGAGAGAGAGAGAGAGAGAGAGACGATATAAGCTTAACATGGATGTATAGAAGATTCGTTTATTTATTATCGAAGTGGAATCAGATCGACAACAGCGAAGATTGCCTCAATGGACATGGCTGAGCAGCTTTTTATTCCCCTTCCTGCCACGGGGGATGACTCTGCCGTTCTGAGAAGCAAAAACTGGAAATCATTGAATCATAATTTAAACGTCTGGCAGCCCCGAGACTACAGCTGATGAAATCTTCCTAGATCACAGTCTTCTGGAGCCGCTCTGCTGCTTGTGCTACACTGGAGTATTCTAACATTTATACCGAACAGTGATTCAGATTCTTAGATAAGGAATCCTCATCCATATTATGATTTACCCACGTCAAGAGTCAGTATCCGTGATGACACGTACAGGCTCTTTATGTCTCTTATGCTGGTGTTATTTCCCTGTCGGTGAATATTGAAGTTACAAGGAATGTACTACATCAATATGGGGTTCATGATGTATATATTTTCTTGATGTTACTTGTTTATTACACCTGTAACGAATGCAGTATGACAAGTTGGGCTGTTCAGTGCCTCACTCAGCTGATGGGGCTTCAGTCAGTCTGGAGTTGCCGTGCAGTGGTGGTGGGTTGGTGTTGTTCAAGTGCCACATCCTTCCACTCCTGAGGAACTGTAGAATTGACATTTCCATAAATGCTGACATAATAATACAACAAGGTTATAAATTGTGTTTGGAACGCGTTAAAGAAGGCCAATAAGCATTATCCAACATGACCGGGGTAAGTACTGTTTTATTCTGATTGTCATTTTAATGTTGCTTAATGCCATAGGTATACGTATTCATGGGGCGTGACCGTTACCTGTCACCTGACTCGTCCAGGTCGGCTGCCGTCACAGGGTGCAGCGTGCTGGAACACCACACCGAGTAGGTTGGTTATGCAATCGCCGTGAGAAAGAATTTGCTCATTTAACGATTCACACTTGGCTATACAATGCAGTGAATTAATCTCATCTTCATATTGTGATGGTCATCGCTTTTGGCTACGAATCCCTGAATCCAGGTTCGGACTCGAACCAGGACCCACCTAGTTCGCCTAGCTGTTGATTCTTACAAATTGACTGATGAGTGGGTACGTAGTTTAATATTACGTACACATGCCTTGAGCCTCTGGGAAAAGAGTTCGTTTCCCATCACAGGCTCAAAAGGAGACGCAGATGAACGTTATAAAAAGTGCAGGTCTTCGAAAAAAGTGGTCTTAACGCATACACACGCACACACACTTCGGGAAACTGTGACGCGTCATGTGCCAAACAAAAACTCGCATATCTCAGCGGTGCGTCACTGTTACGCCCATGACGACATGAGGCCCCAAGCAAGTTGTCCGGACTTCCCGTCCCAGCCCGATCCGGTGGTGCTAAGACCGAGTTGCATCAAATTTGAGTCTCCACTCTAAGCCCGATTGTCTCTCCCAAAGGTCTTTGTAGGATTTTATTTATCATTATTTTTTTTCTAAGGGCAGCAGTGGAGGAGCTTGATTTTGTTACCTTTGTATCTATCACTCAGTTTCGTTGAGGTTTAATCCTGAAACAGTATTATGGCATTTACTAGTTTACTTATCACAATGAGTCCCAGAGGTGTGACAAAGAAAGCAAAAATACATGCTAGGTTCCTTGAGTGTGACCTTATACTATTGATATTGTTTTCCTGAACAACGCGCACAGAGTAGACGGGCACATTCCGGGTTGACTGGATGTCGTCTGCCACTCCATCCAGATTGTTCCGGGAGATCTGGAACAAGCAAAGCTGAACACTTTATAATCTAAATGTTCAATGCAAGCAAAGAGACCATTTAATCGTATATCGTAATATGATATAAAGCTGTCAAGTTTGCACACTTTTTGTAGCATATATTTTGATCAAATATAACTTATGATTAATGTCTAGAGTCGTGAAACATGAATCCTGCAAGACAAAGTAATTATGTGTCAGGAATCACCAACAGTCATGTCATCAATCCCAACACCAGCTTCAAGTCACAACACAACCTTATAATAAGGGGACAACCATATGTTGAAGAGATGTAATGACCCGAGATAGATATATGCATCATTATTTTAGTATTAAATTATTCATTAGAAACTTGAAGGGGAAGTCATGCAATGTTTTAGGTTTTTTAGATAGTGACTTTCTTTTTGGATTGAACTTAAGGTCAACATTTTTTGTCTTGTTAACGGAAAAGTTCCCTTCAGAAAAGAGCATTACACTAACGTTTCTTGCAATTGAAAACCAATTGGTAAATCATATCCACATGGATGAGAAAGACCAGATGCTTTTGCTGATATATTAATTGGTCATTTTTACTGATCAAGTAGACACTGGCATCTTCGGGTCACACATAAAAAAACAGATAATAGGTATGCGTGTCAGAGTTTACTTAACATCTGTTGTGGGTTTTGTTAGTTATCATCTAAACTCGATTTCTTTCGACTGGCAAGGAAACCGTAGTAATACTACACTGAAAGCGGTCAAGTGAGCTCAGATGTGTACGTTTCCTTTAACACCAATTGGCCTTGTGACCTTCAGACGCTGTACCTGAGGCTGTGGGGATGAGACTGAGAGACTTCGCGGCGCCGCAGTCAAGCGATCAAAACGAGTTGCCACGCCTTGAATTGCTTAAACCTTTTGGAAAAAAAATCTTGGAAGATTTAAGAAGAAAAAAAACGTCGAAACTGTTTTCTTGTCATGTCAACGACGACGGATACGACCATTTTACATGAGTAGTGTCAACCGCACGAGTGACATTCTTACGTTTGCTCTACAACCGGAAACTTAGCCCCAAGATCTTTTCAACCTCTCATTCTGCACTGTTGACTCATTCATCTCACCACTATCTTAATTATGATTCTAAAAGGAACAACAATAAATGATGAATATGATTAACCTAAAAGTAATGGAACTATGAACGTCTGTCTGTTAGTGCAGTGTTTCCTCCTTTTCGATATGTACTAAAGACCACAATTCAACCATAGTGATTGTTGTAGAAGTGCTGAATTCATACGTTGTTCGTGGGGCACACTTACGGAGTTTAGGATTGACGCAAGTCTAATTCATGTGAGGAAGTGAAGGTGACAGTGTGGGCGGGGGTAAAGGTTGAGTGAGGACGAGAGGGTCACGCACGAGTCGACCTCTCCCACCGCCCGGCTCTGGCAGGTGTGTGAGCAGCGACAACACTACCTCCTCCAGTATTGATGTGCCGGCCTTGCTCTCAGATTTTTCAACTTCCTACCTGTTAGAAGGGAAAACATGCGTGTATTAGTGATTATAACGTTACTAATCACATTATTGACTTTTGACTCTTTAAAACTCCAATATTTATATTCGCAGCGGCGTTTTTAGGATTTTGATTTGTTCCACTAATGCTGCAACAATCCGTAAACAAGGAAATTATCAGTTTGCTCCTTTGCTGGAGGTAGAAAGTAAAGTGTGCTTGCAAAATGTTGAAGACACAGATCATGCCCTAAATCATTCACTTTTATGTTTCCATGATTGTGTTTATTGACCAATCAAGATTATAGTTTAGCATGGTTGATGTGGAATTCTTTCTGCTTATGTATTATTCAGTGACGTCTTTGTAAATATATATATTTTTTAATGGTTTGTTTGTCTTCAGGTAATGTATTCTTTGTAAGGTAAGCTTAAAAATGTTTGTGTTTGGGAATAGGTATACACCTAATCAATCTTGTTACAAACTATTGATATTGAGAACACCCAACTACGTCAGGGGTTTGCTCTCATTCGAGCGGTTCGAAGCACTCACTCCTTGTATTCCTGAATCGTTACTGGTCTGACAACATCTACATGCATTCGAGAAATACGCAGTGTACGACCTAAAATGTACAGCCTAAGAAAACATTTTTTTTAACGAAAACAAAAGAGATTTCTTCCAACTGCTGTGACCAAACATTCTCTGGCAACTAGTTAGTGCCACGTTAATCATTGATTTGAACATATAATGGTTAGTATCTCATCTGCTGAAGTTACAATTCTGTTCATAAGGAGGAATGTAATTCGATACCTTTTTATAGGAAAATTACACCTTATGGTATGTACATTCAGGGAGATGATACAAAAGAAAAATGTAAGAGTTTTTTTTATTTTATATATTTTAAAGGTTCATCTGTAATTTTTTTTTTACAAACATGTTTGTGATCAAATGCCCAAATGTATTCCATTATAAGCCAATGGAGAGGGCTTAGGGTCCTAACTTTAAGAAACAGTACAATCAACTCAATACCTCATTGAGATATCTTAGCAATATACCAATACACCTAAATGATCGCGAAATAAATTTGTAATGGCAGAAGATGGGCGACTATTGCGAGTAATTGCGTAAATATTGATCGGCGTTAAAAACACTCAAGGTGGATTAGTGTGCTCCTAGAAATATCTTCATTAAGTACCACGTGTGTGTGTGTGTGTGTGTGTGTGTGTGTGTGTGTGTGTGTGTGTGTGTGTGTGTGTGTGTGTGTGTCTGTGTCTGTGTGTATTGGTACATGTGTGTGGGTGTTGGTGCATGTGTGTGGGTGTTGGTGCATGTGTGTGTGAGTGTGGGTGCATGTGTGTGTGTGTGTGGGTGCATGTGTGTGGGTGTGCGTGGATGTAGGTGCGTGTGCGTGGGTGTATGTGTGTGGGTGTATGTATGTGGGTGTGGTGTGTGTGTGTGTGTGAACCTGTGTGCACATCCCTCTATAATTTCGCTGAACATCTTTCATCTGTAATCCAAGTCTCAGTGCATGTATCTTTTATGTTCGTTTTAACTTTTCTTCACACGTTTCCCTGCCGGCGTCACCGTCATGGTCAGCGTGACGCTCTGCTGCTCGCCTGGAAAGACTGTAGAAGCTAAACCTGCCAGCTTCCGGTGTCAGATTTAGGAGGGGATGTAGATCGGTGTGTGAAGTTGAAAGTCTCCATCAACCTGGCGCACTTGTGAGGCTGCGCTGCCACGTTGACTTAACACCTGTGGTCTTGGCGTAATGGTTCTAGAAACATTGCATTTTGGTGTGCAGCTCAACAGTTAATACATGTCCTAGAAGTTGCTCGAGCTGGGTACGTGATTCATGTCTGTTCTCAAAACCGTTCATCCATGATGTAAATGTTTGTGTGTGTGTGTGTGTGTGTGTGTGTGTGTGTGTGTGTGTGTGTGTGTGTGTGTGTGTGTGTGTGTGTGTGTGTGTATACACGCGTGCATGTGTGCATGCATCTGTGGGCGCCCACACAGTCATTTATCTCTTGCATCTGATGTGTGATATTCAAACCAGCTCTCCTCTAATCCTTCCCAGTTTGCAAGTTACCATAACAAGGGCGAGTGCAGGGTTATCAAATGGACGGTGACGGAAGGAGGCCATGATCAGTGTCCTTATGTGACGATACATTTGATTAAATCATGATCTATCAGACTATTATTATGACACCTTAAATAAATTGTGTATATGTTCAGGCAGTAATTGTCCCTTTTTATTTTGCGTCTCAAGCCTCTTTTCTTACGTGTAATCTAGACACAATACAGTGCTTGCAAGTTGAACCTCAATCAACTGCTGCATTGAAAAATTACTCCTTATATTAATAGTAGTTTTACGATCCACTCCATCGTGACATTTTAACTAATAGAATATTAGTCTTATCCTTCCGATAGCTGTACTATATATTTTTGGCGTAAAATGTTATGATGCTGTGTTGTGTAAGTTTCTTCACTTGTTATTCAGTGTTGGTTTAACTTGCTAGATGCTAGGAAAGTAGTGGTACGGTCGGAGTTTGGTGTAGCTGAATACAATATAATATGATATGATATACAATGTATGTACTATTGTCTCAAGCTTCGTGTCATTATTGCATGTGTTTAATGTTAATTTGCTATACATAGTCCACACGCCCCTTGCCATTCACGCCCCACAGCCAGCGCATTAGGTGTCACCCTAGGGTCAGGTTGCTGCTGGTGCTGCATCGTCTGTTAGCTAGTAGGTATCCGACGCCGGTCCAGGCACACCCCTGTCGCTGCAATTACCCTCGTGGCACACGCACAGGACTAGAATACTTTCAACGATTTTATGTTATTTCAGCTTTTGCTAGACTTGTATTGGCCGCAACCCATGTGCTTTACGTAACAGTAGGAGTGGTGAGTGCGTGATTCGCTTGCTTGTTATGTAATGTGTGTGTGTGTGTGTGTGTCTGTGTGTGTGTGTGTGTGTGTGTGTGTGTGTGTGTGTGTGTGTGTGTGTGTGTGTGTGTGCTCGTAACCATGCATGCCTTGATACAGGTGTAGGGTTTCTTAAGAAGGACTGCTAGGGTCTTCACACGGCGAAGACGATCATACAATATTAACGAGAGCTTACAGAGATTAGTGGGAATAAGTGGTTGCAGCTCTGTTGTTGCGTGCCCACACTTCTTACACACGACATCGCTGTTCTATATCGATTGCACATTATTTTGCTAAGATGACAGCATTCCACAGGTTTAGTTTAGTTTCTCACTCAAATCATATAAATGTATCCCTATTGCAATGAAGTGTCCATTGCCTTCACCTACTTAGCCAATTCAACAAAGCGATTTCAGCTGAAGTTACCCTCCCTTCCCCTCTCCTCCTCTCCTCTCCTCTCCCTCTCCTCCCCTCCCCTCCCTCTCCCCTCCCTCTCCTCCTCCTCTCCTCTCCTCTCCTCTCCTCTCCTCTCCCTCTCTCTCTCTCTCTCTCTCTCTCTCTCTCTCTCTCTCTCTCTCTCTTCTCTCTCTCTCTCTCTCTCTCTCTCTCCTCTCTCTCTCTCTCTCTCTCCTCTCTCTCTCTCTCTCTCTCTCTCTCTCTCTCGCTCTCTTTATATATATACCATATATATATATATATATATATATATATATATATATATATATATATATATATATATATATATATATGTATAATCAATGTAGATAATTTAATTATTGGTGATATCCTGCATAGCTAGTTACTTTTCATTGTTTTTGTCATCTCGCTGTAATTGTTTTATTTTCACGCAGGGTAAGGTGGTGATTCGACCCATTGCCTTCAAACCTGTTGCGTCACCTGGGGTACAAGCCATCTCCCCCCCGACCAACTGCGGAGTCGTCGGCGGGGGATCCACAGGGAGCTTCGTGGTACACTCGTCAGGCGTGTTAACCCCTGTCAAGCCCGACCCTCGCTATACCTCCGCCCCCACCCTGGCCAAGGGGGTCATCCACCACTATGGCAGTAAGTACACTGAACCACTTATAATACTCATGTATGGAACTTTATAATCGCAAGACACGCTCAGCCATTCAGTAATGGGAAAGGCAAGGTCAAGGCAACTGCACTAAATTTTACCTATATATGGACAGAGAGAGAGAGAGAGAGAGAGAGAGAGAGAGAGAGAGAGAGAGAGAGAGAGAGAGAGAGAAAAAAAAAAATTCCTGCCCTTTTTTTTCCTGATTGCAACTTCCTTTCAACCTTGCCTGTCCTCGAATATATATATATATATATATATATATATATATATATATATATATGTATATATATATATATTTTATATATATATATATATATATATTTATGTATATATATATATATTTTATATATATATATATATATATATATTATATATATATATTTATGTATATATATATATATTTATATATATATATATATATATATTATATATTTTCCATAACTTTTCCACTCTTACATGTACTGCTAAGAAAGAACCCTGCTGCCTTAATAAATAATAAACGGTCCACTTATTGATCAGTACAAGTGATTCAATACAGTACTGTATCAGTAACTTTTCTTGATATCATATTAAATAGTCTGCCTTACAACATCTTGTCAAGTTAGGAATTATTTTCCTATTTTGAATTTATCCTTGCAGTGTTTTATATTCCATCTTACCAAGCTTACACAAAACTGACACCAAATATCAGAAGTATTTTCTCCCTTGATACCATTTTGACCATACATGTTTACTTTTTTTCTTCTGAATTTTGTTTTTTAAAGTAAAATACATCGTAATTCAATCTATTTTCTCTCTCACACCAGCACACACACACACACACACACACACACACCACACACACACACACACACACACACACACACACACACACACACACACACACACACACAGTCAAATTATGTTTTCATTATTTCTAAGTGTTTCTCGCCATTCCCTAGTAGTATGACCTTAGTATGAACTTATTAGCATCTATTTTTCGTCACCTAATATCATTATGGATCTAGTTACCATTGATTAAGGCATCATATTGTATACCTACCTATACATTTCTAGTTTTTGCCAGATGCTTTTCAATCAGTAATCTCATTGTTGCTATCTGATAAACATAGCCTTTCCTTTTTTCTAAAACTACCATGTTCCTTTCCAATCTTCAGCTTCATCTGCTATCTATCACAACCTGTTGCTGATGGTGTGTACTTGAACATGTGTATGCTTGCATATTTTCAGAAAAAAATATTTAGAAGTAACACAAAATCAAAATTATTAATCAAGTATCTAGAAGTATTTGTATAACATTTTTTTTTATTGTTTACAGGTATGGGTGACCTCAAAACGCTGAGCCACAATAGTTATTCCTTAGATCGTCGTGGTCTCACAACCCCTCTGTCCTCTAGAGGCCACTGTGATCAACACACTGGTGATAACAAGTACAATAGTCTTACTAAGCTCCACAATAGTAAGAACACCTCACTGAACAACAAGAATAGCTACAGTAATAATTACAGTAATAATTTTAATAATAGTAATAATTGCCACAACATAAGCTCCAGCAGTAATGGCAGCAGCAGCAGCAATAGCAGCAGCAAGAGTCCATCTACCTACCGACCACCCTCACACCAGTCAACCTCTAGTAACATAGAAGACAGCCACAACCACCACAAGTTTGCTCAAGATGATAGACTATCAAGTCATGAAAGCACATTGGATAATAGACTTTCAAGCACATATGACAATGCTTCAGTGTACACGCGCATAAATGGGTATTCTAATAGTGACCTTCCTCGCTACGATAGCTTGAAGAACCTTTCTAGTGACTCAGGACACTCCTTTGGTCATCACCTGCACAACCCGTCGATGGTGAGTAGTCTACACCAGCGAATGGGTGGCTCTGTGACTAATCTCTCTCGCATCAGCAACGTTCACCATTCTGGATCGGTTCAAGGACTGGATCGGCCCGGTTCAAGCATTAGATTGGACAGATCCGCATCAGTCACAGGGTCTAACTTGGACAGGTCAGGCTCAGTCAGTGGATCTAACTTGGTGCTGGATAGATCATTATCAGTGACGGGATCCAACCTGGGCCTGGACCGTACCATCTGTGGGTCTGTGTCGGGTTCATTGAGTGAACTGACATTGGACGAGCACCATCAAACCCCTTCCCCTTCGGACTCTGGTGTGGCAGAGCTGGAGGCTATGCTGAAAGAGAAGGACTCTGAAATCAACACACTACGAGAAACCATGGAACAGAATGAGCAGGTTATATTTAAGGTAAGTGGTATTTCAAACAGAAAAGTGTTGAAATTGCATGTTTCCACAAAATTTGGAAACTGTGTGTAGGAAGAACTGCAAGTTGTGTTCACAGTGTTAAGTATTGCTTTTGGTATTATGTATGGCTTTTTCTTTTATATTGAGTATTATATGAACGTGCTTGTCTGCAAGTTAGTTATAATTATAAGATTATCTTGGTTATTCTTCATGATTCTGAGCAGATTTCTTCTGCCACTTTCAGTTAGGAAGCACTTGAGCACACTCACTGCAATTATAATCTGTAAAATGAAGGTTCCATAGAATGATGACCCATTCATTAGATCTGCATGATTTGGGATACTTTAACATCCTGTTTCACTGTCTTAATGTTCCATTAATGCATGTTTTATTACTTATCTTAGCATTATAATCTGCTGTTCAATCACTCCACTGGCCTGGCATTCTCACTTAGAAATGAATCCTGCATCTTTCAGTCAAGAGTTCTGGACACGTCCTCATTACATCATCTGAACCTTCATCAAAAATCACATTGTATTGGCTGCATAAATCAAATGTTCTATTTCTCACCATTTGTATTCGCTATATATTGATTAACATCATCACTGTTATTCCTTTCACATCAATCCACATATTTAAATTCTGAACAACTGTTGTGACTGTACATGCCCATACTTAAGCCGTGATTCTGTTTGGTTATTATTAATACAGACATACATTAACATTGGAGTTATGAGTAGTGCAAAGCTGTCAGTCTGACGGTAGTTCACAAAAAAGGAAAGTGCTAACAAATCATTTAATATTTGACTCAAGACTATTGAGAACTATTGCTTTATATACTTAAAACTAAATATTTGAACTTTAAAAAAGGAAAATTCTCCACGGGATATTGCATATCCTTTTTGATTTTTAAATCGAGCACTTGCTGTAATTTTTACCACTTGATTACCATTCATGTGGCAATTATATATTTATCTATATATCTATATACCAGGCTGACATTCCCCTAAAGGGTGTAGCTGAGACAAGGCGCGCATACACACACCCTTGCATACATATACATACACTCCTCACTTAGCCCCTAGGCTTCTAGAGGAGAAGAGAAGGGCACCTGTTCAACACAGCGCGTCAGGTCAGTCATGTAAATACTTTGTTATGTAAGCCATTGGCCTGAATTCATGAAGTATGTTTTAGTAGGAGGCAATGTACTAAACATGCATAATTGCATAAATTTGTTTCCTATATTGTTGTTTAGTCTTGGTTTCTCTGACAAATCATTTGAGTTAATTATCGTGGCATAAGAGTCTCTATATACTTGCACTTCTCTGTGAATTTCATTCTTACTTCTTTTTTTTACACACACACACACACACACACACACACACACACACACACACACACACACACACACACACACACACGGTCCGCTAGCGTAGTGGTTAGCGCACTCGGCTCACAACCGAAGAGGCCAGGGTTCGATCCCCTGGGCGGACGGAGATTATTTGGGTGTGTCTCCTTTCACGTGTAGCCCCTGTTCACCTAGCAGTGAGTAGGTACGGGATGTAAGTCGAGGAGTTGTGACCTCGTTGTCCCGGTGTGTTGTGTGTGAGTGGTCTCGGTCCAACCCGAAGATTGGTCAGTATGAGCTCTGAGCTCTTTCCATAGAGGGACGGCCGGCTGTCTCGAGAGAGACCAGCAGCAGACTGTACAGTGAACACACACACCATTACCTACCCATTTCGCTGCTGGTCATCCAGGTACATCTATATCTGTCCTATTCCTACATATGTCATTTTCTTATTCTCACTCATTTTCTCAAGATAACCAAACTATTTCATGGTGCTGTGTTCTTTAATCATGTACTACTGTGCTATAAAGATCCTACCACTTTTCTCCCCTCTAAAGCTCTTTAGTCTCTCTCCACACATCTGTGTTTGTACAGGATGGAGCCTAGATGTTTGAATTCAAAGTCATTCAGTTCTTTCTGTAAACTGTATATGAAGCCTTATCATACATTGTTTCCAGCATTCAAATTTAGTTCTGTATGAATCCACAAAGTCAGTTACATGGCTTTGTTTTACCCCCCAAAAAAAACACTTTTATATTCCATTTGAACTTTCTCCTCCTTGAAAAAGTATTGCATTAATCTACCAGTGTTTGCAAGTCCTTTTTACTTTACTAGCAAAACATTATAATTTGCAGACATAATAGTGTTCAACTTCCCGTCTAATATAAATTAAGCACCTTATTGTTTGGGCAAAATCACATTTCATATCATCAGCGTTTATCTTCACTCCAGCATTACCAGTCCTTGCATTTATTTCTCTTACAACCCCATCCAATATTAGATTAAAAACTCAAGATAACATCACTCATTCTTGTAATAAACGTTCAGCCAGAAAACATTACACATCAAACTCTCATTTATCTTAGTTTTCGTCCACTTTTTTCACTTTAATGCATGCACTGGCATCTCTATTAAAAACTTTCACTCTGTCTAGTATCTTTCTACTCACTACATTCTATATAATAAACTTTCACTATGTTGTAGTTTACTGCACACTATATTCACACACTATATATAACACACATTCTATCTTCTCATATTGCATGCTCTGACTTAAAGCACTCAGTTATAAAATATCTATTCTTGTATTCCTTCTCCTATTCATTTATCAGCAAACTACTTCCTTAAATTCTTGTTTTCTACTTAAGTACTTAGTTTCATGTATGTTCATTTTCACAAACTTGATTATGATCGGATAGATCAAATATGTATCTAACTTTTTTTAGCATCAATGTCATATATTTACCGTAAACATATAATCCAGTAGTTTTCAGAATCTTCTGTAAGAGGTAAATTTGTTTTTTTTTTGGTGGCAAATTTAGATGATTTATTTTCCACGATGACTGTCCAAAATGAGTCCAATGAGGTTGCCTACATTTATTAGAACAGTATGTAATTCATAGTCACCCAGCATTATGAAAATTCCAGTTTTATATGAAATCAGTTGCACAAATCTGTATCCAGTAAATTTTTTATGCACATTAATGTGCTGCAACAGTCTGGACTGAGATACATATTTGTTTCTCTTGAACAAGTGGCCCTGTGTCCGGGGGTAATGGATTAATTTTCACCACAGGCTCAAAGGCCTATGTGACGGGAGATGAGTGCCTGCAGCCACGTGCAGCTGCAGCATGGGCCCCACTTTACCTTACCTTATAGAGTAATCAGTCAGTCATCTTTCTTCATTGTACACCAACTCTCATCTCCATAGACATCTTGTATTTAAATTGAGCTTTGGAAGAATTTTTCCATTTAATTATCTCATTCCTTCTGGGTATGGATTCTTTATGGTTCAATGACAGCCACTGTACTTTTGTAGTGTTTTTTAAGAACTAAAAACTCACTTCTCCATCACATTCCTTCCTTCCTTCCTCCAAACATTCATTCAACATCTTGTAACACTGATATTTCACAGCAGCATGATAAACATAATAGAACAATCAGGGAGTTCTTTTTATTGTTGTAATGACTGATTTGATGATTTTGATCATAGTACTTTATATTCAATGAAAACATTAATTAATATGTATTATGTTTGGTAATTTTACAAATTCAACTCTTTGTGGTTCCTGAATTGCATGATCAAAGTATGTATGGTAAAAATAAGGTGAAACTTCTACAAACAGACAAATACCTATATGACAAGGTAAAAGTATTTCACCAAAACAATATTTTGCTTAAACATTCCATTAATGCTATTGAGGCTACAACCTGAATATGTTTATGAATTATTATTTATGAATGAAGACACTCATACATACATGGATAACAAAAAATACAGCTTTCTATACATAAGCATAGAAATATGAAATAACCTAGATGCAAAATGATCCATGCTATGAATATCCAGGATTTTAAAGCCATTCTGAATAATGGAGCATTGCACTTATTTTTATTTACAACAATTAGCTGAATACACACCTTTATAGCATATTTTTTCTTAAAAGAGTGACATTTTATGTAGGTATATGAGGAGAAGGAGAAGACTTGGGAGCGTGAACTGAAGAAGATTCGGGATCTGTATGACTCCCGACTGAAAGGAGCACAGCAGAAGGCCTTGAAGATGGAACAATCACTCACCACACAGACCTATCAGGTATGAAAACATTAATTATTTTCAGAGGAAAAGATTGCCACACCACTACTATTTATTAACTTTTGTTAGTTTGGCCATGTGCATAGAAAGGGTGTATCATTGGGTGTATCATTGGCAAATCTAAGTTTATTTAGGTTTCCTTCATTAATCTTCCTTCCAGTCTCTTCCCATTCAAAGTTCTTAGAAACTTCCTCTAATGCTGCCGTGAATAGTTTAGGGAAGTGGTGTCTATTACATTATTATTGTTTTCTCTCTGACCTTATGTAGTTTTATATTGGCAGTGCATTTCTTATAGATGTCTTCTAATAACCCTTACATGTTTCCTCTACCCTCTGTTTTCTAAGTGTTATTCATAACTACTGAAGTTTCCACCAGGTCGAAGGGTTTCTCATAATTTATTGAAGTTATGCATAGTGGCTTGGTTTGTATTATGCATATTTTTCCACTACTTTATTGAGGACATAGGTTTAGTCAATTGTTGAATAACTACAACCAGAGCCAATGAAGGCAAAATGTACCAATCATTAAATAAATGTGTCAAGGCTTAACTGTAAACACTTTTCCCAAGGTGCAGTTTATTTACAGTGCAGAGAAACAGTCAGGTAAACAAGGCAGTCACAGCTCCGGCTGTCACAACGAGCGTCTTGCCTGTCTCCCTCCGCTCACGCTCGCCTCTTCACCTCCACCTCCACACGGCAGCGACACTCGACAAGTGCGTCCCACGCACTCTCACGGGCCACCAACTTGGCTCCCTTGCTCGCTCTTCCTTTAATCGTGCTGCCCCGGTGGCACAAACTCGCCAGTGGGCTCCCTAGGCAGGAGAAGGCTGGTGTGGTGTGCGGAGGTCGGTAGTGGACTGCCGCCGCGTTCGTCGGCCTCGGACTCGTCACCTTCTCTCCCCCCTCAAACCACTAACAAGGTTAAAGAGCAATCTGGGGGGTAAATTGTCTTAACAACAAGCTAGTCAATACACACTCCTCCCTGATATTTAAATCACACATTCACTCACTTACACAACAAACACTGCGTGTTTCTTCTGATTCTGGTAGAGCGCCTCAACTCCACGCTTCCAGCATCCTCATCGCTCCTCTCGAGGGCCTGCTCCCCACGCGGCTCCTCTCCATCAGGAAAAGTCACGATCAGATCCTCGCAGCTGTCGTCCGAAGAGGAGCTTCCTCGGTCCTGAGAACTTTGAGGGGGAATGCGGTGTCGTAGATCACGAACGTGACGTGGTGTATCTTCGACTTCAGCAACTTGATCAGACACCACTCTAGTCACCACGCCCTCCTTGTATCGCCCGTCAGAACGTACGCCGGGAGGCTTCACCCAAACTTCCTCTCCTGCCTGGTGAGGGTTGTTTGCTGCTCCAGCGTCGTTCTTCTTGCTCGCGTCTTCTCCTTGCACTCTTACGGAGTACCTGTATAACATGTTCGCTGGCGCGGAGGTCGACGAGCAGTCATCCAAGGGCGTGATGTTGTAGAGGTACACCGCTTCTGCTATAGAGCATCTTTTTCTTGCAGCAATAACTTTCACCGTCCTGTGGCACCTCTCAACAACGCCATTTCCAGACGGAGCATAAGCTCCCCGGAAGTGAATGTTTACGTTCCAGCGCAAGGCAAACCGAGCGAACAACTTGCTGCGGAAGGCAGTGTCGTTGTCCGTCAGGATCTCATCTGGTGCCCTGGGCTCGTAAAATACTGCTTCTAACTGCTCGATGATGCTCTCACTTGTCTGGAGCCTCAGTGGGCGCCAGACGGCGAAGCGAGACGGCCCACAGTCAATGAGAGTGAGAAAAGACTTCCCTCTGCAATGCGTAATGTCCATCCCGACCCTCTGCCAGATGCCCTCCACTGACAGGCTGCCTTTACGCCACTTCACAGGTGCTGGGTCGATGGACTGGCATATCTGACAGGAAGTGACAATAGTACGCACCTGTCCCTTTGTTACTGCTGGGTTCACTCTCTTCACAAAGTACAACGTCCTTCTCACACTGGGGTGGCCACGGGAATGGTGAACGTCTGTCACTTGCTGCTCAGTAGGTAGTTCAGCGGCTGCTGCACACACTGTTGGTAATTCCATGGTGTTGGTCGCAGGCATCTTTAACCAACGCTGAGGCACCCATGTGAGGGCATCTGCCTTGTTCTCCCTGGAGGCCACTAGAGCTACTGTGAGGGTTAGCCCGCACTCCTTGACCAGGGATACAATAATGCCGATTCGTCGGCGAATCAACATCTCGCTGGCAGCCTTTGTTTTCAGCCTCGCTCGTCCAGTAAGGCCGTCATTAATCCATCGGTGGACAATGGAAGAGTCGGTCATTAACTCCACTAGACTCATTCGCCACACTAGAGCCACACGTTAGCCTTGGAGGTCAGGCCGTATTGTTGAAGGTGCTCCGCCACGCGACTGGCTGTGACGACATCCTCATTGACGAAGACGTCATCGATGTAAGCTGACGTCCCTCGTTTCACATCGGGGTCTTGCGATAACACCGAGTTGAGGACAGTCTTCATTATCAAAGGGGCGACGTTCAGACCAAAACCCAGACGGGTAAGACAGTACCTGCAACCTTTGTATATAACCGTCTGATACGGCCAGAGAGACTCGTGCATGTGTATCTGTAGGTAGGCCTTCTTCAGATCTATGACAGACACATTCGTACCTTGCCTCCGCCACTCTCTTATTCTGTCGGCACAGACGTCGGAGTCTGCCGTATAGGTGTCTATGTGGATGTTCAGCTCCCTAAAGTCAAGAACAGGTCTTACCTTCCCCTTGTTATGCTGTATAACTGTCATCAGGGGAATCAGCCCCTTTGCTGGGCCGTGCTTGCATTCGTCGTGCGGCACCAACCATCCGTCCTCGACCCACTTATCCACCTCCTCTTCATACTGTGCTCTTATTTCACGAGGCACGGTGTACTCCTCCACTTTATTCTGCAGGATGCCGGGCTCTTCACCCCACGACCACTTCCACGCCGCCGTCCAGGTGTTACTTGCTGCATCATAGGTAGCACTGAAGTCTTGCTCGTCAACTCTTATGTCAGTGGTAGTGCCAGCAACTGCACAGACTGGGGCGTCCTCCACACCAAACCGTACTTGACGATGCGCGGATACCGAAACTCCCCCCCAAGGCCGTGACCCCGTTCATTCCCAACACGAACGGAAACCCTAGAGGCTTGGCACTGACAACGAAAACTTTAACCTCAACAGAGGCACCGTTGCCAAGTTGGAAGCGCACAATACCTGTGCCTTCGCATCTCTGCTCCTTGCCGCTGATGGTCAGAATGGCTACGTCCTCCTTCCTCCACCTCTTGCAACACGAGACGTGAGCCACGCACCGAGAGCACCTGGTGTCCACCAATACTCTGTGCCGGTTCCCGTCCAGCCATACCTCAGCGACAGGTAGCGCCTCATTCACTGTTTGTCCAGAGAGGAGGCTGGCGCTGATGCCTCCCCTCCACGGTCGTTTCCCGGGCATGCTGACGCGATGTGGCCCATGACGCCACAGCGGTAGTTTTCACACCACGTCTTGAAGTGCGTCTGGCGCTTCCCTGACTGCTACCACTATAGGTGTCTCGACAAGCCAAGCAATCCCTGGCAAAGTGGTTCACACCATTGCAGACAAAACACCGTTGACCCGGGGTGGTCTCTGGAATCCCAGTCCTGGCGCCGAGACACACTTCTTGAACACCATATGCGCCGTCGTCGCGAACAACTGCTCTCGCCCGCGCCAGAATTTGAGGCAGGTCTAGTGTCTCCATTCGTGAGCCCGCCCTCAGAAGTTGCCGGACGCTTTCTGGGAGACCAGCAACGAAAGCACAGGCGAGGCCCTTCTCTGGCATCTCTCCAAACAGTGACGCTAGGCGCCTTAACTCTGCTAGAAAGACTCGTCACCTTCTCTCCCCCCTCAAACCACTAACAAGGTTAAAGAGCAATCTGGAGGGTAAACTGTCTTAACAACAAGCTAGTCAATACACAATAAACCAACCTTGTGTATGAATCATTGACATGCAAGGAAGACGGCTTACCCTTGCCACTTCATATTTAACTCATGCCCTCTCCCTCCCCGTACCCAATTTGATGCAAGGGTCATACTATATGCGGAGGAATCTCCTATATGGATCGTCAAAGCCGACACAATCATCCTTCCTTTATAATCTGTTATTACGTAGATGTATCACATAATAGTGAGATATTTGTGTCCTAAGTCCATTAAAACAAGACAGCAGGAGATGGTAATGTAGAATACTCATATGATGGTGGATGGTGGTGGTGACATCCTCTATGTTGATACTAAAATAATTATTCAACCTAATTTTTACTTAATTGTTGCAGTTACAACAAGAGCGCAGAAAGGTAGTAGCAGAACTGGAAGAAGTTCGTCGAGAACGAGATGGACAGCAAAATCAAACTGAACAATTGAGAAGAGAATTAAATTCTTTACGTGCTCAACTTGAAGAAACGGAATGGAGCCTTTGCCAAAAATCAGGTGAGCATGACTAAGATTCCAAAGTCATAGGTATAAAGTACCTTTATATTTAATTCTCTCCACAAACTTTGAAAAAACTGCCAGATGGTCTCAGAGCAAAAGTTTTCTTTGCAGGAGGCTGCAGGGAATTAGTTTCAGTGATCAAGGATGAGGTAGGATCAGTAGACGGTTTTGGAGGAGAAGACACAAGAGTAACGATTGTTTGTTCGAGTATGAATACAACGCAGTAGGGGAGCAAAGTTTGAAGAAGTAGAGGTTTTAGTGTCAGGGTTTAGTAATGAGAAATTGTTAGTCACTGGCACTGAAGGAACTACAGGAGAGGTGAGAAAAGTGAAAGGGGATGAAGGGAGGGAGTAATGGAAGAGGTAATAGGATTAATTGTACTAGATGAAGAAGGAACAAGAGGAGTGGAAGAGGAAGAAGTATGGGTGGAGGATGCAGTAGAGGGAAAGGTAGTGCTATTCGTGTTTCTTTGGGTGTTAGAGGAAATGTGCTGAGAGAGAAGAACCTGTTGGAAGCCACTGTGATAGGTTTCTTGTCTAGTTGAAAGTGGTGGGAAGCAACTTCTGATTCAAAATTGTTGGTAAGAAAGTCTCGGAAGAAGACATTATGTTCTTCGGCAGAGTTTACACAAATCATTAAGTGAGGTACAGAAAGGACATGTAGGATGAGGAATACTAGAAGGAGGGCGGGTGTGTGTTAAATAAGTATGTACAAGGGGAGGTGGATAGTGATGAGAGGGTACACATGAGAGGGTAGGGGAATTTTCAAAACAGGTCAGAGGCGTGTCCAGATCAAACCCAGAAAAATCTGAGGGATAATTTTTTTTTTAGGCTTATTCTCCAATGCCCGTTAGTGGGAGAATTATTCATGATTTCAAAAGCAAACTGGATCATAGTACATAGATTTGGAGATAGACGAGACAGTACGAGTATAAGTATTGTCCTGTATATTACAACTAGGTAAACACAAACACACACACACACAGACGAGACAGTACGAGTATAAGTATTGTCCTGTATATTACAACTAGGTAAACACAAACACACACACAATCTCTCTCTCTCTCTCTCTCTCTCTCTCTATTTGAGGGATGGAGGAGCAGTAATACATTATTGCTCACCATTAATAGTGGAGGGATGTAAAGAAAACATTACCTATTAAGCGTAAGTAACCTAATATAAGAACATCAACAAGTTTCAATAGGTACTGTTAGGTGGCGGCCGTGCGTTGACTGCTGGATCACGTATATATAAAACCAAAATAGAGATTTTTATCATACACAGGGAAGCAATTATTATATACTTTAAAAAAATTGTCTGAAATACCTATCCGTTACTTACATAAATGTTTGTTATATTTGATTCGTAATCATTGCATGAAAAATTTTTATTTCTAAGGTCTGTAGCCGTGGGAGTGTTATATAAACAGGCTGGTAGATAACACTCTTTACTAATATAGTATGACAAGTCAACAGTGGATACAGGGAGTATATGTTGTCGGGTTGACTGTCTGGTGTGTTCTGCTTCCTCTGCTGCTACGCACAACGAGCTCAACTCCTGGGGGCCAAGGCGTTGATGGTATTGATGGCCGTGCGTGACAGTGCATCTGCAACCTGGTTGTTCTTTCCTGCAATATGCTGGATATTAGTCGTGTATTCAGAGATGTAGGTTAGATGCCGCTGCTGACGGGCTGACCAGGGATCAGACACTTTGGCGAAGGCAAAGGTTAGTGGCTTGTGGTTAGTGAAGACTGTAAAATTCCTGCCTTCAATGAAATAACGAAAGTGTCGGATGGCCAGGTATAGGGCTAGGAGCTCACGGTCAAAAGCGCTGTACTTCTGCTCGGGGAGCCTCAGGTGGCGACTGAAGAAAGCGAGGGGCTGCCAACAACCATTAATCAGTTGTTCGAGTACTCCACCAACTGCAGTACCAGATGCATCCACTGTGAGAGCTGTGGGAGCGTTGGGTTGTGGGTGAACGAGCATAGCTGAGTTTGCTAGTGCCTGCTTAGCGTTGTCGAATGCAGTCGTTGCCGTGGTATTCCAAAGGAGCTCTTTTGTTTTGTTGGCTAGTAGCTTAAACAGTGGTTGCATGATCCTGGCGGCGGCTGGCACGAAGCAGTGGTAGAAGTTAACCATGCCGACAAACTCTTGGAGTCCTTTAACCGTAACAGGTTTGGCGATGTCCAAGAAAGTTGATGGAGGTAAGGCCAAACTGACATTTAGCGAGGTTGATAGCCAGTCCATGCTCGCTCAGCTTCTGACAGACCTGCTTCAAGTGTGTGCGGTGTTCGTGGTGGGAGCGGCTGGCGACGAGGATGTCATCGAGTCCATGAGGCGTTGGAAGGTTTGGGCAGCATTTTTAAGACCGAATGGCATACGTAGGTACTCAAACAGGCCAAACTGAGTAATAATTGCAGTCTTGGAGATGTCGTCTGGGAGGACCGGGATCTGATGATAACCACGTACCAGGTCGATCTTTGAGAAAATCTTGGCACCGTCCAGGTTTGCCGTGAAGTCCTGGATGTGAGGGACAGGGTAACGGTCGGGTGTTGTGGCCTCGTTCAGACGGTGGTAATCTCCACAAGGTCTCCAGCCCCCAGACGCCTTAGGGACCATATGAAGCGGCGATGCCCACGGGCTATCTGAGCGGCGCACTATGCCCATTTCTTCCATCTTGTGAAACTCTTCTTTAGCTAGTTGAAGCTTGTCTGGTGGAAGCCTCCGTGCGCGTGCATGCAGTGGTGGACCGCTGGTGGGGATGTGATGCTGAACTCCGTGCTTTGGGCTTGTCGTGAACTGAGGAGTTACGATATCCGGGAACTGGGCTAGGATCTTGGCGTACTCGTTGTTGGAGGAGATCACCAAGCCAAGACGAGGCGCAGTGAAGTTGGCGTGGTGTAAGGCCATAGACTCAAAAGTCTTCGAGTTGACAAGACGTTTGCCTTTTACGTCGACTTGTAGAGAGTGTGCTCGAAGGAAATCGGCGCCAAGCAGCGGCTGTGAGACATCAGCGATGGTAAACTCCCACTTGAATCGATCGAAGTGAAAGTTGAGTGGGATCATGCGGACCCCGTATGTTCTAATGCTGCTTCTGTTGGCGGCGATCAGGGGAGCACCCAACATTTCCGGAACGAGTGTCGGTGCCGGAGGGGGGTATAACACTGATTTCTGCTCCTGTGTCCACGAGAAAACGCCGCCCAGAATAATGATCCCAGATGTGAAGGAGGGGTTTTCGGCCGGCTGCAGTTGCCACTACAGACGGCCGGCTGTGGCGTTTCCCGAATGCGTGCAGGGAGGTCGGCATCGGCGGGCATCAGCACCCCACCGCTGATGGTAGTAGCACCACTTGGTCTTGTTGGTGGCCATTGTAGTTTCTGCGCCTGGGACCACCCGTTTCACTGGATGAGGAATAGTTGTAACCCGGCTGACGATGGCCCCGTCTTGCTGTTTTGCTTGCCACAGAACGTCTGCACGAGCTGCTAATTTTTGAGGGTCGGTGAAATCCTCATCAGCAAGAAGCAAACGGATGTCTTCAGGCATCTGCTCAAGGAAGACTTGCTCGAAGAGGAGGCAAGATTTGTGTCCATCCAACAGGGACAGCATCTCGTTCATTAACATGGATGGTTTACGATCACCAAGGCCATCCATGTGTAGTAGTTTTGCCGCTCTGTTGCGGCGGCTGAGACCGTAGGTTTTATTTAGGAGTGTCTTGATTCCTTCGTACTTGTCCGTGGCTGGAGGATCACGAAGGTAATCGATGATTCGTCCTGCAGTTTCTTGGTCCAGAGCGCTGACGACGTAGTAGTACTTGGTTATGTCGGCAGTTATCTGGCGGATGTGGAACTGGGCTTCGGTTTGTTGAAACCATACTTGAGGCTGAGTGGTCCAGAAGGTGGGCAGTTTCAGCGCGACTGCATTCTGTTCCATTTTTTTCTTTTCCAAGTATGACGGAATCTAAAAGAGGCCGTTATAGATTTCCGGGGTCACCAATGTAGCCGTGGGAGTGTTATATAAACAGGCTGGTAGATAACACTCTTTACTAATATAGTATGACAAGTCAACAGTGGATACAGGGAGTATATGTTGTCGGGTTGACTGTCTGGTGTGTTCTGCTTCCTCTGCTGCTATGCACAACGAGCTCAACTCCTAGTCGTCGTTGATTGGTCGACCCACATCACATCCTGCTCACTCGAATGCTTCGAGCTGGCGAACGATGACTCGAGACCAAGGTGGTGGCTGGAGCTGGTAAACGACGATTCGAGACCAAGGTAGTGGCTCAATCCGCCACAGGTCAATCATAAAATTGAATAATAGAATAAAGCAATAATAATGAAATCAAACCAACATAAACCATAGAATAGAATATATAAAAATTATTCAAACCGAAAGTAAAGCCTAAATAAGCCATAGAAAAAAGAAAAATTGATTCAGAACAGACCTAGGTAGATATTGGTTCACTAACAGAATGGTGAACGATTGGAATAGGCTGGGTAGACACGTAGTAAGTGGCGAGTCAATAGCTTTAAAAGACGGTTGGATCAGAGTATGGATAGGGATGACAGGTGGGATGGATAAATATTGGATTATTCCAAGGGTGGCAGACGAGGAACTGCCTCGTGTAGGTCATCAACTGGCCTCTTGCAGTCTCCTCTATTCTTATGTTCTTAGATGCTGCCACATCACCTTCCATCTAGCCCAACATGTTGTCACTGTGTCCTTCCTTCTTCCAGTCTTCCTTTTCACTTTTATTTCTCTTCCTTTGCATCCTAAAAAAGAATGATAGGGTTATGTTGAGCAAGAAATTGTGATTTGTAATACATTATCTGAGAAGTCAAGACTAGAGGGTGCCAAGGTTGTTGATACAGTGATGATGAATTATATGTTTGATTTTGATTACCTCTATAGAGTAAGACTTGAATGCCCATAAGATTCTGAAATCAGGTTGAATGGAGAATGCAATGGAGGAGATGCATTAATAAAAGTATCTCAAGGAACACAACTCTTTACCAGTCAAGCCATGATAATCACTTAGACTCTAGTAGATGTTAGTCAGCCTTGACTCTCCTGCTGCAATATGGTGTGTGAGAAGGTAAACAAACATAAGCATAAAACAACAACAGATGCTTACACCACCAATAATGTTTCAGTTTTAGAATGACAATAAAATATTCTACAATCTGTCTTGTAGTCAAGATGCATAATTCTACCTTCTCAAAGTATAAAAAATAAGACCATATTTTGTTCCCAAAACATTAATGACTTCCTTTATTTCTTCTGCTAACGACGTTCAGTGGGATTATGTTTTCACGTGTATATTTGTTTGTTTGTTTGTATGTTTGTCAGTATGTTAGCAACTTCCTGACAACACTAGGCATTGCAACCTCATGAAACTTCATCAACATTACTCCCTATCCTAAAGATACTAAGTCAAAGGTAGTGGTAAGGAAAAATTACACATCGCCAATGGTATTTCCATTTGACGGTATGATGGGCGCTACCTTCAGCAGTGCTCCTCTAGTTACATAACTATAGCTTTTGATATTTAGCTTCATAATTTTCATAACGGACTGGTTTATGTTTCAGGAGAGATCTCATTGTTGAAAACTCAACTCAAGGATTCCCAAGGAGATCAGACAACACGTGGACATGAATTGCTACACTTACGGGCACAGGTGCGGCAGTACCAGACTGAAGTTGAGCGTCGTCGGGCAGAAATAAACTCCTTACATGAATTGATGGCGCAACAGAGGAGGGAATCTGATGAGTTGCGTTTACAGTTAGACCAGGCTCAGCAGCAACAGTCACAAGCACGGGCCCATGATCAAGATCTCAGTCTCCAGATGGACAAGTTGAAGACTGAGGTTGAGGCCATGAAAAAGGAATGTGAACTGCAAAGACACCAATTTGAAGAGGAAAGAGTGAGATGGATTGAGGAGAAGGAGAGAGTGATACGATACCAGAAGCAGCTACACCAGAACTATGTTGCCATGTTTGGCCGTAACCGTCAGTTAGAGGAGGAAGTGGCAAGACTGACAGGAGTACCTCTACCCCCATTAAAGACATTAACCCCTCCCAAATTCACAGCTGCTTATGCTGATATTAGAGAGTCTCCCTCTGCCCTTCAGTTGCCGAGCGAGTCTCATTGTTGATGGAGGAAGGTGAAGAAACTTCATTACTAGTTTAAGAAAATTATAAATTCTTATTTAGTAACTTTGTTGGATGATACCTCATTAATTATTTTAATGTGTATTCCTCAACGGTGAAGTCACTTAAATGAAGTGTTACAGTAATTATCATTTCTTTGTTTTATCACTGAGTATGTTATTTTATATATAAAAAACTTAAAGGGGATTGGGTAGCTAGGGGTAAATATCATACATATGCCTTAATATCAACTATGGGCAAAGATGAACTTGCGTCTTGTACTATATATATATATAAAATACACCTATGAATCTAAACAGATAGGGAATGCTATATTTTCTCACCTTTAAAGATTCATGATTAAGTCGTGCTCACCATTTTCATGTACTAAAGTAACAGTTTAGGTATCATACAGATTACTGTAAATTAACTGTATAGAACCCATAAGTGAATTTACATACTAAACTACATTGAATTGTTTTAGTGTCTAGCCAAAGGTTATATCTAGTTTCAATGTATGTCTAGGATTACAGCACCATAGTTTTTTTTATGAATGTTATATATCCAGTCAAGTGTGTGAGTGGTTTGATATGTCAAGTACAGAATTTTAATAAATATATATTTATTACTTATATAATGCTGTAAGCAATACTGCATTAGTTGTGGGTTTTTTAGTGGTTTAGTAATCTTAATGGTGAATATTTAGTCAAAGTTCCTCTATTAGTCAAGCTGATTATGGCTGCCCTCATTATTTTAAATCAGTGTAGAAAGACTTCTTGTGCACTGTTGCAATGGGAGAAGAAAGCAGTCTTGTCAGACACCCAATTCCTGATTTTGTGGGTTATTAACACTATTGCACATGTGACATGATTATCCAGACTTCCAAGTTAGTTTCTCATGCACAAGTATATTAGCATGCACGAACCTGACATGGTGAGGCTCAGGCTCACTACCAACTGCTCCATGCATCTTTCTGTGCTCCTTTTTTTCTTCAATGTGACAAGTGAAAAATAAAAGATTAATAACAAGAACTGTATGCATTTGGAGACATTAGTGATACCAATTAGAATTGTGCAAAATGTAATTTTCTTATGACTTCGAAAAAGGCAGTTAATAAGAGCTAACTTGTTTCTAAAGCTGGACCTCAAAATGTTTTAATGAATGATGGCTGAGTTGGAAAAAAGTTATATACTTACTATGGTAACCTACATTTTATATTTAAATTTATATATTTTTTCCATTGAGACTAATGAACAGTGAAAACATAGGTAATTATTGTTGTATATAGTTTTTCTTCAGGTGTATTTTTAACTAGTCCCATAACAGGTTTCATTATTTCCTTACTTCTATGTGAAGGAATCAAAAGAAATTAGCATCATGAACTAGAGGTTTCTGTGACATAAGATAATGAAGCTGTACACCAAAAATTATTGATTTTTTTCATCAACTGCCACCAGCTTCACCCAGCACACAACACAAATGCAAGAGGCAAATGCAAAGTTTCAAACCCCATGTGCTAAATGTTACTAATTTAAAACATGAGTAAGTAATACATTGCACATTTTGAACAATGACAAAACTTCCCTAGAGCTGAGAGCCACATGCTGTTTTACTGTTAAAACTGAAAAAATGTGGATGCAGCAAAATGACTACTTTACTTATGCAAGATTATCTTAATTTGTATCATGAAGAACTGCTACCATGACTGAGTAAACAAAAGACTTGGTCTTATTTAAATTAATCCTGTGTACAAAATGTTCAGATTATTGACATCTAGATATTGAAGTTTTACAACACTTCAGTTGTCTGTAGTAAACCATGAAAAATATTCCAACTCTTTGTGCAGGTATAGTAAGATATTAGCACAGTATTGAGGAGGACAATAATATTCTGAAACTGATTATATATGAATTATTCAGACATTAGGTTTCAGTGTATCATTTTTCATTTATGACAAAAAGTTTAAACAAGTTAACTGGAACAATATTGTAATATATGACCCTTAACTTAGTTTGAATTAACATTTGTGGTAATATAAAGTCAGTTGCTACACTGAAAAAGAAATATATATGTCGGCTGATTAATGGTTAATTATGTTTTATTACAGATAATTCTCCATAATCAGCAAAAATAAACTTTCAACATCAACGAGCATTTTGTATCCCCTATGTGTATCTATCTATCTGAATCCCGTTGCCAAGAACTCCCTTTAGTAAATTTCCAGAAATGCATCCTTGGTCCGCATCCTTCAGAGACTCGCCATGTTGTTACTTAAACAGGAGGTGTTCAGTGTTCACACTCCCAAACAGATTTTTTTTCTAATCTAATCTAACAACAGTGGCTCCACACACTCTTCTAAAGGTTGCGAGTTCGATCCTGGCTCATGGCAGTTTTCTTACCACCCACTATTCTCTTCTTTTCCTGAAGTGTGAGAGCCGTGCTATGAGGATGCGAGGCTACGAGATCATTCATGAATAATTTGAAGGGTGAAATGGGCATGGTACATCCTCCCTCTTCTATTGCCCTTACTCCTCATGATTATCGGGAGCAGTCCAGTTATATACCCCACTTACATTTGGCTCACCATGACTAGTTATGAAAATTCAAATTAAGAGGTGCGTTGGGGAATGCACCTAAAAACATTCATCCCTTAGACTTCCCTGGTTTTGACAAGGACATACTCTGATCTCGGCTCTGAAAACTCCCACATCTACCAACTAGTCCACTCCCTCGTGCCTTCTACTTCCTCTTGTACCTGCTTCCCTAACCCCAACCCCTCCTACATTCATATCATCCTCTATTATAACCACCTTTGAACCATATATACTTGCAAAACTTAAAATCATTGATCAACCCTCTACTCTGACCTCTCCCTCTTCTATAACCAAGACTGTCCCTTCCTCCTTTCATCCTCGCCCACGCCCATCCACAACCACTAATCACCTTCCTTTATCCACCCTCCTTGGTCCTCACCAGTGGAACAAATACTTCCATATCCCTGCTTTTACTCCCTACTCAGATAACACTTTCCAATTTCAAAAATGCATCCAAAGACAGGTGGGAAGGATAACCTTCCTCACACGATATAGCAAATCTTACCTAGTCATTGTTGACTCAGAATCCCAAACTCAAGCTATGCTCACCCCTAAAGACCTTGAAGGGAAACATTTTTCAGTGTCCCCTCATACCCAACTGAACGCTTGTACTGGTACCGTTCTCATACCCCATGAAATCTGCCCAGTGGACGTCATTTGGCTCGACTGATCCTCTTCTGACCTCTTTAAACTGATTGCAGACAAGCATAATATTGTTCAAGTATCCTGCTCTACCATTAACCCTTGTAGCCGCTTTCATCCTTACATCCCCCCGTACCG
>JAPQNM010000003.1:39203454-39215954 GCA_029783475.1 Metacarcinus magister | reverse complement strand
CCTCTGGCGTTCCCTCTTCCCTTGTGTCAGTCCTCCTTCCCTACACCATAGCCTTCTGCTGTCCTATCATCTCTTCTATCAGCCCTCTTCAGAACTCTCTCCCTGCTCCCACCCTCCCACCCTAGTCGCTCTTTTCTTCGATAAATCTCTCTCTCTCTCTCTCTCTCTCTCTCTCTCTCTCTCTCTCTCTCTCTCTCTCTCTCTCTCTCTCTCTCTCTCTCTCTTTTACCCGGTTTTAAGATGGATTAAGGAAAGAAATCGATGGTGTAATAGGGCAGGAATGAGGTAATCTTACATCTAAAGCCTCCACTATGGCATTCCGGCCTTTACCACCAGAATGGAAGCTTATATTGAACGAGAGCAAAGGATCGTTGTGGAGGGTTCTTGGACATGTTACGCGTAGGGAAGGGGAGCATCAGGAGCTTGTACCAACTAATGGGATAAATGTCCAAGAAGATACAACCATATTATACTAGTATGCAAAAGAAATGTGTTAGTAAACATTTATCTATGAGTGACCAATTATTTAGGTGTTATACCGTAGTTATATGAAAACATTCAATATTGGGCAAATTTCCAGGTTTCTATAGCTTTTTGGAGATGCGTATGTGACCTAAAGGTAAGGAGCCCATTCATAAGTTTGGTTGCCAAGGAACTGGTGGTATTGTGGAGGAAGAAAATATCTTTAAATTGCTGCAATGATAAAAGGAATCATTTGAATGTATTGTGTGACCATCTGTGGACGAGGAACAATTTCAGCGTATGGTGATAAAAACAATTTAATTTTCATTCGTAAAGGATCAGTAATACATATATGTGTATATACATAATATACATAATATATATATATATATATATATATATATATATATATATATATATATTCAAAATTTCACTGATCTATTTCCTCTTGATTCACAATACTGTTCGTTTCCATATTTTCAAGTTGCTTAAACAATCGCCCTTTGTGCTTATTCTTACCAGCCATGTTGACGATGCCATGAGCAACTGTCATAATCTTCATCATAAGCATTACAAACCCCGAGCATATATTTCATTTAAGACAATGTTAACTACTCGGCTGATGGCAAATAAATATACGAACGAATAAATATATAAATAGACAAATAAAAACATGACTACAAACACATGTCCCAGATATTTCTAAGGATTTGGTAACTCGCAGCGGTAACTGGACCATCTTCCCTCACGACCACTGTGATTGAACAGAGCTGTCTGAAGCGTCCGATGCCTCATTACATTAAGATCTCGAACACATCACAAGGATTCCTGCAAACATGACGTTGTGTCAGACTGATTTTGGGTTACGAGTATAAGGCAGTGGAACAACTAAACTTATTGACGACATCATTCTGATCAACCTACTTTACCGTGAAGCCGAGAGAAGTTTCGAGACATCACGAACTGTGGTCATTTGCGTTTCTGCCCTTGTTATTCTACTCCAGACATTGGTTCTTATGTTCAAATAAAATATCGCGCATTTCAACCACAAAGTGCTTGAAGTTGAATGAAAAACAATATTTAGGAGATGCCTCAAATCACCGCCTTGACGTCAGAGGAAGTAAAATTAAATGTAACAACTGTAACCATGCATTTGATATACCGTGTCGTCAATCAATACATTTTATATTTCCATTGAAGTACTTAGTTAAAGGTAGGTAGTAAAGCATTAAGTTTGTTTCATCGAGTGTGTTGATCGTTCTCTCATGTCGCGCCTCATGATTACAACGATGATGAAGCACTGTTAAAAAAGTGTAGGTTTACAGCAGCAAGGTGTTCGCGTGACTTTACTTTTTTCTTTTTTAGTGTTCAAGGTACGAACACACGCACGCACGCACACCTAAACCTAAACCTAGACATATGAAAGAGAGAATTTCTCTTTTTTCTACTGGACCAACGATCTTAAAAGACTACCAGCCAAAGAGGTAAAAAAGTGCTTTGAATAACGTAGAAAAATGTGACTAAAAGTAACAACAATTACATCAATACTTTAGACTTGTAACAACCCAAACTTTTTGTTACTCCTTAGAAAATGTCAGTCTCCTCGACTATACAAATGTCATATCATTATATCTATATAAACAAAACTAATTTAGCTAACATGGCGGCTGCGTCTCCTTCAACTCTTTAAATGACGACCCTTTAACCTGACAAAGGAAGTGGACTCCCACTCCCCCCTTTACCTACCTCTACAGGATATCATAGTCATATATTTACCTTATTGTGGAGGATGTCGTGTGGTAACAGTCCAGCGTAAGAGGCTACAGTCAGGTGAAAATATTCCCCACAGTGGCATGGTCTCCCAACACCAGCTGAATCGAGCAGAGACAACCGGTGCAAGTATGAACCATCTTGAAAGTTTTGTCGCCTCTTTCTGGTTACCTGCAAAGTAGACAAAGTTACAGTAAAGAAAAAAAAATTACTAAGCTCAGATAACAACTTGAATACGTATGGAATAACGAAGCCGGTCAAATAAAGTAATGAAATGACTTATCACAATATTACGTATACGTAACGAATAATAAATATAAATACAAGCACTATGCAACCTTCCTCTCAGCTCGAGGGTGGGGCAAACAACATTTCATAAAAAAAATTAAAATGCGTTCCAGCTCGTTGCTCATCAATCTTTACCTTTATTCGAGATATCATAATAACAGCAGGCAGGCAAGTAATTTGTTTGGTTACCAAATTTTTAAAAGATTGAAATTATAAAGATTAAGATTTGTTTAATGATGTGGATGCGTACAAATGGTGGATCCTCATTACGCTGCTTGTTTTTTGCTTAAACAACCTTGCTATCCACAAAGTATGAAAAACACCAAGTCACTTCAAAAAATTAAACATAACTGAAAGGAAATATCGATGAATTACCGTGATGGAGTTTCCTTGGCATCACGCTATTATATATGATGGTCTTCGCTGCAAATGTTTGAATATAAACTTTAAAAACATTTATTTATATGCTTTTCTTGGTCTGGATCCGAAAAAAAGAAAAATCAATGTTCCGATCCGTTAATGGACGACGAAAATTATTGCGTTAGAAAAAGTTTCCGCATCGCTCGTCGTGTAATCGCTCTGCACGGTTATGACAAGTGAATTAAACTTTCAGTATTTGGACTGTATCCGTAACCCTCCGCGAGATTATATTTGATGCTTTTCACGTATTTGCGAAAGCCAACTAGCTTTGTTTGTATGCAGTCACACAGTCGTGAATTCAAATCTATTTAAAATATTTTCAGCTACCACAGTTCAGTCCAACAATGTAGCATGAGCAATGACACGTTATTTTGTTTAAAGCGTGAATATACCTCTTTGGACAGGATGAATACATAGATACACGCACGGGTCATCACACTTCAAATGATCCCAGGGGTACAGAGTGTAAGGTGTATTAGAAGTTAGCCTGGGGTGATTAAGGTGGAAAGTGTTCGAACAACTACCTGTTACCGCCGTCCAATGACTGACACACTTTACAGTCTTCACAAAGATAACGAGACGGACTGTCTATACTTACGCGCTAAGCTACCCATTACACACTAATATCTTACAGGTTACGTCCTCAAGAATGTTGTACATACCTTTAATCTTCATGGATATATATGAATTACAGTGTTAACGGGTAACGGTACTATATAAACCTTATATTCTGATGTAAAACTTTTCATGGTGTTGGAACCCTTCCTGACCACTATGGTGTAGACCCATACGATGTACGTGTTGGTGTAGTATTCGTCACTATTTGTGTTTTAATATCTTTAGTGACAATTATTTGTTCTTTGTTCTTTGTTTCACTATATGAAGGACGTAAGGTAAGAGGAAAATTAAACATTTGATACACATTCATACTACTGAAAAAATATTAGCATACATATGTATATCTTTAATAAACATATCTAGTGTTATTGATGTTATGAAGATTTAAAGTCCCTCCTGTTTACCCTGAAACATCCTTAAGTAGGTCCTGAAGTTCTCAAAACATTTAAAATGTTTAAGCAAGTTAGGTATTAAGCCCACTTAAGTGCAATGTCTTACAACTCTTCCCGATGCAACAGGTGATATCTCCTACTACAGCCATGTCATGCTTCACGGCAGTGAAGCCATTCCTCAAACTGGCCCTTTCACTGCTGCTGCGTCGGGGACACAAGCGAGCGGCCCAGCACAGCACTAACTTTACTTTGCCACATGAACCCCGTCCGCCCTCATCCCACTTACCAGAGTTCGATATCCCGTAGAGGTCAATAATGCAGCTTCCCAGCGTACCTCCCACTAACTCGGTCAGATGGGAGCTAATGCAGTCCTCCCCCTCGACCGGCCACCCGCCTGCACGGACCACTGCCATCCCTCTGGCCGGCGGCAGGCGAGTCCTCTCCACTGATCCGAAGCGATGGTTCGAAGCACGGCGGGAACACAACTTCAGTAGAGGCTATACGAAAGACCCTTTGCAGTATATTTTCAACAGCAATAACGCTTAAAGTATAAGTCTTTCATAAAACTTTAAAAATACTACAAGATGGCATTGTACTACAATACGAGGCGAAGCAAACCATCACAAAGTTCAATATAACACATAAAACCTGACATGAAACACCCGAACTTTGAACGAAACGGTCGACTCCATGAGACGATTGAATTCAAAACATTGGTCACTGTCACGCGGACCAGATAAGGTGCTTCTGGCCAAGACCAACGAGCACAATCTCGCCTCCAGTGACCAGAATAGGAAGGCTAAGCACTGTGATCCCCGACATATATCACTGTCTCGTTACACTAAACCATGGCGCCGATGCGAAAAATATGAGCAGAGTTGCCACGCGTAGCGGATGAAACAGCACGATAATTTGTTGCTATTCTTATCTGCAAGAAAAATCGAAGACATAAGATTAAACTTCTTGTTACATAATTTCCTTGCCTTCTTTCCTCCTAAAGGTACAATAGTTTACACTACACATTTTGTACTTTATTAACTTAATCCTCGTTATGATTCATGATTCTAACAACGTTTGTTCGAATCCTCGCCAGAGGAGACAACGCGCTAAGCTTGCCGTTGGTGAGGATTAACATTTGGAATTAACCTAGCAGTTAATTCTCCCTTAGTCAATAGAGGGATACATGCTGAAGCATTATCTGGTAAACTGTTTTAAGTTACAGCCAGCCCTGCTTCCTTGGATAAAACATATGTATTGCCACCGTGTGCTTCATGGGCAAGGAAACAAAGGGAAAAACCATAGTGAGGCTCAGTATGGTGCATGTTCCTCTCAATTTACCATAAACTATATAATTTGAGAAACAAAGATATCATCCATGAAATATTGTACAAATATTCTCCTCTCTCTCTCTCTCTCTCTCTCTCTCTCTCTCTCTCTCTCTCTCTCTCTCTCTCTCTCTCTCTCTCTCTCTCTCTCGTACTTTCTCTCTCGTACTTTCTATTCCTTCAGTCGCTTCACTGACTATGTAATGAATCGGCTCATCTTTCTTCTATTGACTGCCATTCTTCCACATCCTGAAGAACTTTTACATATTAATACTAGTAAAAACGGATTAATTTTTCAAACTATTGTTTCTCATCAGTATTTTCGTGTTTCCTGTTACTGCTGCGACTGCATATTTGTGGTTGTTTATTTTCCTAACAAATTTTTCCATGCTCGATTAACATGTACTGGTAACTTTTCACAGCTAGTTACGAGGCCGAGAAGACGTGATGACCTAAGATTTATCCTGGCATTGAATTGCTTCCTGGTACTCACGCTTCCCACTGTACTACTCTCTCCTCTGCGCCACATGGGACAACATAGACGTGAATTTTTAACTTATGTTTTATCAAGGTAATATCTTTCCATGTAGAGTGAGGAAGCAATCTGAAAGTGCCTATAATACCATCTCTATACATCACTTACCATTCTAAAAAAGTATTACATCCACAGTATTGTCAGATGTAAAGTCTTGTTGTATCTATCTATTTATTTATACTCTCGATATTTCTGGGTAATATTACATCCTGCCTCTCCTTACTGGGTGTACAATTCTTCCTAAAACAAAGAATAGATATGAACGCTTCTATCACAGGCTGTATTAAGGGTTTTTTTCAGCAGAGCACGAGCTATCAACGTGCCTCTGAAGCGTTTATCTGGCAGGAGGCGGACGATGATAGAGAAGAGGGAGGGATGGAACTTCAGGAGACTAAAGAGATCCATTTGACCTTTCCTCCTCCTCTTCCTCTTCTTCCTCTTCTTCCTCCTCTTCCTCTACCTCCTCCTCTTAGCCCCTTTTTCCTCCTTCTCCCCTTCTTATCCTCATCTTCCACCTCCTCCTTTGGCCGATTCCCTTCCTCCTTCTCCTCCTCCTCCTCCTCCTTCTCCGTCTCCTCCTTCTGATGCAATTGATTTTTTCTCTCTCACCATCTTTGGTTTTAATGAGGAAGGATATATGAAGAGAGACAAAGAGATAAACTCAAATATATAAAGTTATACTAGAGGAAGAGAAGAATGTGAAACGAAAAGATACACGACGAGAGAGGAAAAAACAGGAAAAGAGATACGAGTTAAAGAAAAGAAGAGGTAGAGTTGGCTACACGTCGCACAGTCTTATCGAGGTTTAAGGAGTGATGTTATGGTGGTGTGCGTGTTATCACAACTGGGTACTGAGGCGAGAGAGAGAATGTCCTCAGTACAGGCTGTTCTTGGTGGAAAGGAATGTGTGGGGGTGTTTTACGTAATATCTGGGTGTAAAAATATGTTATATCTATGTGTTAATTATTTATATATACATACATGTATCTATATATCTATTTGTATGAAGATGAGTGGGTGAAAATTAATACAATATGTCAACACGAAAGTTTGATTTGATGTGATGATATTTTTGTTTGTGTGTGTGTGTGTGTGTGTGTGTGTGTGTGTGTGTGTGTGTGTGTGTGTGTGTGTGTGTGTGCTAATGTGCATACACTTCCCACCGTTAACATTGGTGATGCACATTCTCCGCCCACAGCTACCGAGTCAATACGTTGCTATGAAGCCAGCGAGGAAAATACACCTTCTTGACGATCGATGAAAGCAATAACGTAAGTAGAGACAACAAAAAAAAAAACAATGATATGGTAAGTCCTCTTTAGAGTGGCTTAATCAGACATTAGAAACCATTACTTGGCTTATCTGCTGTTATCTGTGAGGCAATTACGAGAATCCATCATTGATACCAGCTAAACTCTGGTAATAACGATGCAGCACTTTACTAAATAGGAAAACATTGTAGTCCCTTGGTTGGTGACAGCTGCACCACCAAACTGAGCGGCTCGATTATGATCAGCTGATAACTTAATGGCTGGAGTTAATTGAAGGGCAAAAAAGTTTATCTCCAGTTGTTGTTGATGGTGTGTTGGGGAACTGTAATGCGCTTAAATGCATTTTGATTTTATCTTTATAGCATTGCTTTGTTTTGTCGTGTGTTATGTGGCGGCTCGTAGTGTTTGACGCCTTGCCGCCCAACTACAACTGGCTTTGATTGTGATAGTTCGGCAGTGGCGGCGATGTTGGTGGTGATGTTGGTGGTAGTTATAGCCTTTGATGGAGGTGGTGGTGATGGTGGTGGTGATAAAATACAGAGGGTGGTGTTGGACTGTGACTTTAACCGTAGTAGTGTTGTTTGTGGTAGCGGTGGTGATGGTGGTGGTTATGGTGGTCGTTATGGTGGCTAATAGAGCAGGTGAACGAACACAAATAACATCCCCGCGGGTCGTCTCGTCAGCTGGAAAGACCTGAAGGTTCGAACTCTTCTCACCAGTCATAGCTGGCCTGCGGACCGAACTGAATCACCTCGATATCCGGATGAGACGCTTAGGCCATACACTGTACAACTTTACTACACAGGAAACTAAACTCTAAGAGCGACATGGTGGAAATAAAAGTATCAATGAAAGCGATAAAAAAAACCTTATGAATGGCGTGTGAAAGGAAAAAAAAGATACATAGGATTTACCTCGCAGGGTGACAAAATAATTTTTCTTTTTATATAACGCACGTTTAAATCCAGCAACTTCTTTTTTCACCGTTGTTTTATTGCTACTGTCGCAAAGAAAGTAGCAGTATGTAAAGGTTTGCTGCCGTGGTGCTGGTTGTAGCAGTGTGAGTGATAGTAACAACACTGACTGTAGTTTTGATGACAGCGGTGCATCTAGTGGTAGTGACGGTGGCAGCAGCGACGGAGACAGCGGAGTCTTCACCGAATTCTGTACGCGAAGAAAAGCCTTTACCTTAAACCCATCACTATCACCTTCAACCCTTTACCACCACCACTGACACCACCGCCCACAACACTAACGCCACCACCCTATCCGCCAGCCTCCAAAACACGACAGGGAAGACAAGTGCTATTTCACACACTTTCTTACGAGTGGTGGGCCGAAGAACACCCCGTTTAGAGTTGCGTGAGCCCTGAAGATCAACTTTAAGTCCCCGCCTCCAGTGCCCGATGATAGAGGGCTCCAGACGGCGCCAGGAATCTCGACCATCTGTAATGAAGATTCCAGTAAGGTCCAGATAGCGTCTAATATTCCCTTGGCCACATTCTTAGCTCTAATACGGCTGTTGCTATTCCAGGGTGCATTTTCATCCTTTGCTTAACCACCGCTTCGAAAATCATCCGTCCTCTGCGCCCTTCCCCACGCCATCTCGTCATGCTTGTAAATTCGTCACGTGTGTTGTGAGGTGCACGTACTCAGCGTCACGTTCTTCTTCTACTATATGTTTTCGTCCTTAAGCCAAAATCATTTCTCTTCTTTCCTCAACCTTGACTCATCACTCCTTCCTCCCCGATCTTGTCCCGCTGGTAAGTTTGTCAGAAGTGTGAGGGAATTACTTACTCAACGACATGTTTTTACTCCTAGTACGTATATTGCTTCACTGGGTTGTGGTTTTACACTTTGCTCATCCACAACTACTAACATCATCCGTCCTTCTTCCTCGACAATGTCACGACCACAAGTTTTCAATTTGTCAAAAGTGTGGTGAGGTGTGTGGCTATGTACCCAGGCTTGGTTTTATATCATTATTATTGCACAACACACACACACACACACACACACACACACACACACACACACACACACACACACACACACACACACACACACACACACACACACACACATCGTAATACACCACGACCAAAACAAACGAGACGACCAATTCATCATTTTTCATCAATCAAAACATATTTTCAAAACAAGTCTTATTCCTGCATCCTCTTTTATGATCAAATACTGTCACGATCCTCATTGCTAACTAACGTCGTTACAAAAACACTAACAATCTGAGAATACGAAAAGAAATTGACAAAACGGACATTCTTATCACCATGAGTTGCATCTTACAAAAGTGAAGCTTCGTTAATAACTCCTTCAGAAGATAATTCGCAATCATTCTCACCTTCATCAGGAGGCTGGTGACGGTGGGAAACTTAAGGGACTCTCTGTTTCATGTCGGTGAGACGAAAGGAATTTTGGGGAAGACGGGAAGGAGGTTATAAGGAAGGAGGAGGAGGAAGAGGAATCAGAAAGATGGAATGGTAGAGGAAGGGAAAAAAGTTTGATGCAAAATTAGAAGAAGAAAAAAACAACATGTGGACAATAGATATTACTTTATATTTGAAGGGTAGTGAGAGAAAGAAATCCTAAAATTAAAGAAGATCAATCCTTATGAGATGGTGAATACGTCTTGGGCACATAAAAAAAATGAATAATTAAGATCAGTCTCAACGTAAATGAATTGCTCCTTAATTACCACGAACAAGGGTTGTCAATTTAGCAGAATATAGTGCACATCTACAAGAGGTTCTCATTGGGGGATGAATAAAGTAGCAGTGAACTCTATTATGCCAAGTGAAACACTGCCTGGTTGTCTATGTATTTAAAATTGAAAGTCATTGGCGAAATGTATTTGCCTATCAATTGTCGTGTGTGTGTGTGTGTGTGTGTGTGTGTGTGTGTGTGTGTGTGTGTGTGTGTGTGTGTGTGAGAAAACGTCTTATACAAGTGCCACCTCCATCCACACAGTGCCACATCCATCCACACAGTGCCACATCCATCCACACAGTGCCATCTCCATCCACACAGTGCCACCTCCATCCACACAGTGCCACCTCCATCCACACAGTGCCACCTCCATCCACACAGTGCCACCTCCATCCACACAGTGCCACCTCCATCCACAAAGTGCCACCTCCATCCACACAGTGGCACCTCCATCCACACGGTGCCACCTCCATCCACACAATGTCACTTCCGTCCACATAAAGCCATGTCTATTCACACAATGCCAATTCTGTCTAAAGAGTGTCATTCCCGTCCACACTGTGCAATTTCCCCCAAAGTTCCATCCTTGCGTCAAAGAGTGCAAGATTCGTTGGCCATTAGGTAGTTACGAGTACAGTGGTCGCAGCATTTAAGCGTGGCCGCCCCCGTGTAAAGGCTGGTGAGGCGTGCAGGCGTGGCTGTTGCCGCTCGTCTCATTCCCTTGTTATGTCATGCAAATGTGCTATTCCTTAAGGACAATGGTGGCGATATAACGTCTGCCTGTACTAAGGATTCTTTACTGCTTCTGATGAGTGTGTGTATGTTGAATGTTGGGTCTGTTACTTGTAAGCTCTTTGAAACTTCTGTAATGTGTATATTTTTTCAACTCTTTGTTTGTAATGTACTTTTGAACTTTATGTCGATCCCGTTCTCTTTCTGAGCTGAGACGTGCAAAGTTTGAAAGTTTATATAAAAAGAGTATTTTCTCATTCACTTAGGGTTTGTGATATGTGTAGTTTGGATTTCTTATTTCCGCTAATTTTCCTACGCTTCTTACCTAATTTGCACAATCGAGAAAGTTAACTACGGTTGGCGTCCTGCTTATGCGTGAGTAAAAGAGGAGGATAACGTGGCGGTGACAACGGGACGCGGGAGAGCGCGGGGGAGGCGAGGAGGAGACTGGCACTTACAGGACGTGAGCCAGCCAGTGTTTTGTTGGTCGTCGTCGCGCGAGGACACGGTCGCTCTTCACAAACTCGCCCTTGACTCGCTAACTCGAGGCTGATGTAAACAAAACCGGCTTGTTGCGCTTACCTATCCTCGTCTTCGTTTTAGTGCATTCGGGTTTTATTTCTATTGTGAAGTGTTCGCTATCCGTACTTTTTGCTAATACAAAAACTTATTGTTTCTGAGGTTATAACTTTAAAAAAAAAAAAATATTATTAGCCACTGATAAGGCAGCGTGTAACGATTAACATAGATAATAGTGGTTTGCGTCAGACTCAGTCCTATGCCCAGACTAAAAGGAGCATCGGGGGACTAATGGGGCACACTGTCATTAGTCCTTTGCCTAAGTACACTGACACAGGAACACGCGATGCCCCACGCCGTGCTGTAGTGCCTCCGTGTGCCGCGATGGGCCTGCGTGTGTTGGTGTTTCTCCTGGCCTGCTGCTGCCTGGTGTCTGTAGGTAAGGTGCACTCACACGCAAATGTTGTATCATAGCACGCACGCAATTTATATGTAGTATTTAAGGTGTTATAGTTATTATCATTATTATTATTATTATTATTATTATTATTATTATTATTATCATCCTTATAAGTTGAGGTAACAATTTCTTAAAGTTTGTGTTTTTATCGCTATTATTTGAGATGTTTTGTCGCTACTAAAGTTATTATTTTTTATTTTCTTTGCTGATTTTTAAATTTTTTTATATAATTCCTTAATTGTCACTGATGTTTGTAAGGACGTGAAGAAGTTGTGTATGGATGATGGCAGCTATTTAGAAGATTGCATCGCGTGGAAAAATAAGTTCTCAATTATTTCAATATGCCACGTGCCTCGGGGAGAAAGTTTTGAGTTTCGCTTATACAAACTTGCGACTTATTTCTGTGATATCTTATTCGTTACTTCGCCCTTGACAACCATTTTCACAAGTTTGTCGGAATAACTTTTGGGTCCATCTGTCCCGGTGGAAATTACGATTGATATTACATCCCGTAAATTACACAGCCTTGTGCCTTTACGGAATAATGTCATCACAGCGAAAGAGGTGCCGGTCATTCCACGCATTTAAAATATCCTCGGTTACAATATCTATTTTCCACGCAATAGTTAATCTGATTATAAATAAAAAGCACATATAATATTCTTATGTTAAGGCTATTAGAATACGTGTGTGTGTGTGTGTGTGTGTGTGTGTGTGTGTGTGTGTGTGTGTGTGTGTGTGTGTGTGTGTGTGTGTGTGGTGTGTGTGTGTGTGTGTGTGTGTGTGTGTGTGTGTGTGTGTGTGTGTGTGTGTGTGTGTGTGTGTGTGTGTGTGTGTGTGTGTGTGTGTGTGTGATTAAACTGTAAAAACGTTTAAGTAACATGGTTATTATTTGCTATGGTTATTAAGTATAAAGTTTCCCCTGAACTGCAATGTGAGCAGTAATAACTTGATGATTAATTTGCGTGATTTATTACAACA
>JAPQNM010000003.1:39183454-39190954 GCA_029783475.1 Metacarcinus magister | reverse complement strand
TAATTAAGCTCTGTTACTGCTTGCCATTTATTTCAATAAGTATTCAATGAAAACAGCAAAATCGATAAAATTTACGTTATTGGATATAGTGAGCGTAAACTATTTGATGATTTACATATCCATAATAATCTTTTTAATTAAAGCCGCGTTCCTCTTCATGGATGAAGTATTTGTTTTAATAATATTGATACCTGACTACAAACTTATTTTAAGGGAAAATCATGTACAGAAACTGGCGTTAAAAAGAGGAGACATGATTAAATTTCATTAATTTTAATAGCATAGGTTTACACAAAACTCTTGGACAGTTTTTAGTTATATGGGAGTAACATATCATTAAATGTGGCCTAAGGCAGGTATTCTGTTCTACCTGTTTGGTTAAGGTTATAAAAGGCTTGAATGGGGGAAGGTGAATGGAAGAGATAAGGTGTGGTTACTGCAAGACTCTCAGCTTGAAGCGTTACCCTTTTAAGTAGAGTAAAGTGGAGCAGGTAAAAAGGAGACCAGAGACCATGAAGCAACTTCCGGCACGGCTAAGTTCTCAGGTCAGTCAGATGAGGTCTTGTCAGGCGCATCAGAATCAGACGTGTGATGCGGAGAGCAGCGTCAGCGCCTCGGGCCAGCCAAATTAATTAAGAGGTTCTTTGTTTGCGGGAGAATCTTGACATTGAACGCATGCTTGATGGAACTCTGATTAATTCCGAAGCATAGAGTGGGAAGGAAGAGCCGGGGAGAAGGTGGTCACATTGCTCGTAAATTATATTCATCATCTCTGACACTCCCAGGCGGTGACATCACATTACTGATTACTGCAGCTACATTGACAGTTAAAGTAAGCTTCCTTATGGTTACAGAGGCATTCATTTCACTCCTCTTTTCATCCTTATTTTTTCTTCTTCTTCTTCTTCTTCTTCTTCTTCTTCTTCGTTTTTCTTCTTCTTCTTCTTCTTCTTCTTCTTCTTCTTCTTCTTCTTCTTCTTCTTCTTCTTCTTCTTCTTCTTCTTCTTCTTCTTCTTCTTCTTCTTCTTTTTCTTTTTCTTCTTCCCTTACTTTTCTCTTTCCTACCTCCTCCTCTTTTATCTGCTCTTCCTCCTTCTACCAAGTCCTTCTCCTCCTTTTACTTTCCTCTTTGTTGAAATGTCTCCAGGTTCAATTTCGTCATGTATCCCGAGAGCAGCTTTCACCACCTTGCGGAGGGCGGCGGGAAGCAGCCTGCCACTCACCGCTGCCGCAGTGAGGACGAGTTATACGAGTATCTTTACGAGACAACTGTATTTTCTGGTACGACACCCAAAGCCTCACATAGAAGACGAGCCTGCATCACCCTGAATGTGAGGAAGCCTGTCCGTGACGAATGACTCTGACAACCTCGCCAAGGGGATCGCCATGATGATATCCTTACGAGTTCTGTGACATCAGTTCCAACGTCATGACATCCCCATCCAGAGTGATATGGAACATGATTTTATTCTACCTAAGAGTGATATCAAAACCTTATACATAATATTAGCAAGTAGGAGAGGAATGTGAGTTCGTTACTAAGACGGTTACTTCAGTACCACCCACCTCCGCTACCACCACCACCTTGCACTTTGTACACTGCTACACACCTTCAATGCCCCGCACCAAAACCCACACACCACCACTTCACAACACTGCACTGCTATGTCCACGCTTCACCACCCTTGTTCCCTCCCACCAGCTACACAGGATTGGCAACTACGTTTATAAAAATGCTTCCTATTTTTTTTTCGCTGCATATTTTTTGCAAGTTTCCCGCGTGTCAAACTACACAGTTGAAAAAAAATAAACAATGCTTCACATTCCCTGCAGCACGCAGATTACTCTCGATCAAAGGGGAAATATATTCCTGAAGCATTTAATAAGCCTCGCATATTATTTGAAAAAGAAAATCATACACTGAATCAAGTCTCTGATAACAGTTGCAGGTGCAAAAATGCAACATTTCTCCGTACATACTACATACATACGTACACACATGCACACACACATATATAAATATATATATATATATATATATATATATATATATATATATATATATATATATATATATATAAAAGATTCGTTTCATGACCCACTCGATATCTCTTTACCTTTTATAATACACTGTAAATTCAACCTCAGAAATTTGTTTAGATCACCTCAAACAGTTATGCCGCTGAATTTGCAGTGCATTATAAAGGTAAAGAGATATCGAGTGGGTCATGAAACGATTCTTTACCAAAAAATCTAACCTGCGCTACAAACGGGCGGAGGCCGAGCATCTAAGGCATCCATTAAGCCACCGGCGCCCCTGGCTAAGGGTAAAAAAAAGAAAAAAAAAGATATAAGTAAGTATATATATATATATATATATATATATATATATATATATATATATATATATACATATATACATATATACATACATACATACATGTAGTGACAAACCCAAAAACTGTATATATGTCAGAACCTATGTTTAAATAAAAAAAATAAAAGATAGAGAGAGAGAGAGAGAGAGAGAGAGAGAGAGAGAGAGAGAGAGAGAGAGAGAGAGAGAGAGAGAGAGAGAGAGAGAGAGAGAGAGAGAGAGAGAGAGAGAGAGAGAGAGAGAGAGAGAGTAGAATATTAATAAGTTCTAGTTTCCGATCTATGACACTGCATGAATCAAAGGAGCTGAGCTAACAAAGTATTAATTTATATATCTGGTAACAGGAAAGACGAGATTACTCTGAGATAATTTTTAAAACAAGTCAGGCTGCATCCTGATTGTGCTGTATGTTTTTCTTGCTTATTATAGAATAGTTAGTCGTTTGAAAGCTAGTACAAATAAGAACTATTAAAGGGCTGAGTATCATGCAAGTATATGCTAAAACAATCCAGTTTACAATGCTAGAAAGGCGAAGGATGAAACACGATTAAATTGATGTCTTCAGATGGGTAAAATAGTCTAACTAGAATTATATTGATCAAGTTTTTATGGAAATGAACAAGCAAGTCGAACATTATTCGTTGCAAGATAGATAACAGCATATTCAAGAAAGAGATAGACAGAAATTGATTCACAATACCGTACTAGATGGGTATAGTAACCTGAGAGGCCATGCAACAAGTGTGTATATGACAAAAAGCTTTTAGAGAATGTTCGTTAGATTTATGGATCTGGATGATAGATGGTATATACTTGGTGTAAAGGAACTGCCTTGTGTAGCTTCATAGTCTTCTTACGCTCTTACGTTTTTCATTGGGACAAAACCTTGATTGTACGTATATACATAAAAGTACAGTCTGATAGCTAACCCGTTATCAAGACTTCTAAGTAAGTATTACACCTGAAGCAAGGGTGACAGAGGTAATGGCAGTGCAGCCCCGTAGAGTTGAAGAATCATGGACTCGGTTTTGTGTTTGTGCATCCCATTCTCCAACGCATAACTTCAATGCTCTATCCACCCAATCTAAATCCGTATCTCTTCCAACCTTACTACCGAAACGTTCTATAACCTTTCTCATTCAACACTCGCTGCCCGACGTCACACATAGGTTGTTCCCTTATCTTTCGCACATTCTTACCGCTCCGTGTGTCAGTGTTTGTTTCCCTATTTTCCTGTGGTGAAAGATGGTAAAAACCGTCCATTAAGGTGGAGTGTTAAAACAAGATAAGCATATGTAATTCATAATTAAATATGCATTAGGGGAAAATAAAAGTACAAAATATAATTACACACTATTAAAGGAAGGATATTTTCTCATATGTTATACTTGAACCAAAACGCCAAGGTGAGACAAGAGTCAGTAGTTGAGTCTCGTTCCGTCGGTGCAGCTCATTACCTGAACTAAGGCGCAACTGACACAGATCGACACACACCTGAAGAACGTGGAGGCATCGCGAAAACCCATCAATCATTCCATCAGATGACTTTTGTAATAGCATTGTAATTATTAACAACGATACAATATTTATCTCTGAACCTTCACCAGTACTAACAACCACATTTATATCTACATTAATTTGTGCTACATTTCTTCTGTCCACTTCACTGCTACACTACCACAAGCTACTTCGTCCATCACTGCTACATTACTGCACCGCAACCACATTCCTGCCTTAACCAAGCTCACCATGACTTATATTTATGCAACACTCTGGTTCCTTCCCCCAGTACTACTATCATTACGGTACACCGCCTCTATAATCACACTGCGTTCTGATAGTAGTGTGTGTTCCTACGTATATGTGCACGGAAAGATTCAGTACATGTACGTATTCAGCTTTTTGGTTTATTGGTCCACTAGCTGCCTGGATTGGCTTCCCCGACACACGAGGGCCGGGGACACATAGGGCTTGAGTGAACAACAGATGCAATAAATGTTTTTCCCTACGTTTTTCGGTATAAATAAAAAATCTGGGAGACTGAGCTTCATTAGGCCATTCTTTTTTGTTGATGCAGTTCGAAGACCCTACAACTGCAGGGAAAAAATGTAGGAAATGGAAAAAATAAGTTTCTTTCTTTCTCTTCCTTTCCTTTTTGTCTGTTTGATCTGATTTGGTACTGACGCTCTCATTCCCCTTTTAATTAATAATAGTGATTTATAATTTATCTTTTTAATCGTGGCTTGCAAAACAAAGAGGGTGAATGATGAAGTGAAGATGAGGGGGCGACGTGCGAGGGAAAAATGAAGGTGTTTCAGCCACAATTTAAAAAGCTGGTTCTCACTCACCCTTTATATATCTGGGTCATATTTTCGATTTTTTTTATGAAGTTTTTAGGCACACAACAGCACGCCGTTATTCTGTCACATATGTTTTAGAAACGTACATGCAAGGTTTATATGGAAAGTCGTGTTAAATAAAGGTGGCCACACATAGCTAGTGCGATGCTCCATATAGAAACGTACTTCATGGCACTACTGAGTCTGAACATGTGAAATTTACGTATGGAAGTCTACTTTTTAGTATTACTGTAATCATTAATATTATCATTATCATTATTATCAATATTATCATGACTATTATTATTATCATTTTTATCATTATTATCATTATACTGTGGTTTATGTTTTACTAGGTAGTATAATAGACCGTCATGAACAAAATACGTGACGCTACACACCAATAACATGAATACAACAAACAAGATCAAGACCAAGCAGGTGATGAGCCTCCAGACGGCCTGAAGGACTCACTACTGCTGTTCAATGTTCTAAGGAAGGACGATGAATTCGATTAACACAACATTTACTTCTGGCAGGAATTATACAAAACACGTTATTTCCTCTTTAGACGAATTACATAAACATGTTATTTCCTCGGAGCAAGAATGACTTAACCATCGTGTTGAATTTTATTATGAGGAGGAATTATACAAACACATTATTTACTTGGAATGGATCCTCGCACGGCTCACTGAGTGTAATATGTGTGTGTGTGTGTGTGTGTGTGTGTGTGTGTGTGTGTGTGTGTGTGTGTGTGTGTGTGTGTGTGTGTGTGTGTGTGTGTGTGTGTGTGATTATGCTAATTTATACTAAATACAGCTGGCTGGATAAATGTGTTAACCTAAAGAAAATTTGTACACATACACACCCACACGCACACGCACATATACACAAACACACAAACATACACAAATACAAACACCTCCCCCCCCCCACACACACACAAACCAAGTAAAATAACTGTTGGATTAAAGAAGAATCAAAATCCAAACACCAACACAGCGGCAATTCAAAATTTACTTAAACCTTATAACGATGTTTTGATCGGGAGCATAAATTCAGGAGGAGGAAAGAAAAAGGTTCCCGTTCTTTGGCCCCTTTTTGGCCTGGGCGGTGACAGACGACCCACAGGCAAGCAGCAGGGCGTCTTGGTGGTAGGTAATGGGTGGGGAGTCAATGGTAGTGGTCGTGGTAGTAGTAATAGTGGTGCTGTTAGTGATGATGGTTGTAGTGGTGATGCTGGTGGTAGTAATGGTGTTTGTAATAGTGATTGTGGTGGTGGTGGTGATGGTGGGGGTAATGGTCTTAGCGGTGTCAGTGGTAGTAATTGTGGTGATGGTGGTAGTGGCGAAATGGAAAATCCTGAGACCAATTCTATATAAAAATCCGAGAAACCTAAATATGTTACGAAAATAAATAACAAAAAGAAAAAGATGCTGCCACTACTATTTATCAAATTTATTGTGAGCGTTGCTGAGTGGGTCTGCGAGAGAGAGAGAGAGAGAGAGAGAGAGAGAGAGAGAGAGAGAGAGAGAGAGAGAGAGAGAGAGAGAGAGAGAGAGAGAGAGAGAGAGAGAGAGAGAGAGAGAGAGTCATATATAATTACTAAGGAAATAGCAGTGGCCTTTCATTTCAAATTAAGTGGTCTATCGCTAAACCTTCACAGTAAGTTAAACCATATAAGTCTGAAGTTGTATCTATCTTTAAGGACATCCAGTACGAGTACAATATATGAAAGTTGAGTCTAAAACGTTTTACTTTAAAAATATCTATGACACTATGTATTATGTATGTATGCAACCGATTATCTTCCTGTTGTTCATCACTAGCAAAGGTGAACTAAATATAAAATACTTTTGTTGTCCTAATATTGACACAATTAGGGAATTCTCATGCAATCAAGTACTTTTTTTTGTTTGTTTTGTCAGTGAGGGAGCAGGTATAATTCCATCAGCCTTCCCTCCAAGAATAAATCCGTCGGGCCTCTCTAAACGGCTTCTGTGGGAAGCAACCAAAACTGTTCGAACCACGCTTCTATAGGGAAAATAGTATACTTTTTTATATTCTTACGGGGAGAACTTGTGTATAAAAGAGTCCAGCGGTCTATTAGTTTTATTTGGGGCTCGTTGCATTGTTGGAAAAACTTCTGACTTTACTTGATTGCAACACTAAAGTCTTCGACGTAGCAGGCACTTTTTTTCAACCTTACCTCCGAAGGTTTTGCAGTCATATTTCACATTTTCGGTTCCTGCCTGAAGAGTCTGGTATTTGTCTACATTAATGAAATTTCGCTTCGTTCTGACAACGCCAATGTTTTGATTGTTGAAGTTTTTTTTTCGGAACGTATGAGTGAATTACGAATCTGTTGTATTGGCAATACCAGTGACAAAGTTATGCAGACTCCCACGGGCAGCAATGAAATAAATTGTAAAGAATATGACAACAAAATAAACAGACAGATTGACAGCGATAGACAGACAAACAAACAAACAAACAAACAAACAAACAAACGAAAAATACAAAATGACAGAGACAACTAGAAATAGGAAAATGGAGTAAGGAGGAAATTGAAAATGAACTAAAAATGGAAACAAATATAGCAAAGACAAATACTTGTACGTCGTTTTATCACTTCCACTTTTCCTTCTGCTTCCTGCTAATGGACTTTTTGATGTTTTCGACGAAGCTCCCTGTGAACCAGCAGTCCCTCAGCCCCGGACCCCCACCAAAGCACTTTATTTCCTGAACGCCTTCCCCCCATTCCCCAATGTCCCTGAGACA
>JAPQNM010000003.1:39173454-39180954 GCA_029783475.1 Metacarcinus magister | reverse complement strand
CCAGTGTATTTCATATCATGTTGCTAAAGGCAATATATATATATATATATATATATATATATATATATATATATATATATATATATATATATATATGTATTTATATAGTACCATTGTGACAATCAGCCCATTATCTAAGTAGTATTTTCCAATAATGTTAATGCCTTGTTATTCTGAGTTATTCCGAGAGTCATACATCTCTCTCTCTCTCTCTCTCTCTCTCTCTCTCTCTCTCTCTCTCTCTCTCTCTCTCTCTCTCTCTCTCTCTCGCTCTCTGATGACTAGAAGACAGGGAACGTCACTGCAATGTTCAAGAACGGCAGTAGATATACACAAGGGAGTTACAGGACCAATAGCTTGACATCTGTTGTCAGCAAATTACTCGGAAGCATTATCAAAGACAAAATAGTTAGTTATCATGAGAGTAAATCATTGATCTGGGACTCGCATTAAGGCTTTATGAGTAAGAAATCATATAATATATTATATTAACACTTTATAGTTATATTTTTTCTATCAATGATATCAAGAGATTACTTTATATTGTGAATCTTTATTTTCAAACGGTGTTTGAGTAAGTTTTCCAAATTAAGTTAAAGTTCAAAAATAAGTAATTTTGGATCATAAGTAAGTTATGTCTATGATTGGATAAAAAACTAGCTAAGCAATAGAAAACAAGGTGTTGCTATCGATGGTACTGTCTCTGATTGGGCACCAGAAACCAGCAGTGGCCCCCAGGGTTTAGTTTTCGGGGATTAATTATTCATAATTTGCATAAATTAAATCGTTGTTGGACTTTAATGCAAAATTCGCGGAAGATACGAAAATCGAAGTTTCGGTAATCTCAGCCGACGACAAGCAAGGCCTCCAAGAATCCTTGCACAAGATTTCAGCGTGATAATTAGATATGGAAGATGCCTTTGAATGTGTGAGAACAGGAAACACAAAATCGAGTGTGAAATGTACAATGTGTCAAGGATCTCTGTGTTGCGATTGCATCAAATCCTTAATCATCACATACATGCAAAGACGCCTCATAACTATCATAACTAGCATTTAATTATTAGTATCATTATCAATAGTATTCATTATTATTATCACTATCAATTTTATCATTATTACTATTGATGGTGTAATTTTTATTATTGTTATTACTAGTAATATTCTTTCTCCTCCTCCTCAAAAAGAGAGAGAGAGAGAGAGAGAGAGAGGAGAGAGAGAGAGAGAGAAGAGAGAGAGAGAGGAGAGAGAGAGAGGTAGAGGAGAGAGAGAGAGAGAGAGAGAGAGAGAGAGAGAGAGAGAGAGAGAGAGAGAGAGAGAGAGAGAGAGAGAGAGAGAGATACATTAAAGAAGGTCGGTTTATTTCCCAAGGTGCCTTAATACTTCGTTCATGAAGTAGTTGAAGCTTTAGGAAATTGGAAAACTCAATAAGACAAAGTTTGACTTTGCCAGAGAAAGAGACGAAGGAATCATCCTAAACGGAACTTCAATGAAAAGTCTGAACAGAGTTGTATAACCACTACCTCTAAAATTATAGTCACTGCTACTACTACTACTGCTACTACTACTACTACTACTACTACTACTACTACTACTACTACTACTTCTGCTGCTGCTGCAATTACAATAACCAATGTACCCCAACAAGCATGTAAGTTAGAGTCTTAGAGCAAACAGTTCCGTAATTTTGGTATCAGCTGTCTATCTTTACTACCTTATTATCTATCTTCCTACCCATTATCTTCTTGCATGCGAGATGTACCTGATATCAACCTCACACTATCAGAATCTTTCTCTTTTGGTAAATCAAGTCTCAAGCCACATTCCACATTATCTTATAATATTCTTCCTCTGCCGCAGCATCCACCTTCTGTACGCGACCTCCCCCTCTCTCCCTCCCTCCCTGCCTCCTCTCCTCCTTCCCAACATGGCGCCAGGACATGTTCTGCTAGAGTATTCATAAGGGCGCCGAGGCGGGCGTGTGTCGGGGAGGCAGCACTGAGCGCCGCTGGTGTAGCCTCGTTTTGGCTGTCCCTCACTTTTGCCCCATGAGATTCCAGTCATTTATTTAAGGTCAGCAAACTGTGACGAACGGAGGGACTGACGGACTCTCGTGGTGTGTGTGTATGTGTGTGTGTGTGTGTGTGTGTGTGTGTGTGTGTGTGTGTGTGTGTGTGTGTGTGTGTGTGTGTCCAACTGGGGGGATGGGATGTAAATGCCTGACGGGTTAGGAAATAAAAGTGTGCGGAACCTGAACGCGCCCACACACACACACACACACACACACACACACACACACACACACACACACACACACACACACACGGGAAAGGGGAACGAAACATCCAGCATCCACAAATACACACGAAACATACACACTCTTCGATAAACTGTTAGGACAAAGAGTGTGCGCGTGCCACCCCTTACTCCCACACCTCACAAAGCGTATAGGTAGGTATGCATGTCAAGACTCACCCACACCACCACCTGTACTGCTGCTCTTGCTGGTGTTGCTGAAGAAGGGTCTTGTGCTACAGCCTCCCTTCCAATATTTACAGGGACACAGAGACTCCAGAATCACCCGGCATATTGACTAAGCTTACTGGTAACGCACATGGTGTATTTTCCTCTCATATTGCGACCCTTCGTTTACATACTCCTCCCCCTCGTTCATCGTCCATCAGTCTCATCTCTTTCGTCACTTCAGCTTCCCGTCCTCCCTTCCTCTCCTTGAATAGTAGTAGTTCTTGCATCTCTCTCTTTTTATTTTTTTTTCTCTCTCTCTCTCTCTCATCATATTTCCCTCCTTTTCCCCTTCACTTTCTTTTTCTCTTATCGAGGCTCAAAAGTAAATTCCACCAGTTACCAAAAAACAAAGTCTCGGAAATGGTATTCATATCTTTACATTTTCGATCTGGATTTGTAGGAAATTTCTTAAGTTTGGATGTTTTTTCCTATGTTTATTTATTTTTTTGCTGAATTAATCTATTTATTCGTCCATTCATGTCTATCTATTTCAAACTTTTTGTATTAATATGTTAAAAATATTCAGTTCAATATATCCAAGCATTACTACTACTACTACTACTACTACTACTACTACTACTACTACTACTACTACTTGACTTAACAATACTAATCATGATAAAAGTAAATGTTGTGATGGTGAAAATAGTTGCGAAAGTGGAGAAAACTGGAACTGGTAATGAAAATGAGGAGAGCAAAGAGAAGGTCTGCATTAAAAAAAAAAAAATAAAGCAAATAATATGTTTTGTATTTCTTGGTGTGGTGGGAAAATTTGGAAGAAGCCTTTGTCCTGCAGTGAAATCAGAGAAGTTAATTGTGAAACTCCCAAAATATGATGATGATGATGATGATGATGATGATGATGATGATGATGATGATGATGATGATGATGATGATGATGATGATGATGATAATGACAATGATGATGATGTAGTTGAGTGAGAGGGCGGAGTAATTGAGTGAATAACAGGGGGAATAAATGAGATAATGAATGAGTGAGTGAGTGAGTGACGGAGTGAGTGAATGAGTGAATGAGGGAGTGAGGAAGGGAGGGATGGAGGAAGGAAGGGATGGAGGGAGGGAGGGAGGGAATGAGTGAAAGTGATGAAGGAACGAAAGGAGGGGAAGAGGGAGAGAGGAAGGTAAACACAGGTAAACACACACACACACACACACACACACACACACACACACACACACACACACACACACACACACACACACACACACATGAATCAAGATGTGCATAGTCTACTCACATAGTTTCAAGAACGTGCCACTCCCAGTATCGTAACGTACGTGTATAAGCCGTACACATCCTGAAAAAACAAAAAAAATATTATAGTTAATAAACACAAAAGCGATTCCATTAATACTAATTAGAATAAAAAAATATACATATAGTAATAAGTTTTACTGTTATTCGTATAGCGCGTTAACAGGCACTTTCAAATACATGCACGCGCTCCATGTGTTTATTAGCTAGTTGAATATTCATCTAAGAGGGTTGATTGGATACTGAAATCACTATTCACCAATTTACTCTTTATTGGAATTAAATATTCAAATGTATAAGCCAATTGAAAATGGCTATGCTAGTGGATCATTTTTCACATCAGCTCCAACACACTTTTCTTTTTCTCTCTCTCTCTCTCTCTCTCTCTCTCTCTCTCTCTCTCTCTCTCTCTCTCTCTCTCTCTCTCTCTCTCTCTCTCTCTCTCTCTCTCTCTCTCTCTCTCTCTCTCTCTCTCTCTCTCAAAGAAAATAATATAAGCCACCATGTTTGTATTTCAAATGTTAGTTTTGGTCGGGAGTGGAGGAAAAGTTAGTTTATATATTCATTTACCAGTCTGAAAATTCACACGCACGTCCTAACGTGATGCAAAAAATTTAGTGTGCACGTGTGTGTGATCGTAAAATATCGAGTTTATATGCATGAACCTGTTACTGTGTGTATTGGGAGGCGTGGATGTCTGTCAGAACCTCGCACGTGGTTGTTTTTGAAAGAGTAAACCCCCAGACTTCTTGCCGCTTCTCCTCTCCTCCATGTTCTCAGTACACACGGGCTCCAGTTGGAATCATGAGACTTAGATCAACATTTTATACTTTTGTAATTACTGGAATGACTCAGCTTGGAGTAGGAAGGAAGGAAGCTTCTTTACCTCTGCTTGTGTATGAAGAAAGAAAAGATGGGAGCCCTCGTCTTTTCAAATTCTCGAGCTTTGAGGAAATTTATAGATACTCTTGACTCAGCATCCCGTGTCATATAGTTTCCAGGCATTCCTGGTAACTACTTCATCCCCCGGCAGAGAGATGCTACTAATACAACATGAAATACATTAGAATGATATTGGTGCAGCAGTTACAACCTTGCAAGATGTCATGAGGTGCTAGGATAACAGGAGCCCAACCCACCACCTTTACCAACACAATGTCGTTGTGCCCACGCGGGAAACACTCAAGATTAGGCTGGGCCACACAACAACTTCTGGTGCTGTCCTCTTGCTATCATTACAATGTAAGAGTAAACACACACACACACACACACACACACACACACACACACACACACACACACACACACACACACACACACACACACACACACACACACACATACAGATTCTAACGCTACATATAATGGCACATGCAGATTACATCGCTCACCAGGTTGTGTTACAGCAACGCTACATCATAAATAAAACTTTATTGCGAGATCAATTGACTCAAACAAAGAAAGAAAAGTTGAGGGAGCTACAAAGGTCACGGGAATGGAAGAGGCAAAGGGCGAGGTGTGTTTTGTGTAGAAAAAAACAACGGTGCGTGAAGGTAATTTTCGCATTAAAGCAATCGAATTGAAACTTATACAAGGCGTATAAGTTTATTATAAAATGGTTGTATTAATTGTAATATTGTTTTTTTTTCTTTAAGTTTGTATTTTTTGTCGCTTGCTACTGAGGTGAGAATTAACACGAATTTGTATATAATTATATCTAAATATTCCTAGACATCCGGCTGTATATCATGAAATGTGAAGAAAAATATATTCTGTACGTTAATTTATATTTTTGTCATATACTTAATGTTCCCTAATAAATTATGCAAACGAAATAAAGATAAGAAAGCAATAGCAATAATTAAGTTTTCAGTATTCAATAAAAAATGTAAATTGGCGTAAAAAGTATATGATGGAATACCTTTGTGTTCACGAGGACTGTTCAAGCAGATAAGATTTGAAATAACTTCGACATCACTCAACTTTATAGAAATAGAGTTCAATAGAAAAAAAATATATTTGAAGCTCCTAGGAAGCCTGATCAACATTACTTTATTGGAACATAGCAATTAAGAAAATTATATCATTAACGAAGAATGAATGGAGGAGCGACATTACCACCTTTGAACACACACACACACACACACACACACACACACACACACACACACACACACACACACACACACACACACACATACACACAAAAAAAATTTACTAATGGAATGAACGAGATTATTGTAAGTATGTAAGAGTCAAAATAATACCATGGTTAACATAAAACAATTAGAACAGCAGCAATAAAACATAATATTTTGTACATATATTTCACTCACATATCGGTTTCCAGCGTGCAGCTCTCGGTAAGAAAGAACATTAAAACATTCCAGCGAGTCATTAAACCTGAGGAGAAAAAATGCTATCACTGCTAAAACCAAAAGAAATATGAATGGAGGTAATACAAATCATTATATATGGTCTATTTGCTGTTTTTTGTTTACTTTTTCTTCCAAGGGGTGATGGATACTCTCAGGCAGGTAAAATAAAGTGGATTTGGGTTATAACAGTTTGTCATTAGTTTTGACGTGTGCGTGACGGAGTTAAGACGGCAAGGCTGGGTGAGGGACTTGTAAAACGAAGGGAGAGTGGCAAGGCTGAAAAAAAAAGTTAAAAGCGCTGCCTTAACATTGGCATATTCTCTCTCTCTCTCTCTCTCTCTCTCTCTCTCTCTCTCTCTCTCTCTCTCTCTCTCTCTCTCTCTCTCTCTCTCTCTTTATGGACATAGATAGATTGCAATAAGCGACAGTGTTACGTGTGAGGCTTCGTGTAAGAGGCTTCAGACCCTGTGTTCAGTGCAGGAAAACAGAGAGGATGATATTGGTACATTATTGCGTCCACAGCATCCATTGTTTCTGATTCATATTTGATGCTGTATAACATTTCTATGAGCTTTTAAGTCTTCCACGGGTCACTTTTTCCTCATGTACACACACACACACACACACACACACACACACACACACACACACACACACACACACACACACACACACACACACACTTGAAGTCCAGCCAGCTGATTCGATGCATGAGCTCTTAATAATGACAAATATAAAAGAAACAACAATAACTTACTCTATGATAACAGCTGCGTGTGTTTGTTTATATGTCTGTCTGTCTGTCTGTATGTATGTATATATGTGTGACTTGCTGGCTGGCTGTCTGTCTGTCTATCTGTCTGTCTGTTTTTATGTTTGTTTCTCAAGAACGCCTTCACCAAACAAAATTATATAAGCATCAATCTTATTCCCCTTATACTAGGAATTACCACATATAAAAATAATAATAGTAATGTTAATTTCTACCGCTTGACGGATTTTGTTATATGTATTTCCACCAAGTTAACTAGGTAGCAAATAAAACATGGTTCACCGCATACTAAATCCACATCACTGCCCACCGATCACCTTTCTTATTTCTTTCATCCATAAACTGCCAATCATTTATATGAAGCTAACTGAATATTTTGTAGGGCATACTAGGATTCAAAGAAGAATACGTTTGTCTGTATAAAGTGATGAAAAAAATAACAACAATAGACTATAGAAGAAAAAAAACTTGAGCGATGTTATTTAAAGAATATAATGGAACGGTAAACATCAACAAGTAACATTCTATAGAAGACAAATTATCATCGC
>JAPQNM010000003.1:39148454-39165954 GCA_029783475.1 Metacarcinus magister | reverse complement strand
GGCTTTTCTATTTGCTCTACAGATACAACATAAATAAGTTTTAGGATTTGGGTAATTTCTCATAGCATTCAGTACTCATTCCTTTGCATAAGAGCTAAATAAGACAGTTAATTATTCCTACGTTTCTTTATATACTGTACCTGTTTGACTGCTTACTGTCTTGCCTCTCTGCTTGTGTGTGTGTCTGTGTAACATTATCGTGGGTTTATAAACAATATGCATGCCAGGTGATGTATCAGACCTCTTCTTAAAGTATTTATTTCACCCGCGAAACGTTTCTACGCATGTCTGGTGGTCGATCTGACAGACAGCTTCTCAAGGCATCTCTTTTATCCACGAGGCCTGAGTCAACACGATCAGTAAACACCAGCTAATAGAATTCTATGTTTACAGATCTCTTCTGTTACGCTAAGTATGCATTCGATTGTAGGGTAATGGAAAGATATCTAACACGACAATCAGCCCAATCACACAATGTTTCTCTCTCTCTTTCTCTCTCTCTCTCTCTCTCTCTCTCTCTCTCTCTCTCTCTCTCTCTCTCTCTCTCTCTCTCTCTCTCTCTCTCTCTCTCGTATCACTATGGAAACAAATTACAACCTGCTCAGCGTGTAGTACGAGTTGTAATATACGACACCTAGCCTTCCTGAAGGGCATTACGAGAAATGACTTCGTGAAATCACCTCACTTACTTTCTTCCTAAATTAAGTGGCGTTACCTTGATGGACCAATAGAGTGGTTCAATATAATCAGATAGTTTAACAAATAATGAACACACTTATCTATCTCCTCTTAATGGAGATATACGTGTAGGAGTCAACATTGTTAAAGTCTGGCATTGTCGTTTACTTACTGATTTCTTATTTTAATATTTTCTTGAATCAACAACATCGTAAACGAGGTTATTATACTAAGTGGCAAATAAGAAGGGAGTTCAAAGTCATAGTGAAGAGCACAATACAATAATATGGTAAAGAAGAAACGCCTTGAGGACCATAACAATGAAGGAGACAACAAATAGTCAGTGTTTACGATGTCGTCAATACAATGAGCGTAGTTTTATAGGATGATTGCTTCGAGTAAACCTAGTGGGCTGTGTTGCCTATAATTCTCTGTCAATAAATGTGTAAATATACGTTTATCTTTGGTTCTTTGGCTCAATTCCTCTCCACCTCTGTATCTCTGTCTGTCAGTTTGGGTATTTGTTAGTCTATTTGTCTGTCTGTCTGTCTGTCTGTCTGTCTGTCTGTGTGTGTGTCTGTCTGTCTGTCTGTCCGGCGTCATTTCACAGTTCCACACATCGAGTCGTTTATTTTTGTTTCTATCCCAGTATAATGCATACTTTGGGCGCCTCAACAAGCAAATAAACTTTCGTAGATAGTTCCCAACTCGCTCATATTGGTCTTTTTTCTTCTTCTTTTTCTCTTGTATCCTTTTTTTCCTATAATTTCCAAAGTCATGAAAAAATATACTCTGATTGAAAAATATCTGTGCAATGAATGCAAACCGAAAGGTACCCGAGAACATTCTTGCAAACGAGAATTCTTTACATCTATAGAAAGAGTTTTTTTTCTCTCTCATACAGAACAAAATATCTGACAGTCATGCATCCTTGTTTTTTTTTTTTTTGTATTTTGGAATTATGCTGAAACAACTGAAACAATAATGATAATTGAACTGCCATATGTAAATGACTAGACACCCATTAACATTTTGCACTGTATATATATGCACACTGGTGATAATTTTATGAATGTTTATTTATTTATTGGGTTTTAGGCAGGAATGGAAATTTATGCGTTTTCTCTCTCATGATGAAAAAGGTTATGAAAAAAAAAACTTTGCTGTCATTTAATTATAATCGTTGAGCAAAACTTTGAATTGCACTTTTTCATCTGCATTGTATACATATTAACTTGTGGCTGCAGCTTGAAAGGAAGGGACAAAGGGTGGAAAGTGGAAGGAAAAGAGACTGAACAAAGGTGAAAGAGAGAGAGACGGAGAGAGAGAGAGAGAGAGAAAAAAAAAGATACTCGAACAGACAGACAGACAAAACCAAACAAACAGACAGACAAGAAGACATGAAAAATAAAAATCGAAACACTTAGTCCTGATTGTCGCAAGGTAGGAAGCAAAAACATACCACCTTGTCACGTCCCTCGCCTCCTTGTTATTGTCACGTATCCTACCGCTTTCTCCCTGCCACGCCTTCTGCCTTCCTATCCCCGCCAAGCCCCTAGCCTTTCCACCTGCTCAAGTCTGCCTCGTCGCCTGTGTCATGCTTACTGCCTCCCTGCCTCCCTGTCTCTTCGTCTCTGTTACACTTCCTTCTCATTTCTCATATACTCCTGATCTGCCTACCTCTATGGCACTCTCTTCTTCGCAGTGATGCACATATTGTCTCTCCATTTCTTTCTCCATCTTTTCACTATCTTGCGTCTACTGCCTTTCCTTCCCTTTCTTGTCTCACATCTATCTACTCGCCTTCCTTGTATCAATTTTCTACCTGCCTCTCCCGTCTCTCTTTTGCTTTGACTTTCTCTCTGTCTTTTCCACACTCCCTGTTTCACCCTACTGATCCCTGTCGCGTCCTATCCGCATCTCCACCCTCACCAGGTCCCCTTCAGCGACACACAGGGGGGACAGGACGCGCCGACCAATAAACCAGAAATAAAGTCTTATCACCCGTTTTATGACGTCAGATTTCCAACTCTTACGACGATGACGGAGAGCGGGTTATTGCTGCCGCCTCCCGCGTAAACAATACTCATGATTCCACGGGTGTAATTCACTGGGGAAACTGCAGTAATAAATGCCCTTGTGAATTACGGATTGAGAGATATATTTTCGTCCTTTATTCTGTTTCATTGGGTATTTCATGCATTTTATGGTATTCTTGATCCCTCCTCCTCCTCCTCCTCCTCCTCCTCCTCCTCCTCCTCCTCTTTCTCCTCCTTCTCCTTCTCCACTTTCCTTCTTCCTCTTTCTCTTCCTCCTCTTTCTCCTCCTCCTCCTCCTTGCTGCCACATTTTAACCTGTAACTATGAAGTGGTGGTGATGGGAGGCGAGGAGAGGGAAGGGAATAAAAGTGAAAGAAGAAAAATGGAAATAAAAAAAAGTTGAAAAGTTACATGGATCAAAATGCAGCTGGAAAATGAGGGGAGAAAAAGAAGAAGCAAGTGGATGAACATTGGTTTGAGGTGGGAAGAATAGAGGTAAGAAGGAAGGAAGGGAAGAAGGAAGGAGAGAGAGAGAGAGAGAGCGCGGGAGAAAAATGAACAAGAAAAGGGAAAGAGAAAGGAAAGAAAAAGATAGAAGGATAAAAAGGAGGAATGAAGTAATGAAGAGGGGAAAGCAGAAAGGATGAAAGACAAAGAGCAAAGAGAGCAGGAAAGAAGGAAAAATAAAGAAATAAGAATAGAAAGACAGGAAGGAAGAATGTAAGGAAAGAAAACAGGAAGAGATACATAAAATTTCATAAGAACAGACACAGAAACCTTTTGGTCTATAACTAGGTATCTGTTGCTAGTAGAGGATAAAACAGAACAAGATCCTCCAACAACGTGTAGGCAGGAAACAGTTAGAAGGAAATACCATGTAACTTATAAAAAATAAGGACATGGAAATTTTATAGTAAATAATTAAATCAAAGAAATATACAAAACTAGACTAATGCTGTTACATCCTGCGTTGGGAATAGCTTGATTAACAGTAACAATGCATTACTTTTCATTACTTTTGGGGATTAGTGATCAAAATTGCTTGAAATTAGACCTAACATCATATATACTTTCTTACTTGCAGCTGTGCACTGATCACTCACTTTGAGATTATTACTATTGTTTATACCAAAGTCTTTTTCTTGTTTAACATTGAGCTCCTGATCTTGCATCTTGTATTTAAGATTAAGATTTTTGTCGCCAATATGCATTATGAGGGAAGAAAGAAAGTAAGGAAGGAGAGAAGAAAGGGAGGGAGGATGAAAGGGAACTGAAGAAAGGACGGAAGGAAGAAAAGGAAGAAGAAAAAAAAGCAGAGAGAAAAGTAAAAAGAAAGAAAGGCTGGAAAAAATAGTCTGAAATAAGGGAATGGAGGAAGGAAAGTAGGGCAGGAGGGGAAGATAAAGAGATACATAAAGTGTACAAGTGGATCTTGATGGACTGAGTGAAGGTGTGGATCAAGGAGGATCAGAAAGGAGTTACGAATGGTATTTTGGGAGAAATTCTTTACATACTATATTCTTTCCCCTTTTATTCCCCTATTTGTTTCAACGTCCTTATGCTTCCAACTCACTCAAGCTTGCACAGATAAGCCTCACGACCGATGGGAAGGCGACAGTGGCTGCAAGGGTGATAGTGAGTGAGGGATGGTGACGGAGGAGGGTAGTGATGGTGATGGGGTGGTAGCACTGAAAGTAACGGACGGGGTGACGTGAGGGTAAGTGAAGATCTTAGTTTCATGGTAATGGTTAAGAGGTAAGTTTATGGTGACGATGGTGATGATGATGATGATGTGAAAGGGATGTGTGGTGATGATAATGATGGTGATTCAGTGTGGTGGTGCCGGTTGTAGTAGTGGTGGAGATAGTGACTGTTAAAAGGATAATTTGTGATGGTGACAGTCCCTAAGATAAAGTTGTGGTGGTGATGGTGGTGGTGATGGTGATGAAAGTGAAATTGTACGTTGAAATTACACAACACTTACGATATTATCTTCATATATTCATCTGACGCGTGTCTGAGGTTTACAAGACAAAGGTATTATGCAGTATTATCATTTTTTATATATTTCAGTGAAGTTTTATTCTGGTTCGTTCTCTCAATATTATATTTTTCTATCTCGTCACAACTACGGACTCGAGCAGCCTTCCTTCGCGCCTCCTTTACTTTTATGCTCCTGTAAGCTTTCTTCCCCCTTTCCCCCAATCGGCCATAGCCACGTTTGCACGCACGTCTTACTTGTTACCCAAACCACGAGTGTCGACGGTAAATGAAATTCGTGTTATTCTTCCCATGATACCACTTTCATCTGGTTCCTGTTACATCTCTCGCACACCAACATAAGAACATACATTTACGCTGAAGTGCCATTTTACCTTTAAGCGATGGCAGAGTGGAAACGCCATCGGCGAGTGTTCTAGGAAACCTGGGTTCAAATCCCACCAAAGTCAACCATTTGTTACATGTTGTAGTGTCGCTTAAGATTATCAGTGCTGCTCAAATTGCCATTCTCACGTCAAGGGAAGCACAGTGAGTAACACATGAACCGACAATCCTCACTTTATATATAGATACCTAGCACTTGCATAGCCTCCGTCATTGCCATCACACTGCAACCTACTAGCAGAAAGCGGCACTGAGGTGAAGTGGAATGCATATATATTAGTCAGTTAAAAAACATTAACACTCTTCAAAACAACTAAAATTTAACATAACATTACAGTATGAACACACAATTCACTGATTCACAACTGACTTACAGCACAGAAGGGAAAAACGACGCAAGGCTACAAGCGCACTACTCATTCATTAACTAAAATTGAACCAGATCGCGATACCCTTCCTCGTCCTGTACTAGCCTGCCTTAGGAACACGTCACTGCCATGATGCTGCAACGCAATTTAAAGCAATCTCTCCTTCTCTATCACAGGTGCAGCGACTGGGGTGCGGACGTCCTCTGCCCCCGCCGGCCCCATGTTGGTGGAGCCGCCCCCTGGAGTGGTGACATTTACTAACAGCTCTGGGGCGGCGGTGGCGTGCCTGGCCCGAGGTGACCCGCCCCCACAAGTAGCCTGGCTCAACCTCGACCACTCCCCCGTCACCAACATACCAGGCGTGAGGGAGGTAAGTTGTAGCCGACGATTGATCATTTTCAACAGGCACACACAGAAAAACACAAACACAAACAAATACACATAAACCCACACACACACACACACACACAAACACAAACACACATACAAACACACACACACACACAAAAGCATAAAATCACCAGCTCCATAAGTTTTATTCTATTTGTCTATATCCATCATCAAAGCATGACAAGAAAACCTTTAACATTACATACAAAACAAAATAAAATGTATATGAACTCAACTATAATATAATCTTTCTATACATAACAAGTCTCTCTACCTCCTCTGACTTGCCACTGTGACCTGCCATCCTGACCTGTGGCTTCCTACAGGTTCTGAGTAACGGGTCCCTGGTGGTGTGGCCTTTCAGCGGCACTGACTACAGGCAGGACGTGCACGCGGCTGTCTACCAGTGCCGTGCGTCTAACCCCGTCGGTGTGGTCTTGGCGCCTCCCACCACGCTACGGGCAGGTAAGCAAGGGATAAGGGTAATGGTCGAGGGATTTATTTCTCAACACCTTGGATGGAAATGGTAATAGCGTCTTCTTCGTGGCTTAGATGATCTTTGTTATGGTTCTGCTCTGCGATTGTCACCTGGCGAAGGAATTGTGGTCGTGATGCTGCTTTTGTTTCGTTGATGGCGATTTACTACTTGACTGTTCACAATCTCTCTCTCTCTCTCTCTCTCTCTCTCTCTCTCTCTCTCTCTCTCTCTCTCTCTCTCTCTCTCTCTCTCTCTCTCTCTCTCTCTCTCTCTCTCTCTCAGTTCTTGCTTGCTTTACGCGCCACAGTACCACAAACAACGTCTTAGGAATACTAATATTTTCTCGCCGCTGTGACATCCTTCTCGCCCAAGCCTCACCACCCGGGCATAAGTATTGTTCAGCGATCTGTCTTCAACACACCTCAGGCAGCTTTCATTTGTCTTCCAAGCAGTTTAGATCGAAGTATTCTCAAGCCCGTCCGTCCTCCCTCCCGGTGTGCCTCCCCCCATTTGTCTCCACGTCGGATATTCACTGATTGTCTTGCGAGAAGTTTGATAGTTTTCTTTTTCTTTCTTTTGCCATGATTGGAGAGAGAGAGAGAGAGAGAGAGAGAGAGAGAGAGAGAGAGAGAGAGAGAGAGAGAGAGAGAGAGAGAGAGAGAGAGAGAGAGAGAGAGAGAGGAGAGAGAGAGAGAGAGAGAGAGAGAGAGAGAGAGAGAGAGAGAGAGAGAGAGAGAGAGAGAGAGAGAAAAAAAAAGAAGAGAGAAGAAGAGAGAGAGAGGAGAGAGAGAGAGACTTCTGAATTGTTGAAGTAGAAAATACAGGTGAACCCGAACACGGTTATAATTCTTCTCTCAAGTAAAGTTTGCCATTGTTCAGAAGAGTTGTTATGGAACGTGTTTTTCAGCACAGCAGCAAACAGAGAGAGATAGAAATAAAAAAAAATGTTTGCATATAAGATTTGGCGCAATGGAATGGGAAAATGCGATCAATTAATTGAATTAGTTTTGCATTAAATATGTAAGTGGATATTTTTGCATCGTATCAAGTTTTATATGTATTCATCTATCTATCTACTCAGCTAAATCATTTATCATCATTATTACTATTTTAATGACTATTTTTATCATTATCATTATTATTAGTTGTATTATTATCATCATTAAAATAATTGTTACTATAACACACACACACATACACACACACACACATACACGCATATACACATGTTTACTTGAAGAACAGCATAAAGTATGCTGTTGATGGCTTCAATCAACAACTAAAAAGTGATTGCTATAATCTAGTGTACATCCAGTAACACGGAGGTGTAATGCGTTGTATTAGTATACCTACGCCGCACCGGAAATACTATGATAACTTGACTAGTGACTGTTCAACTAGCAAATGCAAATCCAGTACCAACTCAACCAGCTAACCATTGCAACCAGTTTGACTCCACCTGTACTAATTCAGGTAATATCACCACGAACAAAGTCAGTCTTGATGGTTACGAAGTAATATGAAACATCAAGATCGCTAAACCTCGAAAGCAGACGCAAGCATCACGTGTCGTGCTGGCAATGCTGTGTGATCAGCACCAGAAGAAGGCGGAGGATGATGGGCGTGCACCTCACCATCCTCTCAGGCAGAAGCTAATCATCGCCTTGCTATTCACAGTGTGGATCGGGCGTTGAGGTGTCTCAGTGACGCCCTAAGAAAAGGGAACTCTTATGCGTGTATGTATTGGTGGAGGTTGTTTAGTAAGTGATGCCCTGCAAAAGGAAGGCTATTACCTAGGGTGAAGGTAAAGGTTTGCTCACATGGAATATTTTCGGTAAGGGATGTTAGTAATGTATTGTAATTAGTGAGGAATTCATGGTTAGTACCTGCTTATATATATATATATATATATATATATATATATATATATATATATATATATATATATATATATATATATATATATATATATATATATATGTATAATGATTAAGAATTATGAAACACCTTGTAGATCTTTTGAAGTATCTTAAAAAATACAAACAATTGAACGTATGTGTGGTATAGTATTCTATGTTCGTATTGCACAGAATAGTGCTCTACCTATGACGGTGCGGGTTTATACATTTCGTTGTATTATATTTCCTGCATAAATTTCAGTTTTGAAAAATTACTTTCGAACGAGTTCCTTTGGCGGCTCACGTGAAATTCAGTTTCGAAATTTTCGCCAGTAAAAGAAACTGGCTCTGACTTTTAATAAAATTACAAAGTCGCTGCCAGAAATTCGTCGGCCCGGCTCACAAGTTATAAGCCAATTTCTTCTCAGGTCCCGACGCTCCTACTGACCCCAAGACGTGATCGCCAGACGCCAAGAGGCAAGGCAAAATCTGGGACCACTTCGTGGAGAGGGATCGACATGGTCTGCATAGCGGTCGTGGGGGGAGGGGAGGGGAGGGGCGGGACGGGGTGGACGGCTGGTAAAGGAATGCTTGAGCATAAAGGAATGTTGTATTATAACGCAAAATGAAAAAAGAGAGTAAATAAAATAAAATAAAATAAAATGATATACAAACCAGAGAGCGAAAGGACGAGGCAGGAAGAAAAGGCGGAGGAGGAGGATTAGGACAAGACAACAAAAGAGAGATGTAGAGGGGAAGGAGGAAAGAAAAGGCGGAATCCTTCTTACCTTGTTCGTGGTTCCTACCTTAGGGTAAGAGACAGATAGACTGAAGCAGACTGAAAGGTATGGAGGGGAGGCAGGGAGGAGTGGAAGGACAGGTGGGAGAGCACTGGCAAAAAAAGATAAAAAGAAAAACCAATGGGGAGTGTCAGGGAGAGGACTGGATGTTTGAGGGGAGGAAAGGAGGAAGGATGGGAGGACAGGGTGAGTGGCGGGAATAGGGTGAGAGTTGTAGATGGTGATGAGGAAGTGGGTGAAGGTTAGGGAGGGGAAGGCAGAGGACATGTGGTCTGGGATGGGGGTTGAAGAATGATGGGAATGGGGGCAGAAGATGAATGGGGAGAATGAAAATTTGGGGAGAGACATTGGTATACGGGGATGATATGGAGGGAGGAGTAACACTGGTAGGGAGGAAGGAAACGCTTGATGGGAGAGCTAGGAAGAGGCATGGTGTTCGAAAAGTGGGAAGGTTGTGGATGAGGGTAAGGATTAGGTATTAGAAGGGGTGGGAGGAGGTGCAGGGTGTGGGAGTGAGGCTTGGGCATTAACATGGGTTTTCACGCCACTGTAGTGTTGCAGCCTCCGCGCGGAAAGTGTAAGCGACAACCTGAAATTTAATGCTTCTGCGTAATACTTTAGGCAGCAAAACCTATATTTTCTTACATCTGCAGAAAGGACGGAAGGAAAGGGTGGAATGGAGGAGGAAAGGAAGAGGAGGAGGAAGTGGAGAAGGAAATATAAGAAACAGCATGGAAGTGCCAATTTTGCCTTAGTTATTGTTTTTTCTTGTTTTCTCTCTCCCTCAATTTTTTTCATTTGTTATATAAATTTTTCATATAAATGAATACATTCACGATTGAAAAAAAATACATAAATGCTTCTGTGTGTGTGTGTGTGTGTGTGTGTGTGTGTGTGTGTGTGTGTGTGTGTGTGTGTGTGTGTGTGTGTGTGTGTGTGTGTGTGTGTGTGTGTGTGTGATTTATTACATTTTCATTTTTCATTAAATCTTACTGCTCATAATCCATCTCGTAACGTCTTGGAAACGCAATACGGAAATAGAACATCTTGGGACACATTTGCAAGTCGTGCCTCGTCAACCCACTCTTGGATTAATTACGTTCATCTCGTTTCCTTTTTTGTCGTTGTATGGTTACAGTGATACACGGCAAGTGTTCTCATAAGTCAATTAGAGGTGTGTTCCACAAGGCTCTTTCCTGTTACCCACTCACTTGTCCAATATTCATGAATTACATTCGCAGTCAAAATATTTGCCCTTTCCGCTCCTGCTTATGGCTCTATGCTGCATTTTTCATCATCATTTACCAGACGAACTCAGGAAGAACTAAACAATTCATATAGAAACGTTACATAGCGTCTCACTTCTGATCTTTCTTTAATTTCTGATTGAAACAAAGTAAACCTTGACTTGTCTACTCGACATAACCTTCCAGACAACTATCCCTCTGCTTTAATGACATGCAGTTATCTCATACAATACAACTCATAACTGAAAATTTCACATCGTATCTCTCGCTAAATTAGTTTCCAATAAGGTGGGTGGTATGTGTCGCTTCCTCCAATTTTTTCCTCCTCTAAGGTGCTAGCTATACAGAGCCTTTATCCGCTCTTGTATGGAGTACGCTTCTCACTATGTGGGGGAGCTCTACTCAACCAGTTTTATCAAACAGAGTGACGTCAACATTTTTTATTGTTTCCAACTTTCATCATTACTAACTGTCTTTAATCTCTCACACTTCATCGCAATATTGCATTACTTGTTGTGTTTTTCCGTTATTCTCATCGTTACTGCTTTTGCGAACTTGCTAACTACATACCTTCTCCTCTCCTGTGGCTTCGCTACACAAGGCTCTCTATATACTCTCGCCCCTTATCTCTTCATCTCAGTAATACAAGAGTTAACAAGTACCTCCACTCTTTCACTGGTAAACTCTGGAACTGTGCCTAAGTTCTTTTCATCTTCCTATGACTTGAATACCTTCAAAAGAGGAGTATCAAGACACCTCCATGACTATATCAGCTAACCTCTTGGGACTCTCTCCCTCTAAATCCTGTTCACGAGTGGTGATGGGAGCGGGCAATTTTTTTCTTTCCTTAGCCAGTCTCCACTTTTCTGCTAACACATTTTACGCTCATTTCGTAGAGTTCAATTATCACCGTACTATATCTGACTGGAAATGAAGAATATTTATAGCTTTTTAACCAGGCAAAATGTTATTATAACACGGAAACTAGAAAGCATATAAAAGATTCATAAAGTGTTTATAAAGTACAAATTTAATATATACTCAACAATAACTGTATGACGCCGTGTTGATCTGACTTAAATCTACAAGAAATGGAGATTATACAACCTCACTGCGCACCAAGGAAAGAGTTGTTAGAAGCAAGAATTAACACAAACCATTGCATTTTCCGTTTGACACTAGTATTCCTTCTTATTTTTCTCCTCACACACACACAATCACGTCCACAACTTGCTTCCGCTCCCAAGACACAGCGCTAAAGTTTCCAGCTTTTAGAGATGGCTGATTAGATTTATTTTCTGATCTCCGGCTTTTACATTGTTACATCTGCCACCTGAAAACCAGATAGTGCTTTGAAGTCTTGCAATCTTACAGCTCTCCAAGGTGAAGAGGGAGATGGAAATCTATCACGCGGGATGAGCAATTGGGGGATTCGAGACGTGGAGAAAGTTGAGAAGACAAGCTGGGGATTGGAAAGCTGAGAAGAAGAAAGTAATTGAGTAAAAATACATAGAAGCAAGATACTGGATACGTAGAGGAAGCAAGAAATAAAACGAGAGAGAGAGAGAGAGAGAGAGAGAGAGAGAGAGAGAGAGAGAGAGAGAGAGAGAGAGAGAGAGAGAGAGAGAGAGAGAGAGAGAGAGAGAGAGAGAGAGAGAGAGAGAGAGAGAGATAACTATAATATATCTATAACCCACCTTTCAGATCTAACCCAGTACACTTCTAAAAGGTCATAACATCAACAAGGCTATATATTCGAGTACATATTTCCCAGATAATTCAAGTTCATCTCCTACTGAACGATTCTTCGAGACTCACTCAATGTAACGAAAATTGTAATAAAAAAATAAAATAAAAAACAGATTTCAATGATACAGTAAGCGTACCATGAAATAAAAAAGCAATAATAATAATAATAATAATAATAATAATAATAATAATAATAATAATAATAATAATAATAATAATAATAATAATAATAATAACGCGCACGTAATACTGACTATTTTGCATTCACATCAGCTCCGTGATATAATACTATTAATGGACTGTGTTAATTGCAGTAAAATATATCCAGGTGAAGGGAGAGAGAGTTGATTACAAGTGCCATTAAATATGTGTCAAGCTACAATCTGTTTATGTCGCTTCTCTTGGGGATGGTCTAGGAGGGAGGGAGAGGGGGGTGTAGGCGTCATATTTTATAATCGGTCGAGGGTGAGACTATTCCATCTTTTCAATCTGAGCGTTTAATTGCGTGGATGACGTCAGGGAAGATGCGGAGAGGGAGATGAATAAGGCTGAAAGGAGGAGGAGACGAGGAGATGAAGGGAAGAATGGTGGACGAAACTGCTGGAGGGAGAGGAGAGAAAGAAGGAGGGAGAATAAGTGATAGAGGGAGGGAAAGAGGGGAGACAGACAAACATTAATTTAAACATTTCATTTTTCATTTAGTTGTAGAGATATTGATAAATTTTAATCACTTAGTAATAGAGAGCAACAGAAAGATAAAAAATACCAGATATGCATATAGAGAATCAGTGTGGTAGTTGGATTACTCTCACTTAATGGAAACGCAGATAAAAAGGGGTGTGAAAAATCCAGTAGCAGGAATATATAGGATACGAGAAAGTAATGAAAAAAGTCACAACACATTATTAATAGCAGAAGACAAAGAAGGACGTTTATAGCTGTATAGAAGAGAGAGAGAGAGAGAGAGAGAGAGAGAGAGAGAGAGAGAGCGAGAAGAGAGAGAGAGAGAGAGAGAGAGAGAGAGAGAGAGAGAGAGAGAGAGAGAGAGAGAGAGAGAGAGAGAGAGAGAGAGAGAGAGAGAGAGTTTACAGTTATATTATCTACACAAACACTGCGTTCATGTTTGCCAACCAAGATCCTGTACAGAAAGCCAGTAAGATCCCTCCACGTGTATAATATGCTGTGTCTGCCCTACCTGCTGCCTGCCTCAAGGTTGTTTTACTATGCTACGTCATACCACTATAACGTGAAGCTTAGACTGATGTAAGAAAGCACTTATCTTAAAATACTTGGCTATATCTAGATGAATTTATTTAAAGTTACTCGTATAATTTATTACGATTTTATTCTTATCATCAATACCGAAAAGAAATAAAAAAAAGGGTGCTTGATAAAAAAATAATTATAGGTGTCTGAACGTTTCTAGGTCATTTTGTCTGCATTTTCAAACACCTGGTTATTTTCATTTACATATTCATTAATTTATTTATTTTTTTTAGATTTCAAGGGAGTTATTAAATTAAGTGACATATTGATAAAGTTATGTCATCCTGCTAGTATATATGTATATGCAGAACATTTCAAAACGTTCGCATAGTAATACTGAATCCCAATAGATATTTCAATTTTCTTTCTTTACGCAATCATGTTATAAACTGTTTTTTCCAATATATATCTACAAAAGCTTACCATTTGTTCAGTGAAGAAAGACATTTCACATTGAGTGGACAGCTTCACAGTTTGACGCTGATTTTGTTGCAAACCAAAGGCATTGTCAGGCAAACTGAAATCAAAATAAATAGAAAAATTAGGGTATTTCTACTTCATCCACAACAATTATTGATATATACCTCGTGAACTGCAACCAATACGTCTTAATGGTCTGTTTGAAAAAATAAATAAAGACATGTAGGTAAGTTGTGAATGATGTGAGGAAATTAAAAAGTTTTTTCCCACCAGAGGCATAGTTACGTTACTTTACATATCTATCACAACAAGGTTAATGCTTTCACTCCTATTATCGGTGCTACTATGATCTCCAATGCTAAGACTACTACCATAATCATAATGGTACTTACAATATTACTACTAGTACTCTCGAAAGTATTTTCGTATAATAGATGGTATTATGTAATCTCAACTAAAGACTAATCAACCTAAGTGTCAGGTGGCGCTGTGCTATTTTTAATATCCATCCCATTTCCTTCATCATATTTAGTACTTCAGTCACAGCTTTTATTTCCCTATTTTCGATATATTGGACGGAAGCCATATTTATTTTGTCTATAAAATCAATTTCCAACTGAACAAGAGTAAACTCAATAATATTGCTCGCACCTGTTTGCCTCTAAATAAAGAGGTGGATGATATACTTACACAGATTACAATTAACGTGCACATCGTGTTTAATGCAGGTTATGATCCCATGATATGAAGATAAACCAAGGTGTATTTTTCCCTCCTGATCTCGTCTTAAATTTTCTTTTTCTGCACATATATAAACATTGAAAAAAAAGAAAAAAGAAAAAAGAAAAAAAAGAAAATACTCACCTACGCACACACAAACAAAAACGCACACACACACACACACACACACACACACACACACACACACACACACACACACACACACACACACACACACACACACACACACACACACACACACACACGACAAAGTAAATATATTCTATCCCTTAAGACGAGACGCTATAATCAGTAGGGTCTTAAAGAATAAACATCAATATCTTTTACATAACTATCTATTATCATAGCTATTTATTTTTTGTATTCATAACTATATTTTCAGTTCATGTATGTGTGACAAATATCGCCCTAAAAGACAGAATTTAACAATATAGTGATCATACTCCAGGAAACTTTGGCAGATCGGAAGGAAACGTGTATTCGTTGCCAAGAGGTGATCACAAGAATTAGTGGGTTCATTGTACAGTAAATTGAAAAGTGAACAGAAATTAGAAAAAAAGTGTTGTTTGGAAGTAACATTCTCACTACCATCGAATTAATTATGATAGAATGAATGAAGCCAAATAACTGTATACCTGGTTGCAGTTTACAACAATACTAACCTTTTAGGAAATATAGAAAGCCTGCAACTGTTGTATGCCTCCCATTACCCTCACCCCATCCCTCCCAGCCCTTCTGCACAGTTAATTTTGTCTCACTACTAAAGAGTTTGCTTGTCTACACTGAAATTACACTGCCTTATCGAAACTGTATATCCTTGTCAATTAGAAGGCAATGCAAAAAAAGACAGATTCCCCTAAAAATAAGTAACAAAGGTGAACAAAAGGGGAAAACCAAATTAGTACAAGAGGTGTCTCGTTACTCCTCTCTTACAGGAGTTCAAGTTGTAAATAGGTGAGGAAAAGGTAGTGTTTTAGAGTTTACCAATGCAACGGACGAAAGAGTGAAGATATTCTCACATCAGTAAGGTACAGTGAATATATCTTTTGTAAAAATTAGACGACATATAGAAGAGAGAGAGAGAGAGAGAGAGAGAGAGAGAGAGAGAGAGAGAGAGAGAGAGAGAGAGAGAGAGAGAGAGAGAGAGAGAGAGAGAGAGAGAGAGAGAGAGAGAGAGAGACGAGAGAGAGAGAGAGAGAGAGAAAAAAAAAAAGAGAGCTGCTGTAACACTACTAGCATGCAAAAATCACAAATGAGGATAAAAATATGATCAAAGAGCAGGAAAAAAAAAACTAGAATAAAAACAAGGAAAGAAAAGAAACTGAGAGGAGCAAGTGACGAGTTTCACTCCTCCTCTAATCAGTGTAAATCAGAGTCTTGCTGCCTGAAAAAAGGAGAGAGAGAGAGAGAGAGAGAGAGAGAGAGAGAGAGAGAGAGAGAGAGAGAGAGAGAGAGAGAGAGAGAGAGAGAGAGAGAGAGAGAGAGAGAGAGAGAGAGTCTACAATATATTTAAACATACTCTTATTTGCTTAGCCATGTTATCCCTATCAGACTTAATGTAACTGAATCCCGTTTTCTGTTTATTGTGCATTTTCGCTTCTAAAAAATACGACTGAGTAATAGTTATAATCTCATAACTAATACTTGCAAATGACTGGGAGCTTCAGGCAATATTAATGTACGATATATATTTTTTTCTCTGCAATCGTTTAGTGGAAAAATATTAACTGAAATTTTTCTTTTTTTTATTCTCTCTCTCTCTCTCTCTCTCTCTCTCTCTCTCTCTCTCTCTCTCTCTCTCTCTCTCTCTCTCTCTCTCTCTCTCTCTCTCTCTCTCTCTCTCTCTCTCCTTTGCTTGCTTACATTTCTTCTTTCAGTCACAACGTGATATAATTTTGGTAACAAGCAACTTGTCTCTGGATGATGAGAAAGAGGAGCGGGACCAGCAAGGTAATAGGAGAGGATGTGTTGAGAGCTTTTTTCTATGTTGAAGGAAGCGTGTTAACAAGGCTTTGAGAGGAGGAGGTGGTGGTGGTGGTGGTGGTGGTGGTGGTGGTGGTGGTGGTGGTGGTGGTGGTGGTGGTGGGGGTGGGGGTTGTGGTGGTGGTGGTGGTGGTGGTGATGATGGTAATGGTAGTAGCCTGCAGCATGTTATATCATATACATTCTTTTTATGGTAAATTCTGGAATGAAATACATTTTCATTGTTTTTTTCAGACTTGTTTTTAACGTGAAAGTACCCTAGAAGAAAGTCTAATACACTTCTGTTAGTTTGGAACTCATAGTTTATAGATTCCTGGAAGTATTACACTAGGAATCCATTCTTTTACGTCTCTTAACTTTTATACATCAAAGTATAAGACTGAAATAACAAACCGCATGAATCTTAACCACCAATCTAGACCAATCAGGAGGAAGTGAGCCAACGCCCCCGAACTCACTTCCTACACTTACCGCCGCTGCTGCCGCTGTTCTACCTCTCAGCTGCAGCACCTTCAATCCCAACACTCCAATCACTTTAGTCCTGAACCAAACATGACATAGGTTCAGAGGGATAGGAAAGAGATGGAGAGATACAGAAGGAGAGAGGGAACCGAGGGGAGTGGAGGTGAGGAGGCCGAAGCGATGGATAGGGTTGTTGGCGTGACAGGAGTGTGTTTGGGTGGTGGGTGGATGGGAGGCCTTGGTATCGGAAAAAGATCAAGAATATCGGTATGGCTAAAATCGGTATCGCTGTGTCCTCTTAAAGTTCGATTTCATGCTAAGATGTGGTTGTCTGCTTACAAATGTTTACGCGGCGTGGCCCGTGGTCGAAGGGATGATAACGAGGCTCCCTGATGTCCTTTCTCTCTCTCTCTCTCTCTCTCTCTCTCTCTCTCTCTCTCTCTCTCTCTCTCTCTCTCTCTCTCTCTCTCTCTCTCTCTCTCAGTTTCAGATAAATACATATTTTTTCTGTTTCTGTTTTATTTGCATTATTTTTTTCCAGACAAATGTGTTTTATTAGTGTTATTTTCATTACTCCCGCTTGTATTTAAGTGATT
>JAPQNM010000003.1:39120954-39138454 GCA_029783475.1 Metacarcinus magister | reverse complement strand
GTTGGTGGAAGGTTGGTGATTGGTGTTCGTTTCAAGCATTGGACAGTGACGCGGAGGACAAGAGGGAATCGAAGCCATCTGGTCGTCCCCCTTCGGAACGGTGCTCCAGCATATTGTCCTCACGGGGCTCATTGTAATTAAAACAAGGCGGTAACTGGAGAGGAACCTGTGCCCTTCCTACGCTCGATTCGCCCCTCCCAAGCCAAGCCAGCAACATTGCACCCATTGCTTCATCCCATCCAAGTACACACCTCACCCAACCCAGACTTTACACCATACACCCATCGTTTTAATCCACTCTGCCACACCCACCCTGAACCCCAAACTCTTTTATCTTATGCTCAACCAGTTTTATTCCCGCCCCATGTAAGCTGGCTCACCCTAGCCTCGTTCCTCACAACTACTCTTCCAGCATTCCTCACCCTTGAGCTGTCTATTCCCGTTGATCACAGAAATCCTGCGATACCCCCACACCACACACACGTCACTACCTCGCCCTCGTCACGAACAAGCAACGAAAATATTGCACTCATCTGACAGGTTCTTTTCGTACTACTCTATTATTCATTCATACGAGGAAATAAGTCATCGCATAACCTTGGGTATAAAGAAAGGAGGTGAAGATGAACTGTTCTCTGAGGTTCCGTTATTACTGTGATAATAGTAACTGTGGACGAGGAAGCAAGGCTATGAAGAAGGGGAAGGCTGTGGTGGTACAAGGAGAGTGAGAAATTATGAAAGAGATTTGTGTTTAGAGAATACGAAATGGTAACAGGGGGTGTGAGTGAAGGAGAGCGAGAGAATTGAGTGAGGGTTAAGCGCTGGGTGAGGGCTAGGAGGGGCGGGTCATGGCGTCGTTACCAGAGGTCATCACTTACGTTGGCAAAGCCCTGGAGCTCTACAGGATGAAATATTAATTACACTGTGAGGGTTCTGGCCCAGCAGCAGCGTGACAGGTGTGGGCGAAGGGCGGGAAGAGGGCGGAGGCGTGGAGTGTGTAGGGGAGAAAGCAGTGTGAAAGTTCACTCACGAATAACACTTACATTACCTATAAAATTCTATTGAAAACAAGTAAAAAACAAAAAAGAAGAAAAAAATCCTTCACAACGTCTGCCCCTTTTTCCCCCATCTATCAATTTTTTAACTCCCACCATCATTTCATTCCTTTTTCTTTCCCTGATTTCACTCTCTCGTCCCCTACTATTAATATTTTCTTCCCTTACCGTACATCCCTCCATCTCATGTTACACCAGTTAACTTTTACTAATATCCCAATAACCCTCATTTTTCAGCATACATTTTTTCTCATAAAGCGTGTGTTCACCCCTTTTTCCCCGCCCCTTACATCCCCTCTCTCAAACAAGGCACAATAATAACAAACAACAGTTATTGTGCTCCGTGCAACACAGGCATAAATCACAGGCAGGGGAGAGGTTTACGAGAGAAGGAGAGCATACCTACTCCACCCTCCTCCCTTCTTACCCTCCTCTTCTCCCTATCCTTTCCCTCCATTCCTCTCCTTTCTATCCGGATTCTCTTTTATCTCTCTCTCTCTCTCTCTCTCTCTCTCTCTCTCTCTCTCTCTCTCTCTCTCTCTCTCTCTCTCTCTCTCTTTCTCTTTCTTTCTCTCTCTGTGTGTGTGTGTGTTTCCCCTCTCCTACCCTTATCACATTTTACCCTCGTTCATCTATTTTTCAACTTTCTCTTTCTATTATCGTTTTCATTTCTCACAACTTTCATCGTCCCTGTTCAAAATTCTGTCTACTTGTCGAAATTTCATCAGGTTTTTCATTTTCCTATTATTCCCAAATCACGTCCATTATTCCGGTTCTCTTTCTAGTCTTCTTTTTCATACACTTTTCCCCCCTTTTCCTTTGCCTTTCTTCCTTCCTTTTACAAATATCACATTTCTGCTTGTGTCACATCCACCCTTGGTTTTGCTCTCTCTCTCTTTCTCTCTCTCTCTCTCTCTCTCTCTCTCTCTCTCTCTCTCTCTCTCTCTCTCTCTCTCTCTCTCTCTCTCTCTCTCTCTCTCTCTCTCTCTCTCCCCCTGTCTGGGAAAAATAATAAAACCCAAGTGATATGAGGAAAGACGATCGCTACCTTTATTGCCCATTCCTTGAGGGGCAGGCGATGGGGGGATGAGGGCAAGACTCCACGGAAGGAAGGTAATAACCGAGGAAGGACACAAGTCATTATGTGCCCGTAACTGTTTACTGGTTTCCTGTGACTACGTGTATGTGTGTGTGTGTGTGTGTGTGTGTGTGTGTGTGTGTGTGTGTGTGTGTGTGTGTGTGTGTGTGTGTGTGTGTGTGTGTGTGTGTGTGTTTAAGGGGGAGAGCGATGAGGAAGCTAGAAAGAAGACAAAAGCAGATGGTTGAGCAGGAAGAGATGGATGAAAGGATGAGGGATTCTGTTCCAGTAGCGGAAGTAAGATATGGACGAAGAGGAAGAGGAAGAGGACGAGGAGGAAGAGAAGGAGAAGGAGAAGAAAGAGGAGGAAGAGGAGGAGGAGGAGGAGGAAAAAGTAGTAGCATACAAATAAACAAGCAAGGGAGAGTAGAGTACAAAACAAGAAAGAAAACAGCTTGGGTATTTTCATCTCACTGTTCACTGTAAATCACACAAACTTGTAGTATAATTAGAAAAAAAGGCTCATAAAAGGCATAAAGCTTTGTTTCCTGTTTTGTTTGTTCGTCGGGAGCTTTTATGTCTTTTTTTTTTTCAAGACATTACACTAATTCCTGTTTGAAGAGATGAAAAGTATGTTTCATCTCAATTTAAACAATACAAAAGAGAGAGAGAGAGAGAGAGAGAGAGAGAGAGAGAGAGAGAGAGAGAGAGAGAGAGAGAGAGAGAGAGAGAGAGAGAGAGAGAGAGAGAGAGAGAGAGAGAGAGAGAGAGAGAGAGAGATACCCTGGACGACACCCTGTATTTATTGATAGGCTTCAGTAATCTATCACATCCTCCAAGGGAAAGGAGATAGGAAAATAGGAACATAAGGTAAGAATCACTCACATTCATAAACTTATACTCGACGCCCAAGGTCAAACTATTCATAAATGTTTTGCACGATGGGTATAATTTGACGGAAAACTTAAGCCTCCCAATGCCCTACACTTCTCTTGAATGTCCTTGCATTAGATGGAGTGACTAGGAAGAAAAGGTGAGGGCAACGCATCCTATGTAGCTCTTCGGCAGGCAACACAGTGCATGCAGCTGTCATTCATCCACTAACTCCTTGCCTGCTGAACAATCACTATTGCTGTCAAAGGCTCTTGGATACAAACAACTGAGCTACGTCCCTGTTTCTCAGCTGCAGCACTGTGAAAGGCGTCACGTGGTGCTGCAGGCTGCCATCCACCTAAATTGACAAGAGCTATTTACGCACGACAAGCAGTGACACAGCGACTGAGATGCACCTGCACACCCAGCGGCGGAGAGCTGGGATTCATTAAGACACGTGTGATGCAAGTGTTTCCTAGGCATTATAAGTTCTAGTTGAAGGCATACATGTGTACGTACTTGTGAAAAAGGTAGTGAATAAGATGAGTCTACGTGGACAGACAGCCAGGGATGAAAATAAGATGTGAATGTGTGAAGGGATAGAGTGACACCTCCAGCACAGGTGAAGGACAGGTAGAGAAGAGGAAGCGTTAACACCTTACCAGTAATCTTATTTATGTTGGTTGAAATTAAGTTAAATACTACTGTTACTACTACTATTACCGCTACTACTACTACTACTACTACTACTATTACTATTACTACTACTACTACTACTACTACTACTACTACTACTACTACTACTGCTATTACTACTAGTTCTACTACTACTACTAATATTACTTAAAAAAATAATAATGATACGACTGTATGATAACAACAACAACTAAGGAATGCGTCAGTGCGCATATTGGATTCATCTCATCTCTCTCTCTCTCTCTCTCTCTCTCTCTCTCTCTCTCTCTCTCTCTCTCTCTCTCTCTCTCTCTCTCTCTCTCTCTCTCTCTCTCTCTCTCTCTCTCTCTCTCTCTCTCTCTCTCTCTCTCTCTCTCTCTCTCTCCCTCTCTCTCTCTCCCTTTCTCTCCCCGTGTGGTTACTCATCAGATGACGTCATACATTGCATCTACTATATTCAGAAAGTCAATGTTGTCGGTGTTTTTTGTGATCGCGTCAGTGTCCCATGCAATGCTTTACTACTGGGCGGCTCTAGTAACTAATGGTAACACTGTATGAAGATAATATTTATGTATTACTCAAACTTTATACCCAAGTTCCTCTAACGACGCCGAAAAGATAGATAACATATATGATCTAAGTTTTATTTGCTAGAATTTTGATATATTACAACATATTCCTACATCCTAAAGTATTGCTAATATCTATATATGTATGTAAGTATTGATAATATATACGCTACTTTGCTGACTATACTTAAGCTTGACACTGCAAGCTTCACCTCTTAATCAGAATAAGTATTTCGTCCCGTGTGTCGGTATGAACACATTGCCCGCAGAATGAGGGTCCAGGATGACTTACACCTTTTCGCTTCTCTGGTTCGGAAGCGATCGGATATTTAGCGTCATAATAACGTCCGATTCCTGTAACAAATGTGAACAGAACACACACACACATACACTCTCTCTCTCTCTCTCTCTCTCTCTCTCTCTCTCTCTCTCTCTCTCTCTCTCTCTCTCTCTCTCTCTCTCTCTCTCTCTCTCTCTCTCTCTCTCTCTCTCTCTCTCTCTCTCTCTCTCTCTCTCTCTCTCTCTCTCTCTCTCTCTTTCGGTGGAAAAAGATGCATAAATCATATTTCCCCTACTAAGAAAATCCTGTTTTTATCAATTCATCAAAACTAAAATGAAAACGTAAGAGGAACAAGAGGAAAGAATTGAAAGACATGGAAGAAGAAGCAAATTCATATGAAAGGACGAAGGAAAAATGAAGCATATGAGTAGAGTTGGGAATGCAAAGAAGGAAAGAATAATAAGTAAAAAGAAGAAAAATGCGGAAGGAAAAGAAGAAAGACATAAAAAAATACCAGAGCTAGTGAGAAAAAGAGAGAGAGAGAAAGAGAGAGAGAGAGAGAGAGAGGTGGGAGAGAGAAGTACGGAAAAGGGTGTGAATGGAGAAAAAAATGTAAGAAAAAGCTGAATGGTAAAGGAGGAAAGTTTTAAGGAAAGGAGAAAGGTAGCATAGATAAAGGACGAAGAAAAAAAATAAATCTGAAGAAAGAAGATGGAGAAGTATAAGAAGGAGAAAAAAATCGTATATAAAGAAAGGAATAGAAGAGAAAAAAAAAAAAGAAGGAAGAGAGATATAAATAGTAAGGAGGGAAGGAAGAGGGGATTATGAGGGACATATAAAAGGGATAAGAAAAGAGAGGAAAGTGACCAGATGACTACTTATGTAATTAAGAATAAAAGTAGGAAAATAAAATAAAAGAAACGGCAAGGGAAAAGAATGAGAGCCATGAGAGAGAGAGAGAGAGAGAGAGAGAGAGAGAGAGAGAGAGAGAGAGAGAGAGAGAGAGAGAGAGAGAGAGAGAGAGAGAGAGAGAGAGAGAGAGAGAGAGAGAGAGAGAGAGAGAGAGAGAGAGAGAGAGAGAGAGAGAGAGAGAGAGAGAGAGAGAGAGAGAGAGAGAGAGAGAGAGAGAGAGAGAGAGAGAGCGTCAGTTGGCACAGCAATAAGCGTTGGGGGTGTCATAGCCGCTTGTGTCGACAACTTGAATACTTTAAGTGGCAGCGACCTTGCTTCCTCAACTCTGCTACTGCTCCTCTCAAACCCACACACTTATACCTACTACCTTAATACATCACCCTTTACAACGCTGCCTTTTTAAACTGTCGTCTGTCTCCTCTTTTTCTTGGTTCCCACATTCCTGCTTCGTCCCACAATTTTGTCCACCCTCGTTTTCCACCCCTTCAACCATGTCTCCTTCAATCCGGTCTCCTAACCTCGCTCCAATTTTTCTTCCTCCACCCCGCCTGAATGTCAGCTCTACCCCCTTTCAATTCTAGTCCTTCATCACTGCTATATTCTATCTTCTTGTTCTCTCAACCCTGATGCAGCCTCGATTCTGTTGCTGCCTGAACTTTACCTCTCCCCTCACACAGCGCTATGGTCCCTTAAGGCCTTCCCACGCGCGTTCTAACTCCTATCAATCTTGTTTTCATAACTTTTGACCTTCGCCTTGCCTTGCCATCTTGCAGTCTTGTCTCTATTTGTATTGCTTTTTTCTGTTTCTCTAATTGTTGTTCTCTCAATTCTGCTCCCAAATGCATTGCTTCCTCGTCCTGCTGCCCCTACTCCTCAACCTTACTCAACCCGCTCCTTACCTCTTGGGATAGCACTATAGGGGGAGAGAGACGCAGAGATGGAGTAAGATAAAGAGAGAAGAATGGGATTGGTGTTGTGAGGAATGGATGTTGAGATGGGTTGTGTAAGGGATAGAATTAGTGAGGAAGAGAGAAGAGAATAAAGGAGAAGAGAAGAGAAGAGGAGAGAAGAGAAAGAGAGAGAGAGAGAGAGAGAGAGAGAGAGAGAGAGAGAGAGAGAGAGAGAGAGAGAGAGAGAGAGAGAGAGAGAGAGAGAGAGATGACAGGCAGAAAGGGAAGAAAGGATATAGGGAGGCAGGGAGGTAGAACAAAAATATATAATGTTAAAGAGACAGAAAATATCTAGCCTGCCAAAACATTGACACAAAAAGAAATGAACTACTGAAAATGAATACCACAAACACGGGGCAACGCAAAACAAAAAAATAATACATGAGAAATACAAAGAAAAAAAAAAATATACAGTAACAAAACCATCACGAAAACAAAGAAAGACCACCAATCAAGAGTGTGAGAGGCGCGTGTTGGCCCTTCACCCTTGGTAGTGGCAGGCAGGGGCCGCGCCACTCATCACTACACCGAGGTCCGGGGCAGAAGGCGTGAGGGGCGGGGGAGGGGAGGGGAGGGCAGAGCAGAAGGGAGAGTGCAGAGGTTGGGGAGAGACTGGATAGTAGATGGCAAGGATTCGTCAGAAGGAAGGGGAGGAATTTGAACGAGAAGAAGGAGGAGGAGGAGGAGGAGGAGGAGGAGGAGGAGGAGAAGGAGGAGGAAGAACAAACAGCAACAATCCTACTGGACCTAATGAGGCTCTCCGTGTGGCTACACTACTACTATAATATATACTTGATAAAAACTAAAGGACAGCAAATTGAAAGGCTCCTCCCCACCCAACACTCCCTACAGCCGAAGCTAGACGGAATACCATGTAGTATAGACAAACTATCATGTAATTTGTATAGGAAAGGGAGAAAACAGGGAGTAATCCAAGGGTATTGCTAAAAAAATACTAGATTTGATGAACGGATGCTAAGTGCTTATCAAGTTTCTTCTTAAACGATTAAATTTTGATACTGGAGGAGGAGGAGGAAAAAAAAGGAAGTGGAAAAAAAGGTGGAGAAGGAAGGATATATGCGGTAAGTTAGTTGGTCGCCTGTAAATGGGGGAATAAGAGAAGGAAGAAGAGAAGGAGGACAAGAGGATGAAAAACGTGAGAAAAAAAGATGAGTGGGATCGGGTGGAAAGGGTGAAGGGGTAAAAAATAAGTATGCTACAAGAGGTGGAGTCGAGATGGAAGGTCAAGGGCATAGAAGTGAATACAAAATTGAGGGAAGGAAAAGAGGGCAAGGAGCAAGGCATGGGTCGTAAAAGTAAGGGAAGGAAAAAGGGAGAAAGGGTGAAATGGCGAGGCTAAGGGAGGAGACGTTTGTAATATTAGACACACAACTCACTACAGTCAGGCTTCCTCTATTTGTTCCAGGTGGTGTGACGCTATTTGTGAGGGTTCTCTCTCTCTCTCTCTCTCTCTCTCTCTCTCTCTCTCTCTCTCTCTCTCTCTCTCTCTCTCTCTCTCTCTCTCTCTCTCTCTCTCTCTCTCTCTCTCGCTCTCTCTCTCTCTTTCTCTTTTCCTAATGGGCTACGGCCTGAGGTTCATTTCCCTCTTTCACTCTTCTAAAACAACAATTAAGAACAAAACAGTAAAAAAAGTGGGTTTTCGTTTCATGTTCCTCGTCGTGTACTGCTTTTCATCGTCCTGTTCAGCGTCCAGGAAGTGATTTTTTTTCCCATTTTTGTTTGAAAGGTTGAAGTCCCCGCCCGCCCCACTGCATGCCTGTCACTATCATTACTAGCCACGTGTGTTAGTCTATCTGGTGGTGAGGGTGTGGGTAAGAGTGACAGTGTGATGATGTACTATACGTTCGGGATAACACTTCACCTAATGGCATTTTCTTTTCGCATGAAACAGAATATTTTAATAACCGCTTTTTCTGGTGACTATTTTCTTTTTGTTTCTTTGTTTTCTGTAAAGAGGAGATGGGTGTGTGACGTAAGTAGTCTGCGGATATCATTATAAGCAAATTATACGAGTACAGGCAAGGAATTCATGAACATTATTTTTTTATTATTATGAATCTTCATGATAAAAACAATGCAAGTTACTTATTTATCAACACTGCTTGTTAAAACACTTTACTCCTCTTAACCTTTTGCTCCTCTTCCTGCAGCTCTTCCTTCCGCTAATGTGCCTTCCTCTTCCTCTTCCTCTACTTTGTCTGCCTTCTCCTCCTCCTTGACTTTGTCCGCCTCTCATTTCTTTCCAGCATCATCATCAATAACCTGATTCTCTGTACCTAAATGTGTGGCCCACCTTTACACCTTAGAGGAAGGTCCGGTTTTAACTCTTGGCGAGCTTGTTTAAGAGAATATAGAGAAGTTGGATTTCAGGCGCCATCCAATCACGCCTCTCCAATCACAGATGCACAAGGGAATGCCCCCAACACGAAAATGGTGAAGGACTGTGGTATAAACGTTATTCTTCTTCTTCTTACTATTATTATCATACAACATTCTACCGTGATATAACGTATATTCTTTTCTTCAATGTAACCGTTTTAAAAGAGCATTTCTTTGTCATCTTAGCATCTACACAAATAAGAGTAAGGTGGAAAAGAAATCGTGTAAAAGTATTTCGTATTCCAGCAACTGAGGCCAGAAGATGGGGGCCATTTAAGATAATCTCCCTCCTGTAAAACACATTAGTAAATGCACACAGTGAAAGGCATAATGGCACTCCTCAGCTCCCTCGAGAGACTATCCCCTCTCTTCCTCCCTCCCCTCTTCTCACACACACACACACACACACACACACACACACACACACACACACACACACACACACTCGACGCAGAGGCTCGGGGACAACTCTCCTAATTTCACGGAGATCTGGCCGTTCGATTGTCTTGCATCCTTACTGCCAGGAAACGAGAGGGGAGAAGAGAACTTTCCTCTCCCTCCGTCCATTAGAACTTGCCATTCTTTCTTATTTCTTTAACATAGCCAGAAGCATACTTACTGCCCAGAGATTTCTACCCACTCCCTCGCCCCTATTTCCCTCCATTAAACTCTCTAGGGTCCTCATTGCCCCCCAGTATACATCAGTGTCCTCCCTCCTGTCTCTAGCACTTCCTCCCGCCCTCACTCCCTATCTCCCTCCCTTCCTTCTACCCTCCCTTGCCTCCCTCCCAGTCAGCCTCGGCACTCTGCTCCTGGCGTGGCTCTCTACTATTCCCGTCCCTCGAGTCTCCAGTTACGCAGCACTTTTAGAATTAATGTTTTCATGAAGATTTCAGTTGTAAACACACATACACATGCACATAGTAAACACACACACACACATACACACACACACACACACACACACACACACACACACACACACACACACACACACACACACACACACATACACACACTCTCTTTTTCACATTTAAGCTGGATAAAAGCAGATACAGAGACAGGATAACACATACTCAGTTCAAATCCTGTGCACTGCAACAAGGTAAATAAAAAAACAAACACAAACACACACTCACACCCACCCACACACACACTCACATACCCTTTCACCACCCCCCCACACACAATTTCTTTCTCTTTTTTTTCTTCTTCTCTCTCTCTCTCTCTCTCTCTCTCTCTCTCTCTCCTCTCTCTCTCTCTCTCTCTCTCTCTCTCTCTCTCTCTCTCTCTCTCTCTCTCTCTCTCTCTCTCCATAACATGAAAGCTACGTAACTGATCAGAAACTCAAGGAGCAGCTCCCCATCTTAAGAACAATAAGCCAAGGAAACACAAGTTAGGGAACAGCTGGCACTAAATGGTTCCGTTGACACCAATAAGGCAATACTATCAATCTAACGTCAACAGTTAACACATCAGCCGCTGCTTCACACTAAGGTTTTCCTCCATCCATTGTCCCAAACAGGTCTAAGGATATGTCCAAGTAACCAGTTTGGAAAGACATATTACATTGTATATCCTGAAACCTTTCCTGAGGACTTATACTTTCAGCCCAGCAACCTTAAAAGACTAATATGTTTAAGCTGAGTTAAGTCAAAAGCTAAACAGTGCATCAAAGCCATCTTGGAAATAATGGTAGGTAAGAATTAGTTCATATTCTAGGACTCAATACTGACTGACATCTGAGTTACTACACTTTACCTTACGCCAGTTACTGAGGCAAAGGCTAAAGGTAGATGTGAAGCTCTGCGCCGCCTGCTTCTCCAGGGAGTTAAACCGAGGCTTGAGGATTTGAAACTAAGCACGGTACTCACTGCACCACGGAGGGTTAACCTGTAATTGATCTGACGTCCGGTGTCCATTGCCGCCTCTCCCTAACAAAATTTCATATATTCTCCAAGAAGCAAACGGCACATACACACTGCTCCCTATCAGAGGAAGGGCTACCAAATGACAGAGAAAAGTGAGTAGGATCATCAGGATTAACGTCACTCGTGGGGGAGAACAGAACAAGAGGGAGAGATAGCAACGGTAATGGAAAATAGAGAATACTGACCCTTTACTGAGAGGGACATAACGCACGCACACACACACACACACACACACACACACACACACACACACACACACACACACACACACACACACACACACACACACACACACACACACACACACACACACGTATAATTAGAATTTATAAACATAAGCACAAATATTCAATTGGTAGACCTCAGGAATGGCAGATCCTTACTAATCTCTCCCACTACAGCTACACCAACTTGCTACACTACAATCCTCCCCTCACTCCCCACCCCCCACCACGCGGAAAAGGTAGAAGCGTCAGTACAAACGTCAATATTAGTCTGACGTGGCGCTGAGTATAAGGACATGAGCATCAGGGTGAGGATAATCCAGCCAATCTTACTTCACTGCTCGCCTGTCTCTATCCCAGAACAGGTAATGAGAGATGAGAAAAGTGCGCCCAACATTATGGATTTCTTTTGAGTTTTCAATGTTATGGATTTTCTGGAACAATGCATTTTTGGTTAAATGAATTAGATATTTACATAAACTGGGATATATAGATACGTACCAAGACGTACATGAATCACACGTAAACAGACACTATAGATGGCAAACGAGGAAGCGTGTCATGTACATACATACACATACAACTATACAACTAAATCCAAACACAGAGAGACTTCACACACACACACACACACACACACACACACACAAGAAAATACTAGCAAAAGAAAATAAGAAAATAAAAAAAAAACAGCGAGCAAGATGAAATACAATATCCAGAGTTCCATAAAGAAGAAGAAGAAAAAAATAAGAGTAGCAACAACACTAAGCAGAAAAGGAGGTGAGGACATAGTTAACAAGGAAAGATTCGCCAACATACAAATAACAAGAAAATAAAAATAATGTTGATAAAAAGAAAAAGGCGCCTGAAATAAGAAATATCCTTATGTATTATGAAAACAATAAGGGAAAGAGGGGAAGAGGAGGGAAGGAGGAGAGTGAGGGAAGAAAGCGTAGTCTGAGGCGTGACTGCAGAGGGGAAGGACCAAGCTGCTTTGGGGGAAAGGAGGTTGGGGGTGATGGGTAAGGGTAGATGAAGGGTATGGGGAAAGAAGGGAATAGAGGGGAGACGGCGAAGGGAAAGGAAGGCGGCAAGCGACGAGCAATGGAAACTAGGAAATATGAAACGAAGGGGAGATGCAGATGATACGAGGAGGATACTGAGTAGTGATGAGAAAGAAAAGAAAAGAGAGAGAGAGACCCAGACAGACAGACAGACAGAGAGGCAAAGAGACAACGTAAGAGTCTCAAGCACCTCAGACCGAAAACCAAGACAATTTTGCAGACTTGATCTAATGTAATCTATCTTTTAAACGTTTCCTCACCTCACAGTATCATCTTAGTATTCCTGTTTGTCTTTCATTCCACCTCCTTCTGCTCTTCACACCCTCTACCCACCATACCCCTTTACCCACCAACCACTATATTCTTACCACCAAACACCATACCCTCCCCAACAGCCACCATACCACTATACCTCCCCCACCCCCCCCACCCAACTCGGGAAAAGTCGGAAGGGGAAGGCGAATCTGTCCAGCTTATAGATAATCCCCCGACAGCCTTTTAAATCCTCTTCTACCTTCCCCACTTCCTGGTTCACCTCCTCGTCCTCCTCCTCTTCTTCTTGTCTTCCTCCTTCACATCTTCATCCGTAGTTTTCCTTCTGTTCTTTTGTTCTTTTCTTGTTCATGCAATTCTTGTGTTTCTCACGAGTCTTGATTCTTATCTACCCTCGTCCTTCTCTTAAGCTTTTCCTTGTCACTTTTATCTCCTCGTAACATCCTTCTTCGTTTTTCCATCTATATCCTCTCTTTTATTTTATCTTTGATTTATTCACGTACACGATTAAATAGTTTCCAGCAGACTTTTGTACAGGAATATCTGAAGGCACAATGGGAGGGAAGGGTGTGTTTGAAGGTATTTTCAGAAGGTATACAGCTAAACATTCCGTCATTGGGTTAAATAAATAAGAAAACACATAAAGAACTGGAGGCTTTGACACACACACACACACACACATACACACACACACACACATACACGCACACACACACACACACACACAGACAGAGACAGGCACACACACACACACAAGTAATCAGCCGAATTGAGGTCTTGATGATCGGAAATGCTAGGCCAGACGATCAATAAGGTGGTGATTGGACTCGTATGCCAACCAATAAGAAACACTCGCCTGCCCTCTCCGCCACACGCCTCCCCCTCGCTCTGCCATTATTATGTTTACCTCTGTCTATAACCTTCAGCACGTATTACAGTATTTCAAAAGTTCAATTAGTGTGGATACATTCTTAGTTACGGTATATTTTTCAAGGGTTTCTTAGGATGTGATGTACTGATTTTACGTTCGATTAAATAAAATAAGGTTGTGTTAGCGGAGGAATAACAGTGATTTAGTATTTAGTTAACTATATTTTAAGAGAAAGTGGAGCATCTTCCAACAGGTGACACGGAGGTAGTGAGAGAGGAAAATAAATCTGGTTACCATCCGAAATCAGCATCGGTCTAAAGAAGTGTGCGTTTCTGTACACGTAGCTGAGCATAATTGGATTCTCTAACAACAAATGATGTACGTATTACCGTTGAATTGATAACTAACCGCATTGTTCATCAAGTGTTTTTTGAGAAGTTTCAGTTTACATCTTATCAAATTGGTGAGGGAGGAATGAGTGGCATGACAGGTGGCATCAGGTTGTGTCATCTCACGCCTATAACCTTTCGTATCACCGGCGAACACTTTATTCACGATCTTGATGCGCCGAGTCACTACACCGCTCAATGCGACACTCATCCTCCCGCAGCCATTCACTTGGTTACCGAACGTCGAAGAGTGAATGGTTACTAACTGAGATGCTCTGATGAGTACTCGAACCTTGACCCTTGCAAGTATTGATCGCCACTTCAAAACCAAGATTCTATTAGCAACTCATAAATAGGTTTCACTGTTTAAGGAATTTTCATCTAACATTTTTTATTATTAAATTACACAACACGTAAAACTTTTAAAAGCTTTTAATTAATAGGGGCAAGAAAAAAGTCATAAAAACAGTATTGTTAGTTGTGGTAGAGAGTGATACTTCTATTTGTGAGTGCAGTGTGTATGTGTGTGTAGTGTGGAAGGTAAGTGTAAATGTGTGTAGGGTGTGTTTTCCAGCGTCCAGCCCAAGAGGCATCTCCACCCTTGCAACACTGCGACACTGGGGTCTAAGATTTTATTTCTGTCCATCGTTTCATCCAACGCATCGGCCACCCCGTCGCTCCCACTCGCTATTTCCTCTCCCCTCCTCTACGCCATTCCATTAGCAGCTTTCCCCTCACCCTCATGTGAAAACCCACCTACTCCATTCCCTTATTCTCCTTTGCTTTAATTTTTTCCTGCACTTCTTACTCCCTTCACACTCGTATGTTTTGTCCTTTTCTCTACTTCCCCTCTTTGTTCCCTGCCCAGCCCCGGCATAACCAACCTACATACTCCATTCCCTCTACACTCCTTCCCTTTCATTTCTCATCTTTGCATTTATTTTCCAACGTTTCACATCCCTAACGCTTTTTGATATTTTCCTCCATTTCTTTATTTTCGTTTTCTGTTCTCTACCCTTGCACTTCTATTGGTCGTCTTTTCACTACATTTCCTTCCATTCCTTTCCTTTCATCTTTCCTACACTTCCCAACACCCCTTACTCGCATATTATCTCTTATCTTTTAATGTTTTGATGTTAGTTTCGTTCCCATTCCTGGACTTCCATTACCAAGGGATAATCTAATAAGCACTGACTACTAAGGCTCTATATTCAAATAATTATGTGACTGATTTACATATGCAGATGGATGAACAGTCGTGGAGACAAACACTTCACAGCCATACACACCTTCATTCTACATCAAACTGAAGACTCGCTGGGATGAAAAGAAAGAAAGAAGATAAGAAAATAAAAAAAAGCTTAGTACTCACCACGAATCCCAAACACAACACTTCATTCCGCGGCTGCAAACACTTCATCACGACCTGAACACAAGAAGAAAAAAAGTGTAAAAATCATATGTTGGCAGCAGCATCCTCTCACTCACTCACTCACCGCCGTCCACACCCATACCTACCTATACACACACACACACACACACACACACACACACACACACACACACACACACACACACACACACACACACACACACACACACACACACACACACACACACACACACACACACACACACACACACACACACACACACACACACACACACACACACACACACACACACACACACACACACACACACCCACCCACACACACACACACACACACACACACACACACACTTTCTCTCTCTCCCATCTTTGTCACTCTTGTGTCCTCCCGCTACAAACGAACTCCTGCCTGTAAAACATTCTGACACTTGATCGTTACCATTCGGCCTCACCATCCCTCTAGGTACAAGCTGCCTTTTATTCCTGACACTCACACGCTATATTTCTAAACCTTCCTTTCTCGCTCGCAACAAGCTGGATGAGAGGGACGGATGTAGGAAGGGAGGAACTAAGGTAAGGAGAGAAGGCCGGAGGAAAGGAAGGGAGAGAGGGAGTTGGATAGTGTCACTGGCTATGTTTATGTTACCTCTGGTATTACCTGGTTCCCCTAGGTAAAAAGAAACCATTTTTTTAAAACTGTCGTGTTTCTAATCTTGGAAACAGAAGCTGAGGGAGAGGGGCAGAGAGAGAGAGAGAGAGAGAGAGAGAGAGAGAGAGAGAGAGAGAGAGAGAGAGAGGAGAGAGAGAGAGAGAGGAGAGAGAGAGAGAGGAGGAGAGAGAGAGAGGAGAGAGAGAGAGAGAGAGAGAGAGAGAGAGAGAGAGAGAGAGAGAGAGAAAATCTATACAAACACAAAACAGGCCACGTTTACTCATCTCACAAAAAAAACAGTAAAATAACATGTTCTTAGGTACCTCAGCACCCGATTATTCACCACGTCTCCACTAAACCTGCAACATCAACGTTAAAAAACCTAGGTCACCCTTTCATTCTCTTAATTACCCCAACCCTCAGCCGTCCCCTTCCCTTCCAACCACGCTATACATCACGCCCGCTATCAAGACCACAACGGCTTCCTGCTTCTTACTAATCGTGTACATCCTCCACGGCACACCTTTATACCTTCATCTTATCTTCCCCTTCACTGCATTACGTGTTAGTCTCCTGCATGTCTCCTCCCTCCTCCTCTTCCACCCTTCGTTCCCTTGCAAACCATTCATTTCATATTTGTGACCCTCTGAGCCGTTCCAGCGTCCACGGCGATGCATCAGCGTGGCGCAAACAGCCTTGCACCACCGTCGTTCATCGAAGAGTGGCTATAGGATCTCGGGTAAGACCTCCCAAAGTTTTGTTTTGAGATTACGTTATCGCAGGCTACACAGAGACGTTGCCAGGGTGGGAGAGGAGGAGGAGGAGGAGGAGGAGGAGGAGGAGGAGGAGGAGGAGGAGGAGGAGGAGGAGGAGGAGGAGGAGGAGGAGGAGGAGGAGGAGGTAAGATCAGCTTTTGTCGTTAAGTGAACTAAAGAATGGACTGGAGGGAATCAAAGTATTAAGAGTTGGTCGCCAAACACTATTAAATGGAATAAAAAAAAAAAACAGGGGGACATAGGAGACAAAATTCATGAGTCCTTAAAACATCTGGAGAGGCAAGAGTACACAGAGAGGAAGTGGATTGAGAATGAACTGAACGCACAGAAAGATAAAAACAATGTGCAATTTAAACACAACTTGACACCACTTGATAACTGCGTATTTTGTTTTGCATTTTCTTAGTTATCATAATAATAATAGTAATGATAATAATAATAATTCTCATTATTATTATTGTTATCATTATTATTATCATCATTAATTTATTATTATTACTATTGTTATTATATTATGATACTCATGATAATACAAACAATAGAATAATAATAATAAAAAAGGATAAAAAGGCTTTAATGATTATAACAATGGCAGCTGGTGGTAAGGTGAACACAGACTTAGTAAAGTAATTTATTTCTGATTATTTCCGCCAAAGAGACTTTCTAATTCCTGTTATGTAAGTCCTTGGGCGAAACTAGTTAAATTACTCAACTTTCAGCCCGTGTTTCCCTTACCAACCTGAATATCCTTGTTTGCAGTGTTTACATAATAAATAGTACATTTAAAAAAATAATGATAATAACGATGATACTGATAATAATAATATTAATTTATAATAATATTAATAATGATAGTAATATTATTGTTACTATTTTTATTATTTTTATTATTTTTATTATTATATATTATTATTATTATTTTTATTATTTATTATTATTATTATTATTATTATTATTATTATTATTATTATTATTATTATTCATGTTACTATCATTATTAATAATTGTATAATTAATATTTTTTGTCGTTACTATTATCATTATTATTATTATTGTTATTATCATTATTATTATTATTATTACAATTAACATTTATTATCCAATTATTGTCATTATAACAATCATAACTATTATCCTC
>JAPQNM010000003.1:39110954-39113454 GCA_029783475.1 Metacarcinus magister | reverse complement strand
ACACACACACACACACACACACACACACACACACACACACACACACACACACACACACACAAGCAATAGCAGCAGCCACCTCAAGTTCACTGGTGGCCAAAGTCCTTCCGCAACTTTCTTCATGAGTCATGGCACTGTGTCAATCTTCGCAAGTTTTCCGTGCAAACTTTTCAATCTCATTTCTCCTTTAGGTTTCCCTCTACTCTGTCTACTATCTTTTAAGGGTCAGTCAGTCAGCCTTTTGCTTCACATGTTATCTGCTTCATGGTCCCACGCTCTGCTCATTTCAATTTTTGCTCATTATTATTCTAGAGGATTTTAATTTCTGATTAATTCTCTTATCCACATATACCTTTACCTTATTAATAATGTTAGTCACAAAAAAATACCTGTCTATTGCTAATTATGCATTTCTTTTGCAAAATGTTCATTGATTTCGAATATTAATGCCATAATTGTCAGCACGCGTTTCTATCGTGTTTGAAGAACCTTTTAACACTTGGGTATGTTATCTAAAATCTTCCAATCTTATATGAATCTATATATTTTGTTTTCATGATCTTTGACTTGTAAAAATTAGTACATTTTTTTTTATAATACTATGGTTATCTACCAAAAAAAAAATCCCTACTTTTTAGGCGTAAGTTGTCATGAATTTTGGTCTGTTCAATGTCAAAAAGACTTTCACTTGCTTAGACAAATCAGTTGATGTTGTTGTGACAATGACCATAAACACAGGAAGCACTACGGCCGAGTGTTACTGTGATCACAATGAACCAACGGGAACACCAAATTATTATTATTTTTCATTCATCAAGGTTAGATTTTTCTGGATTGAGACATTTCCAGGGTTCACGCCGTTTATGATACCCTTATCTGCTGCCAAGGGAAGTGTGAAGGAACAATGGGACCTGTGACTGTGTGTGTGTGTGTGTGTGTGTGTGTGTGTGTGTGTGTGTGTGTGTGTGTGTGTGTGTGTGTGTGTGTGTGTGTGTGTGTGTGTTTTCCCTCATTATATGCAAGGTGATAAGTACTACAACCAAGAAGGAAATTACAGTTTTAAAAGAAAATTAACCTTTCGATGAAGAGGACCAAAAGTTCATTCTGAAATTGTATATATGTGTTAAAGTACTACCATGTAAGAAAGAAAAAAAGATAAAACGAAAAGCAAAAGCTGAGTTTGGTATACATTCAATGAACTGGTGTGGCAAAGAGGACAGCAGACAAAGCAAAGGAGATTAGTCTACTCGGTGAAACGAAAATAGCGCAAGAGAGGAGGTTGAGCTAGATTCATTGCTAGGAGAGGGAAGGCAGGAAAGATGCAAAGTTAGCAAGCAAGCATCCCTCAGACACTTCGTCACGTTAATTACCTCTTCTAATTGCTGGAGCTGTAGCTAGTTCTGAGGAGGTCAGGCCTGAGAAAGCACAAGCGCCTTAGTCAGTTTCGTGGAACCAGTAAAGCAAGACTCGAGAGAGAGAATTGTGTAGTGCGTCTTCTAAGAGCGACAGACCAACACAAAGAGGATACTTGAGACGACCCGTAAGGCGAAAGTTTTGGGCTGACGCAAGTTTGTTCTGATGCATTAATTTTCTTTTCTTGAATGAATAAGCTAAGTTTTGTGCTGGCGGCTCTCTGTATGTTGATATTCAATGAGAAAACTCAATATACATCTGCATGCATAAGTTTGTTTTAAGACACTATCCACATTTATTTGGGAGGCAGTGGTATTCATCAGTAATCAGCACAGTAGACTCAGTAAGGATTTCGTGGTTTCGAACGCAATTCTGAGTGTCTTGAAAAAGGCTAATTTTCATTCCCTGGGTCACCGACAGTCGTGGTTCTCCTAATATCAAGGTGTTTTTGTGTTAAGCTGGCCGTCTCACCAAACTCATTTGTCTCCCGGAAATAAAATCCTTACTGTTATTTCCAGTAACTGGTCCCGATACGTAAATGCCTAATCTCAGGTGTATGTCTAATTGGCTTCCGGCAGTGTAACACGGATTAGCTGGGATTGTAGCGCGAAACAGCCACCATAGTTTAGCTACGAGTAAACCCAGCTGAGTTTCATTTCACGTTCCCAGAATGGTGTGACAGGCATAGCTGCTGTTTTCGCATGTACAACACTGATTTGCTATTTGCAAGCCTCTGGGCTTGCTGTGGGTAATCTCAGGATATAAATTTAATGATTGATATTAATAACCTACTAATAGTGTACCACGGAATTGGCAAACGTACTATGAAATGATGCCTGTACACACACACACACACACACACACACACACACACACACACACACACACACACACACACACACACACACACACACACACACACACACACACACACACTACTGCTACTACTACAAAATTAATACCTGTCCATTAAAACTCATCTCTGACTCTTGTATGGCTGACAATTCGACACAACTAAGAGTTTGATTTAGTGATTCTAGTCTTTGCATTTATCTGGCCTTCCGTTTGAATTCTCCGCATCAGGAGT
>JAPQNM010000003.1:39093454-39105954 GCA_029783475.1 Metacarcinus magister | reverse complement strand
AGCAGAGAAAAGTTAAGATTCAGCAGATGTGTTAACTGAAATTATTTGGCAGTCCATCCTCGTAGTGACGCAGTTTGTGATAAGTTTCCTTCAAAACAACAAGCTGGTAACGCAATACACCGATGTCCTGTTGAGTGCATAAAAACAGGAGTAAGGATGGAGATCAGAGAGAAGGTAAGGAGTGAGGCGCCTGGATAGCACGTGCGGATAACAAAGGAAATGTGGAGTCAGGAGAAAAATGCCAGGAAAAGAATAAATCTATGTAGATAAAAAAAAAACCTTAAGACTGTTAGTGATAGTTTCAAGGAGTGAAGCAACACAGAAGAAAACATGATAACTGGAGGAGACACGGATGGTTGGGTCGTAAGAACAGATTAAACTATGAAATATAAATACTTAAAGTGACTCGAGAAAGTGATTACAACCTATAATGAGATGTGCTTCCAAAGGTTCATGCAGCTATTACTGAATGAACCTTGTGTCACCCTTCACATCTATTCTGAGGCTGCAACACTAACACTGGAACTTGGATCCCCTTATAGCTAACAGGGACTCACATCATTTACATGAGATTGTCATATTTGGTTGGATTGTTGGACTATTTTTTTTTTACATGTTTTTATGTTTTATTGGCTGGTTTTTCATTTGCAAAAGAAAAGTTTGACTTTACCGTCAGGAGCTGCTCAGGATAGAAGAGGTGCGCTTAGCATTTACTCGAGGAAACCCTTTTGGGAGCAAGTCAGTGAACCATCTTATTCCCTGTGGTGTGTAATCTGCCACTGGAGAAAATTACTGAAGATCAGTGATGACCTTAAAATACATTTGGTGCTATTAATAAGTTCGTTTCTTAAAATGTATTATTGTGTTATCGTTGTTAATAAGGAAATGTAATTTCCAGGTATGAATAGAAAACATCAAATTATTCTTTTCTTTTGCAATTTTGTTTTTGGTTTCCTACGTTTAACTTTATTTACTTTTTTCAAACTCAATTTTATGGTCACTTTTGAAGGCAATCCCATTTTTCTCTTATTTCAATTAATTTCCTGTTTAGCTTTCCATGACATAAATGAATTTGATAAACTCGAGGGAATCGTCAACGTAGTTATAAAAAGAAGAGAACATCGCTTTTTTTTTACAGCTCCGTGTAGTGTATAGCTTGTCAAAGGTGGGTGTGGATCTGCATGTAAGAGTGGCGCGTCAAAGTGATGTAACAATTAATAAACACTTCCTGCTACGAGGACGACGACTCTACACGACTTTTGCCAAAATCCTGATTTGGACTCCGTTTATTTTCTGCTTGTACGCACAAGTTTGAGGGACAGCATCAGTGATATTCAGAGCAAACAAATACATATTTCAACTCACGTCATAATTTACTATTCAGAGGGACGCAAGCAGCTTAAATTATTCCAAAATACAATCTTTGACTTGACCTTGGCTGGAAAATAAACACGTTTTTATTTCACGCATCCATAACATAATGAGGGCTTGAGTTAAGTGTTCTCAGTATAACACCATCAGTTGTTTAGCTAGAACCGTGAAGCAGGAAGGAGGGAAGGAAGGAAACTCTGATTGATCATTGAAGTCGAGGTGACCTTTTCCCTTCCCCTGGACACGAGTTTATTAGCTGCTAAGCGACGCCGACGAGCCTCTCGCATACTGCACCAGCCTTGCCCTTGACGCCACGTGCCCTGGCGAGGCGGCAAACTGCCTTAAGGAAGATGCAGTATCTCAAGGGAGAAAGTAAAAAGAAGAGGAATGAGAGGATGATGAAAAGATAAAAAGGAAAAGAAGCAAAGAAGTGGCAGGAGAAAGAGATAAAAGCAGAGGAAGAGAAAGATAAAGAAGAAAAACAGGGACATGATGTTGTGCGGAGGAAAGGGAGTGAATACGAGAGAAAAACAAAGAAGAAGAAGCAAGTAAAGTTGATAAGGGAAAAATCTGCGTGAATGAAATATAAGATGGCAAGGAAGGGAGGGAAAGAGGTGACGTGAAGGAAGGAAGGAGAGGCCTGAGAACTCGCACCTGTTCCAACGTTGTTTAAAATTCTCACACAACTTTCTTGGCTGAACCACCTTTACGAAAAGTCAAGGCGAGAGCAGCTTATGTTCATATATGTGTATGTGTGTGTGTGTGTGTGTGTGTGTGTGTGTGTGTGTGTGTGTGTGTGTGTGTGTGTGTGTGTGTGTGTGTGTGTGTGTGTGTGTGTGTGCGTGTGTGCACCCCAAAGCATGTATGTCTGCAAAAAGCCCACATTCTTCAAGTAAATATTAAACTCACACGGCTGCAGCTTTCGACAATTATGAATTTATCTCTAAAGTTTCTTACATATACTTTATTTCCACAACTTAATTATTCACACACACACACACACATACACGCACGCACATATATAAATCACACACCCATGAAATAAAACACACTCACATATACATCCACACACACAAACACACGCAAATTTAACTACTACAACAACTGTTTTTCCTTCTTGCAACTTTAATTAGGTACTTTTAATATTACGTAAATAACAAGCCATGATTAAATTTTTGTGCTTTATCTAACAATGTGTATATATATGTATGTATGTACGTATGTGTGTGTGTATATAAATATATACACACACATATTAGTGCTAATATTTAAGATTTTCTTCTTTATAATGTTCCTTCTCGTTGGGTCGGCAATGAACAACAACTTAAGCACTTACTTTTGGACTAAACATTCTGAAATGGACCTTGATATCTATGTGGCTTGTAACTATATGCAAATCTATGGAAATCCTTTTATCTTTTTTTTATGTTCTTCTTTTCGTTTATTCATTTTGCTTCTCCTTCTTCTTCTTTTTCTTCTCCTAATCGTCCTCCTCCTCCTCTTCCTCCTCCTCCTCCTTTTCCTCCTCTTCTGGTTCTCTTATTTTTCCTCTTGGCCCGATTTTTCTCCTCTTCCTCTTCCTTTTCGTCTCCTTCCTCCTCCTTCTCCTCTTCTACATATTTAGATAAACAAAGATCTCTTCCACACCACTCTCAAAGTCTGTCTAAAAATACTGTAGGATTTTAGTTTTGGCTTCTGCATACTCTTGTGTAAAAAAAATATTAACTGAAGTTGGAAAATCGAGGTAAAAGTTTTTTTTATACGTTTTTCCTTGCGACTCTTACGGCGACGTTAACTTTGATGCTTTAGGGGGGACAGAAGGAGGAGGAGGAGGAGGAGGAGGAGGAGGAGGAGGAGGAGGAGGAGGAGGAGGAGGAGGAGGAAGATGATGTGAGAAAGAGACGCTGTGGAAGAAGTGATAACAGAAAACTGGAAGAACAATAACAGAAATTCCAATACCAAAAAATAAAAAATACACAAAACACACACACACACACACACACACACACACACACGCACACACACACACACACACACACACACACACACACACACACACACCTTTGGCTCCGGTCGGCAACACGCTTAAAGCTTCTTAATTAAACACAAACTCCCACCCCGCCACAGTTTACTCCGCGTGTTTGTGATCACGGAGTTTAATACCTTGGTTATATATGTCCTCTTCCCAAAGTTCCAGGGATAAATGTGAGTTGCTGGGGCTTGGAGGGGGGAGGGAGAGGAAGAGGAGGGAGAGGGTGCACGCTACACAAACACCTAGCTAAGGGTCACCAACGGAAACGAGTGAAAAAAAATTGATATTTCACCTCACACATGTAGGGGAGAGTGAGTCAAGGGGGAGAGAGGGAGGGAAGGTGATTTGGGTAAGGCTGGTTATGTGAGTGTCCAGAATAAGGTTGTGTAAGATGCGAATGGTACTCAGGACGAGGCAAGATGCATGATAAAGATAGTATAAGGGTGTAACAAGTTGTGTGGAGATTTGGTTAAGTATTTAGTGTGAGACAGGTGTGAGGTGTTCCCAGGTGTGTTAGGTGTGGTCCAAGGATGCCGAGGGTGAGATGAGTGGTCATAAGGAAGAAAGTGAAGAAGAATCAGGGCGTGGCAAGGCAGGTGAGGTAGTAAAAGGAGAGGCTAAAAGTTTCCAGAAGTTAGACAACGAAGGTTAGAAAGGAAAGTAAGTTGATATGATAATTCAAATAGATTTTTTAAGAGAGAGAGAGAGAGAGAGAGAGAGAGAGAGAGAGAGAGAGAGAGAGAGAGAGAGAGAGAGAGAGAGAGAGAGAGAGAGAGAGAGAGAGAGAGAGAGAGAGAGAGAGAGAGAGAGAGAGAGAGAGAGAGAGAGAGATCAGAATGGGAGAAAACACTGATTAAAAAAAAAAAAGTCAGGGCAGAGTGAGAGAAAGAGGAAAAAGAAAACGGAGAGAAAGAGAAGCAAAGGAATATGAAAAGAGGAAAGAGGAAAATGTTGAGCTAAGGAATATCAACGCAAGTAACTTTTCTGAAATTTCAGCTAATAAAGTGGTACTAAGGAGGCACAGATCGTAAGTAGGTGGGGCGGGGAAGGAAGACACGAAGAAAGAGAGAGAGAGAGAGGAGGAAGAAGAGGAGGAGGAGGAAGGCGAGGAAATTCACCAGCACAGGAACAAAACGAAAGAATGAATAAGATAAAAAAAAAAAAAGGCCACTACACACCATGAGTATACAGTGAGTAAAGGAGAATACAGAGAGTGTGTGAGAGAGGAAATAGAAGGAAGAGAAGAGAAGGGGGAAAAAAGAACACTGACGGTATAAAGGAGGAAGCAAGAGTAAGAGAAGAACAATAGTAAGAGAAAACCCAGGGCATGGCAGGGAGGAAAAGGGGGGAAAAAGGGGGACGCGGTAAACAATGTACAAGTGTATGTTTGCCTTAGTCAACCGTGTTTGCGTTGGGAAACAAGGGAAAAAGTCAGCCGGTTGTATTTGCATTCCTCACTCGGAAAGTTGTGAATTTCAGCAAATGTTTGTAGACTGAAAAAGTGGAATAACTGTGAGAGGAAACCAACCAACGTCTCTCTCTCTTTCTCTTTCTCTCTCTCTCTCTCTCTCTCTCTCTCTCTCTCTCTCTCTCTCTCTCTCTCTCTCTCTCTCTCTCTGTCTTTTTTTTTATCTTTCTCTCCCTCTCTCTCTGTTGATACAAATACACGAACACAAGAGAGAGAGAGAGAGAGAGAGAGAGAGAGAGAGAGAGAGAGAGAGAGAGAGAGAGAGAGAGAGAGAGAGAGAGAGAGAGAGAGAGAGAGAGAGAGAGAGAGAGAGAGAGAGAGAGAGAGAGAGAGAGAGGAGAGAGAGAGAGAGAGAGAGAGAGAGAGAGAGAGAGAGAGAGAGAGAGAGAGAGAGAATTTTGGTTTACTACCACCACATCATACTGCAAGAGCTTCATCCCCAGATTAACTAGGATAGCACCTAAATTATCCAGTTGAAATATCATTATTATTATTATTATTATTATTATTATTATTACTATTATTATTATCATTATTATTATTATTATTGTTATTTATATAATCATTACTATTATTATTAACATTATTATTATCATTATTATTATTATTATTATTATTATTTCTACTAATATTAATGAATTCATCATCATCATCATCATCATCATTCATCATTACCATCATCATTTCAAGTCATTAACATAGTGGGTCTCATTTAATTAATATGCTGCTTATTAGTCATCTCAGATATAAATAGGTAGATAGATAGATAGATATGTAGCTAGATAAATAGAGATAGATAAATAGAAATAGACAGATAGATTGATAGATATACAGAGAGAGAGAGAGAGAGAGAGAGAGAGAGAGAGAGAGAGAGAGAGAGAGAGAGAGAGAGAGAGAGAGAGAGAGAGAGAGAGAATGATGACGACGAGCACAGTGACAGGGAAGGACTAAGACACACCATTATCTAATTAGAAACTCATCAGAACTTTATATCAAGTATTCAGAGGACAGCTCCTTCCCCTTCCCCTCTTTGGTTCGTTCGTGTGTGTGTGTTCTGTTCGTTAAGGAAGAAGAGAGAGAAAGAGATAGACATAAATAGATAGATCAAACAAAAGTTTACATGATACGAAGCTACATTCATTTTCCAATCAGTTATTCACAATAGACCAATCGTGGTTTTACGTTAGTCTTATACGTTACCAAAATCTTACAGCAGCAAACTTTTGTGGGAAAAACGGCAGTGACTCGTAACATAAACCAAACTTTCACCCAAATCCTGCGTATCTCAGGAAACGTGGAAATCTAATTAACTATCCACCAAGCGAACAAGAGTCTCTCAAAAGCCACTAATCCGTCCCTTCCAGTAATCCACATCTTGCAACTCCACGAGAAAGACTGATCCTCTCTACCACCAAAACAGGTCTATATTATTCGTGTGGAGGCGCCTCCGTAAGGGTTGTTATGCATCCCGTGCGGCCGTAACCTCTACACACACACACAGCTTGGACGGTCTTCGCTTAACTGTGGATTGTTACTGTTACAGGAAGCTCTTGGGATTGATAAACTTTGATGATCCTACTCGTGGTGGGACTGAGCATACACAGGTTTAGGTTTAGAAGGGAAGGGTATTGTCTCTATTGTGCCGCGTTGCCACTGGATGCATAATCTCTTGAATATTTCATGCTCACAACAACGCATTAGAAGCGATATACGTGATCATTCTTGGCGTTAAGTTATATTTGTAACACTTACTGGAATCTAGGTTTTTCTTTCTTTTTTTTTTCTTTGGACCAGCATGTTATTTATTACTAATACTGTATCTAGACTATTTTTCACTGGAACTAGTACTGGAAATGACAATAATAATTATAATGCTGATATTAATACTATTACTACCATTATTATTACTACTACTACTACTACTACTACTACTACTACTACTACTACTACTACTACTATTACTACTACTATTACCATTAACGCTAATATTGCAAATTTGGGATTATAACCACAACAACAACAACAACAACAACAACAACAACACACTCATATCCCCTCGTCAAGTACAGACAGACATAGCCTTCACAACCTCCCTCCATCCTTCCCTCCTTCCCTCCTTCCCTCCACTCTCCAGCTCATCTCCGGCGCCACCACTCTCTTTCCGTTCCCTCCATCCGCGTAACTAGTAACCCACACCCCCCCTACCGCCACCCTGCTAGACAACAGACAGATTCACCTCCTACTCCTCCTCCTCTTCTTACCAGACATCCGCCGCCCGCACCCACCAGCCTCCTACAGTGTTACTACCACCACCACCACCACCTACACCGCCACCACCACCACCACCACCATGCCGCGAAGTCTCCAGCGGAACGTGAAACTTGGGTCCTTATTCTTGAGGTTATTAGCTGGCTTACTAAGTTCTTCAGGTGCTTTGAATAATTTCTTGAGGGTGACACGCGTAAAGGTGAGGTTATGCCAAGATTAATTACTCGTGGAGAATAATGCGTCATGGTTTGATTTTTAGACAATTATTTTTTTCTATCTATACAAATTAATGCATTGGTAAAGGATGGTAAGCTAATAAAGTAAAGGAAGAAAACGATACTCCTTTGTTTGTTGCTCCAGACAGTCAAAAGTAAAACACCGAAGAAAAACTGAAAAAAACAAAAATCTATCTTAACTCCTGCGGTCTCGTGACGTTTATCCCGACAAGAGTCTGAAGTTACTGGAAAGAAGAGAGAAAAAAAAAGAGAAACAGACGAAAGCAGACTAGTCAAGAGTTTACCCAAGTTTAAAGTCATTACATCACAACACAGACTTTTTTTTCTCCATGTCAATATTTGAAATGAAATAAGCTTGCACCCCTCGAGTATGACATCGACCTACATCAGCACTACGTAGATTAACTTCGCCGATCACCTGTTTGGCGCGGAGATCTATTGACAGGTGTGGCTCGGCGGCCTTAATTACGTGCACACGACCACCTGCGAGGCAACGGGTAGTGTACATACAAACTTACATACTCACAAACAGTCTTACCACCAACCAGGATTTAGAAAAACAAAAAAATTAAATCAAGAAATATCAGAGAAAGCTGTAAGAAATGAACAGGACATTCAAGGACAGGTCAAGGAAGCTGTAAATGCGATTAAGTAGGTTATTGGAGTTATACAGCATGAGCAGGACGGTCTATACTAGTCTCATGTGTCGTCTAGGTTCAAAAGAGGCAAAGGAACGGCCAGCATGAAAGTCACACTGAAGGAAGAGAAGGAAACGAAAGAGAAGGGAAGGGAAGGGAAGGGAAGGGCAGAAGAAATAGCAGAGACGAGGAAGGTTGGTGCCACGTGGTTGGCCGGTCAGTCAGCGCATAGCAGGTTACGGAAACGGGAACATACATACATACATACGTGTCAGCTGAGGTCACCAGTGGAAGGGTTGGGTGGGGAAGGCTAACAAAGACCATCACAGGAACATTTACATGGTGGGCGACGCTTCAGAAAATTTATGTTCAGATTTACATATAAATCGACCCTTTCCCACGAACATCTCTTCTATCCTTTTCCTTTTTTACCCTCTGTCCCTTCAGCTCCACCTCCTTCTACCTCTTCCTCTTACATTTGCCTTTCCTTCCTTGTTCCCTCCCTACTTCCTCCGTTATTTCCCCAACTCTTCACTCACATGTTCGTGCCTCCCTCTTTTTTTCTTGATTTATTCCTTTTGTATGGTCTTATTTGCCTTTTTTCACTGTATTGTAGTCTTGATAGCTCTGATGTTTGCCTTTCAATTTCTATGTAGCAGTAGTTTTCATTCTCTCTCTCTCTCTCTCTCTCTCTCTCTCTCTCTCTCTCTCTCTCTCTCTCTCTCTCTCTCTCTCTCTCTCTCTCTCTCTCTCTCTCTCTCTCTCTCTCTCTCTGACACCTGAGCCCTTACTTATCTTGATACTATGATACCATCTCAAAATCTTAAGGTAAAACAATAATTATTTAAGTAATATAAAACTAATTACACTAAAAACTTATAATTACACTGAAAACTTATAATAACTCACACACACACACACACACACACACACACACACACACACACACACACACACACACACACACACACACACACACACACGTACACACATAAATGCACATCGGGGGCTGAACCAAACACATTTTCCACTCGACCGTGAACGTTTTATTTCAGTCGCACCTTTAAGGACCATTCCCTTTTCCTTTCCCATCTTCCATGTTATTCTCTTTTTCCTATTTCTGTTACTTTCCTTTGTCTCCCTCCTTCCTTTCTTCCTCTGTGACTCTTCCTTCCCTATTCCTGTTTTTTTTTTTTTGGTCACGTCCTATCTCCTTCCCTCCTTTTCCTACCTCCTGCTAACCATTTTTTTCCCTTCTTTCGTAAACCTTCCTCCTTTTACACTACAAATCGTGCAAAACCACCTGTTGAGTATCATATCAGTACTTTTTTTTTATCAGTTATCTTATATAAAAAATAAAATAAAAATAGGCCAAAAATTGTAGTGGACCCTAAGGACGCCTCGTAGGTATGAACATAACGATGTGATAGTCTAGTGGTAGTTAACTATTGCTAGTGGAGGTTGTGGCCTGAAACATCCTCCCTTAATCACTATGGCCCCATTAGCAAGGCCCGAGGAGAGAGAGAGAGAGAGAGAGAGAGAGAGAGAGAGAGAGAGAGAGAGAGAGAGAGAGAGAGAGAGAGAGAGAGAGAGAGAGAGAGAGAGAGAGAGAGATTGAGGTAACGAGGACGAGAGCTTATAACGATCACCCGTTTTGATGTATATATCGTTAATGAGGTTCCGTCATCATGCGCTGACACACAGAGGTCATCCGTGCTTAGCCTGCCGTGCCGGAAGTCATGCAGTTATCGCGGCTGTTACATGGTTTCCCTTGTTCATATACGTACTTACTGCTTGTGTTTCATCTCAGTCTTGTCACTTTCATAACGTACTGTCATGTAAAATAATATGCACTTATAATTTGTTTTTAACTTAAAGTACGCATCCCAAAACATCTTAAGATTTCTTCGTGTCTCCCTTTTCACTTTTATTACCCACATACATATAAAATAACTTACATATTTTCCAAAGTGTTCCATCCCCTTTTTATTTTCGGTCCGAGGGCAAAATTCGATAATGTATGCCCGCGAGGGAGGATGCCGCCGCCAGGCAGCTGAGCGATCCAGCGGTAGATTATTGAAGGGCAGAGTGGCCGATACCGTTTAGGGAGGGTCTTATTGATTTACCTGACCAGGGAGGCTGCGAGGCCGTGCCCTGGAACACCGTTACCTGGTACACCATTTGGGAACGATTTTATAAGTAGCAAGAAAAATATCTTTTGTAAGAATAAAGCCTTTAAAAATCCACAAATGTCGTTATTTATCCCACGTGCGTGAAGAAAATATCACCTTTGTGTTCACCTTATATGTACCAAAGACACCAGAAAAATTGAAAGGAAATGTGCAAAATATATAAGGTTGGGAATCCGTCCTGAAAGTTCAGTGAAGGGCAAGACAAACTTCATAATATCCATCAAGTCAGGCTGGAGGGAAGCTCCGTCAGTCACATCTAACCTCCCCCCCCACACACCCCCAGGTCCCTTGACACGCTCCAAACTTAGCGGAGTCTCGTGATAAAATGCCGGCAAGTGTTGGGGGTCGAGGCAAACGTGCCATAATGGCGGGGACACGGTGGCAGTCAAAATTTACATCAGTGTCCTGAAAATTTCCTTCCTTTAAAAGCGACATCCTTTAGAAGACGGTCGGTGATTATGGGAAAGCGTGAGCTACGGCAAACCTGCAAGACCCGCACACCACCACGACTTAAATGGCCTTTTACTGTGATAAGGAAAAGTTGATTCCCGAGGTTTGGGTTATCTCGCTCACGCTATCTTATTGAACACGAATAAATTTTCCGAACAGACATTCGTTTCCCTGTTGATTGCTTTTATCTTGCCTCCCACCTGCTTGCCGTGTTTGCTACCTTCTTCTTTCGTGTATGCTTGTTTTCTTCCTTTTCTTTCTTCTCTAACATCTACGTCAACACAGTCTCCTTATTGCACCCTAAAATATTTCACCAGAACATAATTTCTACATCTTTCATAAAACGTTTCCTTAATAATTAGAAGAAAATTTTCAACTTAAACATTCTCTTTCCTCAATCTTCTCATATTATCCAATCAAGTTTCTTTTTGATACAACCTTCCTCCCTTCCTTTGTTTCTTAATTTCTTTCGTCTATCTCTTTACATTACCTATAAATTCCTTAATTACTTCATCATTCCCTTAGGTAGATCATTCATTCATATATTAATTCATTCATTCCACGCAAGCTTTTCATTCACTCAACCCGTCTCTGCTGAACCATCCTTTTCCCACTGCCTGCCTTCCTTCCTTCCTCTCCTACGTTCCTTTTCCCCCTAATTCCTTCCTCTACCAATCACGTCTTTTTATCATTCCCTCATTTATTACACACGGAACATCACTTTCCTCACCCTCCCTCATCTATACCACCCTCCCCTCCCCAACACCTGTCTTCCTTCCATCCTTCCTTCCTTCATTCACTCATTCCTTCAGTCATGCATTTTACCATTTATCCATCTTTCCTCAATCATCCACTTACATGCACTATTCCTCTATTTGTTTCCTCATCCGTACCATCATTCTTTCCTTACCACCCATCCACCCATCCACCCTCCCTCCCTTCCTTCTTTCTTTGCTTCTTTCGTTTCGTCAGGTTATCTCCACGTGGGGCGTGGCTGGAGGCTCCACGGACCCGCAATAACGAAGGATAGCTAATGAGAGGACATCACTCTCCCCTTACAGGAGTCTTGGCGGAGCTTAGCTGGTGAATATTGAGTTGCTAAAGGGGGACTAGGTGGGTGAGGTTAGGTTAGGAGGGAAGGAGGGAGGGATGGAGGGAGGGATGAAGGCACGGGAAGGAGCAAAGGCAGCACCAAAGGAGATACGAGAAAATAAGAAAAGGAGGAGAATAGTAGATAGAAGACTATGAATGGGATAAAAGAGGAGAAATAGCAGAAGGCATTGGAGAAGTTAGTGGAAGGGAGGAATAAGAGCAAGTGTAGAAAGAAATGCGGGCTAAGAAATAAGAAAAGAAGGAAGATACTAGATAAAAGACTAAGATTGGGATAAAGACGAAGGAAGAAGAGGAGGAGGACTAGGAGGAGTTAAACGAGGAAGGAATAAAAGAAATGTAGAAGAAATTGCTGGAAGAGAAAGTGAGGAAGGGAGACGTATGTATGTACGGAGGGAGGGATGGGCTGAGGGAAAGATAGGAAGGAAATGGAGAATTATACGGAGACGAAGGAGGGAGAGAAATATGTGTAACGATAAGGAGTGAATGGAGCGTAGTAAAGTGTAATGTGAATGTGATAAACGAAAGGACAAAAATATATATCGGGGGAAAGTGAGGAGGAGGAAGAAGAGGGAGAACAGATGAAAGAACGTAGGGTGGAAGAGGGGAGAAGGAATCATTTAAATGTATATAAAACATCAATAATTACAGAGAGAGAGAGAGAGAGAGAGAGAGAGAGAGAGAGAGAGAGAGAGAGAGAGAGAGAGAGAGAGAGAGAGAGAGAGAGAGAGAGAG
>JAPQNM010000003.1:39085954-39088454 GCA_029783475.1 Metacarcinus magister | reverse complement strand
CGAAAAAAATATACAGAGCATTGGAGACAAAACAATAAAGTGCTGACAACTGCAGTGCTTGAGAGAGAGCGAGAGCGAGAGAGAGAGAGAGAGAGAGAGAGAGAGAGAGAGAGAGAGAGAGAGAGAGAGAGAGAGAGAGAGAGAGAGAGAGAGAGAGAGAGAGAGAATATGTGGACCAAGGCTTGAACGAGGAGGTGGGCGTGACAGCCTTAACAGTCCAACAATTGTTAAGCGTGAGAACTAGTGTGTCAAAGGAAGGTGGAACGGAGGCTGAAAAGGCTGTAAGACGTCACGTAGAAAGGAACATCTTGTAATGAGAGGGAGAAAGAGTATAAAGACAGACTAAGAATACTGAAACGAAGGAAAAAAAGTGTATTTGTCCTAAATATTTTCATTCACAATACTTTTAGAATTGTTAATATTATAAACAATAAAAATATTGCTTCTCAATCATAGTAATTCTGATATCCAGGTCTGACAACAAGGCTTAAGGTTTATATATATGGAATAGGTTGTTAGATGGTTATTTGTATATGAGAGCAATTTCCATGTGTTATTAGTTACGTAAGATGCCTAGAGCGCTATGGCTGCCGATGACAAAGGATAAATTGATCTGTTTCCCAGTAAACATGATCAGCAGTGACGGTAGAACGCACAGCACACTAGTGTTAGACAGAAGTCATCCAACGAAATAAAAAATAACTCATTACGACGATTTTTCCCCTCTTTTTCTCTATTCCCTATCTCTTTTATTTCTATCTTTCTCTCTCTTTCTCTTTCTCTTTCTCTCTCTCTCTCTCTCTCTCTCTCTCTCTCTCTCTCTCTCTCTCTCTCTCTCTCTCTCTCTCTCTCTCTCTCTCTCTCTGATGCCACCTCACAAATCCTTTGTAAATAACACAATTTAGTATAAATCTTTGAGTCTTAAAAAAGATAATGTTAGAGGTCATCCCATTAAGTAAATTCCTTTTCAAATTCTTTTTTTTTCAAACAACTATTATTTTTCCTATAACTTTTTTTTTCTGGTGTTTGCTAGCATTTGAAAATGAATTGTGATGTACTTGATTTGCTGCCATGTGTATAGATAAAATAGAAATAAAAATTCCAACAAAAATGTGGACACGTTGTTAGAGTAATTAAAACACACTGCTAAACAACACAAGCTATAATGGCAGGAATGTTATGACTTTGAACAATAACTTGCGTCACCTACAAAGCAATAACCAAAGATACATATTTGTATGTGTCCATATGTATACATGTTCGTAAGGCAGCAAGTTCAAGTAAACAATATTCATATCCTTTGTACCAGCCAGAGTTAAACTAAATCAAAAACAATATCACACATTTATTCCACATACAAAACATATCTTTTACTCCCGTCTACTTTGTGGTTGCTACGAGTAACATGCAAGCAAAATAATCCTGCGAGTGCCATCACCCACACTGGGCTGCAGAAGCGTTCAGGCAGTGCCGCGCATTGCATCAGGAGGGTAATATCGCGGAGATATACAATATTCCTAAGAGACCGCTTCACCGACTCAAGGCTGTCTCACCATTCACGTCGCGGCCCTGGGAGCCTCACCAACTGTATGTATCCCACACTACGGAGCGCGTGCACTAGTCTTATTACCATCATCATTATTGCTATCATTATTATCAGTATTATTATTATTATTATTATTATTATTATCATCATTATTATTATAGTTACCATTATTAATTTCATCATCATCAATGTCAGCAATGATGACTGTGATTCTATTAAATGCTGTTATCCTATTAATGTGTTGGGTGTTTCTCCGGTTAAGAATACTAATAGTCAGAAGTAATTAGGAATACCAGTACTTGTAGGTTTCGTCTGTGTAGGTGAGGCTGGTGGAAGGTAAAGAAGGCAACACGTGCATCTGAACATCAAAGGCAAAGAGTGGAAGATATTGTCAAAAACCAAGCATAGCCAAAGCAATAGTTCTAATATGTATGTGTATATTATGACACTATTTATCTATTCAGTTATCTCTCTCTCTCTCTCTCTCTCTCTCTCTCTCTCTCTCTCTCTCTCTCTCTCTCTCTCTCTCTCTCTCTCTCTCTCTCTCTCTTTCTCCCTCGCGTACAGTGTGTGTGTGTATGCGTGTGTGTGTGTGTGTGTGTGTGTGTGTGTGTGTGTGTGTGTGTGTGTGTGTGTGTGTGTGTGTGTGTGTGTGTGTGTGTGTGCGTGTGCGTGTGCGCGTGTGAGAGAGAGAGAGTGTTTCAGTAAAAATAAAGATACACTGCGAGGCATGTTCCAGCATTTTTTTTTCTCCTATTTCTCTCTCTGTCCCTTTCCTCTTTTGTTTTATTCTGTGCAAAAGCTTCACCTTGATCAAGAACGAGCAGGCTGCAGCCACGAGTAACTAAAGTGTTCCTCCCACCGCAGTGCTCGGCCTTGTCAGCGTTTAGGCAGAGTAAGATGAAAGGCGAGAGATGAAGAATGAAAACGAAGAGATAAAAGCTTCGAGAGGGA
>JAPQNM010000003.1:39060954-39075954 GCA_029783475.1 Metacarcinus magister | reverse complement strand
GCTCTTCACTATCGTCCCTTTCTCTCTCCCTTCCCTCTCAGCTGCCTCTATTCATGTCTCCCCTCCCTCCTCCGCCCTCTGGCTATTCCCCCTATCCTCCTCCTCCTCTTCCTCCTCCTCCTCCTCCTCCTCCTCCTCCTCCTCCTCCTCCTCCTCCTCGTTCTTCTTTCCCATTACAACGCTTCGTTTTACCTTTATTGTCACTCTTGTTTTTAATGTTTATCTCTCTCTATCTCTCTCATGGTTTTCCTCACTACTCATTTGCCTCTTCCAATAACACATTTTCTTCTCTCTCTCTCTCTCTCTCTCTCTCTCTCTCTCTCTCTCTCTCTCTCTCTCTCTCTCTCTCTCTCTCTCTCTCTCTCTCTCTCTCTCTCTCTCTCTCTCTCTCTCGCGACAGCTTCCTGCCCCTTTCTGCTCAACACTTTTCTTTCCTTCCTTCAGTTTCATCTTCCTTCCCTCTGTTCCTCCTTCGTATTAATCGATGTTGTAAGGTTGGCATGGCAAACAACGCGAGAGAGAGAGAGAGAGAGAGAGAGAGAGAGAGAGAGAGAGAGAGAGAGAGAGAGAGAGAGAGAGAGAGAGAGAGAGAGAGAGAGAGAGAGAGAGAGAATATATATGGGTTAGATGAGTGGTCTTATGTTTTCACGGCTTACAGTTCAACAACTTAATTGAATCCTAAGCAAACGACTCCGGAACTAGATATGAACTCAGCTTCCAGACAGATCCTGAAGTAATTGTGTTGACTGGAAGGAAACGTGAAGGGATCTTGTTGAGAGGGAATAAAAATTACGAGAACGCCGAGATGGAGAAAGAGGGAGAATATGAAAAGGAGGAGGAAAAGGAACGGAGAAGCAGGTTATTGAGATTTTTTCTGACCTTCGGATGAGGTTGTCTGGCCTAGTATCAGTTAGTATTTCGTGTTGTGGACAGGTTTTTCTTCCTAGTGTGAGAGCAAAACAGCAATATGAGAAAAAAGTGTGTTCCAGGTCCTATGTTCCTTCTCAAGTGTTGGGGACAAATGTGTGTTTTTTTCTTTTTATTTGTGTGTTTGTTTGTGTTTGTTTGCGGAACATGAGGATAGGTGCAGTACTTCAGAAATGGTTAAAAAGAATATGTCGTTAGTTAAGGGGTAATAGATAGTACATTTCTGAAGTGATGACATTTTTTTTTCTACATCACAAACCGTTGGCGCCAATAGGCTTTATGGACGCTAAGATGGACCACCTCTTGCCCGTTATTTGGCGTAGGTTTAGATTTTTTTTTTATAGTGACGCCTCGAATGTTTACGTTCTCTTTGAATATGTTGAGAACTAGAGAGGCTATTGCTGCTACAGCCTCAAATGCATATAACATTGTAAGTCTGAGGACAGTATGGCAGCAATTTGGATAATCTTTGGCCACTCGGCGGTAATACCAAAGAAAGAAAAGTGGCCAGTGGATATCGGGACTCGAACTCGGGACCCTAGGTTTGCATGCCCGAACGCTAACCTTTGTACTACCGCCCCCTTACTTTATCTACCCTAACTATAGGACCCAACTTACATATTTTCCAGTATTACCAGACTGCCATAGTGCTTTATTAAGGAAATAACCACCCCCCCAAAAAAAAATACTTATAGTGTTTATTTTCAGTGTAGTTCGTAAGTTAATTGATCTTTTTGACACTAACTACTTGAATTTGTTCCATTTTTCAACATCAAAGCTACGGTCAAGGTTGATGTAGCATGGTTGTGTAGGAAGGCGTGGTGGTGGTTGAGGATGAGTTGCAGTAGAAGGCCAAGGACGAGGTCAAGGAGGGTGATGAAGGTAGAAACATTTGCAGCACCAGGACGAAGGGGAAGCAGACCAACCCTTCCTCCATCTCAGTAAACATATAAAAACAAACTAACAGGCATGATGCTGTCTAAAAAAATACTCGCTCCACTGACTGACTGACTGTCGCTACTTCTTTTCAATTCCACTTTTTCTTACCCTATTCACGTTCCCCTTCCATTCCTTGCCTCCCTAGCGAGTACCTGAGCTTAGTGTGGCATCTGTCGAATGTGCAGGCTGTGAGGGAGGGAGGAAACGAGTTAGGAGGAAAGGATCGTTGTGCTGGGATGAAGGAAGGGTGCAGGAATGGGCCGTAGGGAAGTGGGGTTGAGAGGGCGAAGAGTAGAAAGGAATGCTTGTCTTCTATACCTCTGACCCAAAGAACCGGCTTGAGTGGGAAGAGAGAGGAAGGGAAGAAGGGATGGAAAGGCAGGTCACTCTTCACAAAGTTTCTTAATCTCGAAGAGTATGAGCTGCTTCATCATTTGAGCGACACTTCTTCCTCCTCCTCCTCCTTCTCCTCCTTCTCCTCCTCCTCTTTCTCCACCTTCTGCCTCCTTCTCCTTTTCCGCAGGCAACATTCTCCTTATGGTTACCCTTCTTTCTTTACTCCTTACCCTTCTTTCCTGTAGATCAGATTACCTGTTACCAGTCTCATTATCAATTCACAGGTCAACAGGAACACCCCCTTCTTTCTTTTTCCACTACCACATCATTTACCAAGAACCCTTTAAAAGTTTACTCTCCATCAACTAACAAGGGGAGGAACACTGTCGCACACATACCAATCTCGCTTTCTTAAAAAAAAAAACATACCATTTTTATATTAAAAGACAAACGAATCATTGATCATTAACCCTTATTCCACCCTATTATTTCTCCTCCCCTTTTACATCACTCTTTTTCATTAACCCTGCTCTCCCAATGCCTACACAGCTGGGCTTAGGATATATAACCCGAAAGCAAATAGTATTCCTTGGAGGTGCAACGATATGAGGCACAGAAGGGTTCAACTGGCCGGGGGAAGGAATGGATCGCCCGCCGAACACACGCCAGGGGGTGAAATGCGTGACGGACGGGCAAAGGGCTTACAGTGAAGAAGGAATGGGGGCTGGAAGGGAGGTATGCTATGAATATTGATTGTAGTACTGCAACGTGACAGGAACAGACTAGGGTAAGGACGAGATGAAGTAGAGCGCGATGAGAGAGAGAGAGAGAGAGAGAGAGAGAGAGAGAGAGAGAGAGAGAGAGAGAGAGAGAGAGAGAGAGAGAGAGAGAGAGAGCAAAGGACAAAGGAGAAACAACAGGAATGTAACGAATACGGTGAAGTTAAAGCATCCGGGAAACTGTACATCCTCTTATAGTGTGTGTGTGTGTGTGTGTGTGTGTGTGTGTGTGTGTGTGGTGTGTGTGTGTGTGTGTGTGTGTGTGTGTGTAAGGGATATATAAAGTGAGGATGGATGGATGGAGGAAGAGAGGAAGAGAGGGAGGGAGGGAGGGAGGGAGGGAGGGAGAGAGAGAAAGAGATAAGGCACGGAAGGTTGAGTCTGGTGAGAGAGCAGACGTGACCCACAGAAAGATTCACGTGTATTGTGCTTGTCTGAGGTGGTGGTTATGCGATGCTCCAAGGTGGTGGTGGTGGTGGTGGTGGTGGTGGTGGTGGTGGTGGTGGTGGTGCTGTGGTTGTTGCTAGTATGGCTGTACTCTTTTTTTTTTATATATAAGTCGTTACATTCTTCGTAGTTTCCTTCTTCTTCTTATTATTATTATTATTTATTTTTTTTTTCCTTATTTTTACGTCATATTCGTGCGTGAGGCGGGTGACGAGTCTTTAGTTAGATGTTTAAATGATGAAAGAAAAAGTGTCTGTTTTGTTGATGTAGGTTAATGATTCATGTTTTCCCTTACGTTGTGTGGACTGAACGGTACACAAAAGATTGTAAATGATAAAAAAAAGAAGTATAAATCAATTCCTGGCAATGGTGAGCACGAATCATTTATTTCATGTGATAATAAAAATAGAAACTGACGTGAAAAAAATAAACTTATAATAATTTACCAATAGAAGAAAGAAAGAAAAAAGATTCCTTACAAAAAAAATTAATAAAACGCTTGTTATCTTGCGAACACTTTGCTGACGTGACGGCGCATCTTCACCCAATCGGAAACAAGGACAAAGGGTTGGCGCTAACGACCTCCGCCCTACGGTAATTGCAGCAGTCCTTCATTAGTCCAAAGTTATAATAATATCTCACGCCGGAAGACGGGTTATTGCTTCAACATGGGGTGATGGATTGCCCGGGAAACCATGCTAATGAGGTTTACTTTCAATTTGAACGTCTTTAGCGAGGAGGGAAGACAAAGAGTTGTTACGAATAAGATTTCTTGAGATGTTGCTATGATATTCTCTCTCTCTCTCTCTCTCTCTCTCTCTCTCTCTCTCTCTCTCTCTCTCTCTCTCTCTCTCTCTCTCTCTCTCTCTCTCTCTCTCTCTCTCTCTCTCTCCGTGTGCCCTTAACATTTCATTCCCTTGAATCTTAACAGCAATAGCAGTACCAAGAATGACAACACTGAAGCACCATCGTTTTTGCAGCACTGTTCTCACTCTCTTCCTTCCTTCCCTCCAACAGTGGTGGTGCAGGAGTTTGAGGTTCGCGTGTACGACGAGTACGTCATTCGAGGCAACACAGCCGTACTTCGCTGCGTCGTGCCTCCCTTCGTACGCGACTTGGTGACTGTGACAGCTTGGGTACGGGACCACGCCCACCACATCTATCCTTCCCTGCACGGCGGTGAGTACACAAGTGTCAACCCCACTCAACCAACCATCCACCCACCCACCCACCTACCTACCTACCCACCCACCTACCTACCCACAGCGAGGAGGAGAGGTTAAAAATACCATACACACATACACACACACACACACACATATACACACACACACACACACACACACACACACATACATACACACACCCTTGGCATAGTTTTCCTGAGGGGTGTTATGGCGGGAGCAGGTGTTGTCTCATCAATATTTCCCACCTGTGCGGCCTCCCGACACTGCCTTGTATCTAACGTTTTCATTTCACGGGGGAAGGTCGAGGCCTCCACACCACCTCCTTTACTCCCACTGGAAGGAAACTGTCGCTGCCGATGCTTAGATTGTGTATTTTTTAACGGGTTCTTTTTTACATTTTTACTGTATCATTCAGCCTTTTCATGTTGGTATATTTTAACGGTGGATGTGTAGATGAAGAGTATGTACGAAGTGATACTATACACCAGTAAAAAACGGAGGAAAAAAGGGAGTGTGGCTGTTTGTAGGAAGGGAAGACTCTGGATCTTGAAGTGGAAGGGATGATAGGGAAGTGAAAGGCATACGTTGGAGGCAATAAGACTGTACAAAATAAAAGAGGGAAAAAACAACAACTACGGTGCCTTCTACCTTGTAAGAAAAAAAACAAGAACTGCAGGGAAAACAAAGGGGAAAAGTGAAGGAGTGACGGAATCATCAATAAGAAAACAAATAAAATCGGAAAAAAATGATAACATACAATAAAGTAAAAAAATTATAAAAGGCACAAACACTTTTTCTACACACACACCCACACACACACACACACTTGCATAGATACACACACAGAAGTTCCCCCTAAAGCAAAATTAAAACGCACATGAAATTGATAATTACAAATACTTCCTGCTGCTTGTCAGACACAACTGATAACAGACTCCTAGATTCCACTTGACATTTACTCACTAAATAGAATCTTAATTACATTTTACGTGAAGTACCTTTGCACAGGAGGAAGGAATAGGGAAATGCGCGTTTTTAACTGTGTGTGTGTGTGTGTGTGTGTGTGTGTGTGTGTGTGTGTGTGTGTGTGTGTGTGTGTGTGTGTGTGTGTGTGTGTGTGTGTGTGTAGGTGTGTGTGTGCGTGTGTAGGCGTGTCTCTCTGTCCAATGTCTGTGAATGTATGCAACGGATTCCACATGCAGCAGGAATAATACAGGTTTGAGACAGTGGTGCGGGAAGGGTGAGAGTTACTGCATAAGTCAAGGAAAAGATGTCACGCTCTTTCAACTGCAATCGGCCGGCACAGGTACATTTGTTACGACTGACGGGGAGAGTGAATGTTTTATACCGCGAGAGAGACGTGATTGTGTGGAGCATTGCTTTCTGTGCTTCATTCTCTCTCTCTCTCTCTCTCTCTCTCTCTCTCTCTCTCTCTCTCTCTCTCTCTCTCTCTCTCTCTCTCTCTCTCTCTCTCTCTCTCTCTCTCTCTCTCCCCACCCCCCCGACACGGTATTTCAGGATCGCTAAACTTCCATCCTCTCCTCGCCACCACCACCACTACCACCACCACCACTACCACCACCACCACCACCACCACCACCACCACCATCTCCACCACCATCACCACCACCGCCGCTGCTGTACACCTCGCCATAACTTCCTGCTACGCTCAAGTTGCTGGGTCTTCATTCTTCTATTGTCTAGTATATGCTAGAGGAACCTTGTAGTCTGTTTCCAGAGTTTACAATGCGTTTCAGTACATATTGCATTATTTTTAAGATTAATTATATTATTCTGATTGCATGGAAGTATAGTTCTTACATGTTCATCTCTTCCCCTTTTGAAGTCCCTTCCTTCCCCCTAAGAATGTTTAATCCGAGAGTCATCCTCTTAATTGACTTAAGGATTCACCAGTAAACAATTTGGCGGGTAAAACTTTTCTTCTAGTAAGTTATTTATTTTTTTATACAGTATATTGACTATTAACTTTGAACAGTATGATGGCATAATTAACTTTGACCACTGCTCCGTCCCCGCACTAAGTACCAGTCAAAAGCTTCCACCAAACACTTGTCTTACCCGCCGTAGGCCTCACAGGCATCATCACACCTCAACATCACGGTAACATTTTACTAAACCAACACATGAAGAATTCAAAACGACTCGCGACAATTACTGTTTCAATGGTAATCAGCTTCACTACATTTGATTTGGTATTTATTTTCTTATGGTGTGTAAGGAAAACAATACAAATGCAAGGCCACTGGTGAGAGGTTTGCGCAATACTAGTATTTACTAAATAAAGTATGAGAAGCCACAACTAGCATCATAGACTGACAGCTAGAGATTCCAAGATATCTGTGTTTTTAATGATGTATTATCAACAGAAAGAAAATTAAAAACCGATGAAAGTTTTTTGGTGCAGGGCATAGTCAGATTAGTAAAGGAAAGGAAATAATACAAGGGAGGACCAAAGCACACTGTAGTTCATTCCAAATGCCTCAAACTTGATTATGACTTGAGTGTGTGTGTGTGTGTGTGTGTGTGTGTGTGTGTGTGTGTGTGTGTGTGTGTGTGTGTGTGTGTGTGTGTGTGTGTGTGTGTGTGTGTGTGTGTGTGTGTGTGTGTGTGTGTGTGTGTGTGTGTGTGTGTGTGGTGTGTGTGTGTGTGTGTGTGTGTGTGTGTGTGTGTGTGTGTGTGTGTGTGTGTGTGTGTGTGTGTGTGTGTGTGTGTGTGTGTGTGTGTGTGTGTGTGTGTGTGTGTGTGTGTGTGTGTGTGTGTGTGTGTGTGTGTGTGTGTGTGTGTGTGTGTGTGTGTGTGTGTGGTGTGTGTGTGTGTGTGTGTGTGTGTGTGTGTGTGTGTGTGTGTGTGTGTGTGTGTGTGTGTGGTGTGTGTGTGTGTGTGTGTGTGTGTGTGTGTGTGTGTGTGTGTGTGTGTGTGTGTGTGTGTGTGTGTGTGTGTGTGTGTGTGGTGTGTGTGTGTGTGTGTGTGTGTGTGTGTGTGTGTGTGTGTGTGTGTGTGTGTGTGTGTGTGTGTGTGTGTGTGTGTGTGTGTGTGTGTGTGTGTGCGCGCGCGCGCACCTTCAGTAACTTCTGATATATCAATAGAAGTAAAAGAATGTTCTAATAAAACACTTAGATACGATGAATCTACTTCTACTCAGGTTAAAATAAAATAAGCGAACAGTGAGGTTTCATACACGCGGGGAGCCATTTAGAACAACATTGCACTTTACGAATTGATGATTCATAAAAATAAAAGATAAATAAACCATGTGTACCATAACACTTCCTAGCAAACCTCCACTTTTAATCATGGAAAAGCAGAGGGAATGAAATAACAATCAATAACCACCAGCTTTTATCTGTTAGTTTAAAAATTTACGCTTGATATCTGATGCGTATCCTCAGACTCTTACATACTCAAGCTCGAACAACAATGTCTTATAATTAAACAGGTTGAACATTGTGTTCTATCAAGGAACATACATACATACATACATACGTATGTATATATATATATATATATATATATATATATATATATATATATATATATATATATATATATATATATATGTTCTCTCTCTCTCTCTCTCTTTCTCTCTCTCTCTCTCTCTTTCTCTCTCTCTCTCTCAATATGATTGATTAGCAAATTACCCATTAACCTATGTATTTATTTATCCATTTGTCTACCAATATATATATATATATATATATATATATATATATATATATATATATATATATATATATACATATATGTATATATGGAAAGCATGTGTTCGTTCACTCGGTCATAAACAGAGGAGGCAGAGAATTAGCTGCAGCAATTTTCGCGGGTACGAGAATTACTTCGCTTCAATAGTGCAAAATCCAGCCTCGAGGAAGATTTACGGCAGCCATTATATAGGCAAATGGACAGCCGAGCAGCGATTACGTATGAAAAACAGGCGAAAGGAGGGCAGAGGGGGCAAAGGGAGAAGGCAAAATGCAACATCGGCTTTGGGCCCTTGACATATTGGTCGTGAGGAACTCTAATTTAGAAGGTTGGAAATATTACACCTACTAGTACTATTACTACTACTACTGCTGCTGCTGCTACTACTGCTACTACTACTACTATTATTACTAGTACTAGTACTGCTACTACTGCTGCTGCTACTACTACTACTACTACTACTACTATTATTACTACTACTACTACTACTACTACTACTTTTATTATTACTACTATCACTACAAATACCAATAATAAAAGTACATCAATAACACTAAGCATAGTAGCAATGGAAGCAGCAGCATCAACAGTAGTAGTAGTAATAGTAATAGTAGTAGAAGCAGTGGTAGTGGTATTTCTAATAGTAGGACTAACAATAGAATTAATAATGTAACTGTGAATTTAAATTACAAAGATAAATCAGTGAAAATCACTGTTCAACGCGCAACATAACCACCATTAAAATCTCGCATAAAGATAAATCTGACTCAAAAAATATTGCAATGGTCGTGGGGTTAACAGGTGTGCCTTCCATCCAGCCTCTGTCCGCCGTGCTGGAGGGACAAAGGGACGGGAGCTTAATCTGTTCTCACACAGCTTCTCAGGAGTGTTCTTAGTCAATGCAATAATGGTACTGTGATTTACGTCAGCGAGTGCGTAACTACAGTGAATTATGTCAATAAAGATAATATCAACAAATTGAGATCCCAGCATTTTGTTGCTAACTGATAATTGCGGCGAAATTGTTTTGGATTTATATTAAAAACCAATAAATAAATAGATAAATAAATAGATATATTAATTAAACAACATAATAAAAAAAAAAGGCACTGAATTGCTTAGGATGAGAGTATAAATGTCCAGGTATGGTGTTTTTGCTCCCACGGCAAAAGTTAATCCCTAAGGAAATAGAGGAATGAGTGGCACTACATACCTTGCTCTGGGGTGTTAGTGTAACCTTTGTGTTGGTTATTGTCACTGGTCGCAACACTCTGCTGACAGCCACGCCCATGATTGTTGTGTTGTTGTTGTTGTTTACGCCGAACACATCCTGAGAGAAAGTCAAAATTTCAGTTATATGTCAGTAAATAAAAGGATGTTCATTAGTTCAGGTAGAAAATAATATTACCTACCCACGTTCTAATTACAAAATACCTATACTCCAATTATAAGTGACAATGGTGCTGACTTAAACTTACTGTCGTTTGGCTTTAATACATAATTGCTTCCATGAACTTTCAGCCTGAGACACAGAAACACTATTACGCTGCCCAGAATGCTTCAGTAACCTTGCCTGTTTCATGTTGCACCCACTGTGGATACTCCTGTGGATAGGTAAGTGGGTAGCGTGCCTATTACCATGGTTACTATTGTCAACACTAGCACACGTATCTCAACATCAGCTAGTAATAACGCTAGTTACTTTACCATCACCACAGCTTACTGTCTTTATATCCATCACAGTTTACCAAGCTTATCACTATCACACTCTGCCAAGCTTATCACCATTACAGTTCATCATCTTAAATGGGAAAAGGTAAATAACATATCTTATTGATGATGATGGTGATTAGTCAAATTTAGTGACATATTTTTGGATCACAAATATCTAAATCAATCACAGTTCCGTCTGCAAGTTCCCGTTTTCGTACAATAAAAAATCCGGTGAAGCCACATCGGATACCTTGTTAGTTTTATAATGTGTCTTACATAGACTACTTATGTCACTTCGTATGCATATCAAAAGACAGTTAAGATTTAAATAATGAATAATAGAGCGTATATTAGTATGTTCATCCTTTTGGGGGTTAACTTCCTATTTTGAAATGCTATCATGTTCTATATTGAGCAAAGGTTTCTAAGGAATTACCATCGACTGAACAGAAGGTCCCTAAAATAGCAAACCTTTATCCTCTAACTGTATAATGATCATTGTTATAAAACTTCAAGGCAAAATTTACAATAGAAATCATCAGCTCATGCTCCCCACTTGTTACAAAGACGCTGTCACAAAAATGATTACTAAGACTTGTTGTGTAAATGAAATGGAAACTGAACGAATTAAAACCTATATTTGTTATTAAGAGTAAGTGAACTTTATACATACGAGCAGACGCGGCTCAAACATTCGTAAAAAGATATCGTATTTACCATCCAATAAAGCTGTTCAAGTGGGTAAATACTCATATCTTCTATTCAACATTCCATATTACATACAAATAACTCTCGAGACTCTTAATTAAATTCACTTTTACACCGCTAACAGTATCTCTGACGGCAAGGTGATTTACCATTAAAGGCAAGGAGGTATCAAAGGAGTTACATATCTTTCATTAAACTAGTTGGGAGAGGCAATACAAACAGTCCTGATGGATGTGTTTATTGCAAGTACATATTATTATTATTATTATTATTATTATTATTATTATCATTATTATTATTTGCATTATTATTGGTGATGCGAGATACTGTTCCTTTTTATTTTTTTCTCTAAATTGGGTTTTAAGAAGTAATTTTGAGTAGCGTAGATGTTGTGGCTTTAACTCTACTACTCTCTCTCTCTCCTTTGTTTGTATATTTTCATCACATATTGAAGCACATTCTGAAATTCTAAATGTACTAATACCATAATGGGTGTTCTTGCGTGTTTGGTTAAGAGGCGGAAGGTATATTTCAATAATGTATTCCATGAAACTAACGTGAAGTATGTTTCTTGTTAGATTTCTATTAAATGAACTTATTATCTAAAATATTTATGATCAATAAGTAAAGAAGAATGGGGGATTTTCATATAGCTTTTTATAACCTTATGTTGATCTAATAGTGTGTGTGTGTGTGTGTGTGTGTGTGTGTGTGTGTGTGTGTGTGTGTGTGTGTGTGTGTGTGTGTGTGTGTGTGTGTGTGTGTGTGTGTGTGTGAAATAACGTTTATGAAATGTTTGTATTTCTGTTCAACAAACAACGAGTGGCGGCCATGAATCATAATGTATATTGTTTTATGTAATATAAACTTCGTGCCAATTATAAACCATGAAATGTTAATCTTTTGATCAACAAATAATGGTGTGTGTGTGTGTGTGTGTGTGTGTGTGTGTGTGTGTGTGTGTGTGTGTGTGTGTGTGTGTGTGTGTGTGTGTGTGTGTGTGTGTGTGTGTGTGTGTGTGCAGCTAAATCCTTGCTGTGATATCAGAAAGATGAAACAAAACATTTTTTATGCTATTGGAAAACCAGTTAAGGGTAATAAAAAGCGTTATAAAAAAAAAGTCCACTTGCGATTGCCGGTTCCCTACAGAAGAAAGAGTCATAAAAAAAGGGAAGCCAAATTAGGGTTGCAGGTGTCTTGATACTCCTCTCTTAAATGAGCTCAAGTCGTAGGAAGGTGGAAATATAGATTCAGGAAGAGAGTACCAGAGTTTACCAGTAGAAGGGAAGTAAGAGTGAAGATACAGGTTAACTTTTGCATAAGGTGGGTGGACAGAATAAGGATGCAAGTGAGTAGAAAATCATGTGCGGGGAGGCCGTGGTAGGGGGGGGGGAGGCATATAGAGTTAACAAGTTCAGATAAGCAGTTAGCATGCAAATAACGGTAGAAGATATCAAGAGATGCAACATTGCGGCAACTTGTAAGAGGAGAGGAGTCAATAAGATAAAAAACTTTTGACTCAACTTTGTTTAGCAACTCTGTGTGCGTGGAGCCCTCATACGTGAGATGCGTACTCCACACAGGGGCGGATAAGGCTCCTGTACAGAGTCAGCAACTGGTGGAGACGATGCAGGATACCTAACTACTTTGCAAGGCTACGAACTGTCTGCACAACACAAATGACAGACTCGGAAAACAAACCACTAACAATACTGAGCTCACATCAATTCCATATGATTAATATTTCCAAATGACTCGAGGCAAAGTAGGAGACACAATCACAGTAAAACATGAATTATAATTTTAACCTAAAAAGTTAGTAATATCATTTTTTATTCAATATTTTTTTTGTCATTACTGCTATTTTATTTACCTTTCTTTTACTTTGGCTTCAAAAGTACCGACATAAGCCATATTTTCAGATTTTTCGTATATAAATAAAAAAAAAAAAAAAATAGGAAGCTTATTTTTCGTACCAGTAACATTTGTTCAGAGTTATTTTTCTATAACTTGCTTTTATATCTTCTCTTTGTTATTCTTTTTTTTTCTCATCAACCACACAGAAAGAGCAATGCCAATAAGCTTCCTTGTAATCAATGCGTCATTTCCTTCAACAGCCTTCATCTCCGCCGCTTCTATAACATGAAACAATAGTGTGTGTGTGTGTGTGTGTGTGTGTGTGTGTGTGTGTGTGTGTGTGTGTGTGTGTGTGTGTGTGCGTACAAAATTACTGGGGGAATATTTTTATACACACACACACACACACACACACACACACACACACACACACACACACACACACACACACACACACACACACACACACTAAGAACACTTATGAGTCCCCCTGCACACCACTCAAGTGCCCTAAAAATTATATCCTTCCACATCCCTTCCTTAAGAGTCCTCTACACACTAAGGAAGGTTCCTAAAGAGCACCCACCATCTCACTCCAAAAATCCCCAGGAGGCCTCTAACCTCCCCCATCCCTACCCTTCCTACCCAACCATCCGCAATCCAACCTTTCAACCCCTCACCTCCCTAAACCAGGAACTCCTCCTTCCTGCAACTATTTTTCCTCTTCTTCCCCGAAATCACTTGTTCTCTTGTTGCTCCCACTCGTACTCTCTTTCCTGTAACCCTTTTCCCCCCTCCTCACCTCCCTTCACTCTCACTCTCCCCTTCTAATCCTAACCAGACTCATATCCACCTCTTTTCCTTGTCTCCCCACCTACTGCGTTTCCTTTCCAACTCTTCAACTACTTCGTGTCTTACTCCCTCGAACTCTTTCTCCACTCTTACGTTCTTCACCCTTGTCTCTCATCTCTAAGACCACTCCTTCTCCTGCCTTCTTCTGAGCCAAGTGTGTGTCGTTAGTTTGTCCCACCACGCCACGACTCCACCAGGTCTGCACAGGAAGACCTCTTACCCTGCTCGAGTGGAATGTAGGTTTTTAGATGCAAACAGCGATTAGGAGAAGGAGGACTATGAAGATTAGGAGGCGCTGAAGGAGGACGAAGAGTAGGAAGGAGAAAAGGTTATGGAGAAGGATGGAGTGTTGAAAGACAGAGTGAAGGAAAAGGAGGAGGAGGAGGAGGAGGAGGAGGAGGAGGAGGAGGAGGAGGAGGAGGAGAAGGAAAGGGGAAGTATTTGTATATATTGATTTTTCTTTTTTTATAGTTGTTGTTTGTTTGTATTTCTTATTCTATTTTTCCTGCATCATCTTTTTTTTTCTAGGAATTAATCAGTATTTCATTTAACTTCTTTCATTTTATCATCTTTAATTATGCAGTGTCATTTTTTTTTCTCTCTCTCTCTCTCTCTCTCTCTCTCTCTCTCTCTCTCTCTCACACACACACACACACACACACACACAACCAATGTAAGGTGTTATGCATGATAAGACCCTCCATTGCATAGTAAATGTTCTGAAAGTCAACACTGTTTTGTTTTCTAACAGTTCTTGGTTCAACTTGGTAAACATATCACGTTTTATTATTATTTTTTACCATACGAAGGTAACTTTTGCTGTATAAGTGCATTTCCCTCTGGCTGTTTTCTTACTTTACATTTCTATTATATACAATTCATTAAATCCACATAACAATAAAACTTTCTAGAGGTAAGGAAGGCATGACATAAATTAAATAGAATAAAAAAAATATCGGTAGAAATAATAGAATATGAATACTTACTAACCAAACCTAATATTAACTTAGCTGACCAAAACCAAACCTAACCTCAACTAATTATAACCTAACCTAAGCACACCTAACATAGTTTAATAAGACAATACAAAAAAACTTACTAATCGAACCTAAACCTAACAGAGCCAACCTAAACCTAACTTAAACTTAACTAACCTAACCTAAGCTAGCGCATCACAGTGTCTGGGGGGAGAACACAGGAACATGACATAACATAATACAATGATGAAGGTTCCTGTTTAGTTAATATGGAGCTGATTAGCATGAGTTATGTGTTGAAATGAGGACACAGCTCAAGTTAATTTCCGAACGTTATATCTTCATTTTTATCATATATTTTTTTCTCTTTCGATAAATGGGACCCTAATTTCCAGGGGTTTTTTCTGGATATCTCTTTTTTTCATAAATTATCTCTTGTTTCTAAAATCATATGTTACAAGAGAGAGAGAGAGAGAGAGAGAGAGAGAGAGAGAGAGAGAGAGAGAGAGAGAGAGAGAGAGAGAGAGAGAGAGAGAGAGAGAGAGAGAGAGAGAGAGA
>JAPQNM010000003.1:39050954-39055954 GCA_029783475.1 Metacarcinus magister | reverse complement strand
TACGTTTTTGAAAGCTTCCCCTCCACCCCCTCACACGCACTCCTCGTCAGTAACATTTTCCTATTTCGAAACTTTTTAATGTGCTTTTACAGTTTTCTTCCTCTTGCTGCCTGCCTCCCTTAGGTCCCTACTGACTACTAACTTGTGCGGCTCATCAGCGGAGGCTCATGTGCTCCAGGGAAGGTATACGTGCCTCAGCTATCCTCAAGAGTGGCTCCTGTAACACCTCACACCGTTCCTACCACACAGATACAGAGGGAAAGGTAATTCACGGGATGGCGGTTACTGTAAATCTTGTTATCTTTACGTTAAGTTCGTATTCCGTTTCCTACCGACGATTATTTTACATTACCAACATTTTTATGGTTGCACTGTAATTATTCATAAGTTTTCTATTACCCTGCTACCGACCTCTTTTCTCAGCACAAAACCGCATGGAAGATCAGAGTTAAGTTTACATGAAGCAGGTAATTTGTTAAGGATTTTCAGTGTGTTTATGAGACGCTATAATCCGCCTACACCACACCTGCACTGATCGTTAACCTGTACTGAACTTTTCTTTTTATGAACATTAAGTCGCTAGGAAGGTCATTTACTAAACACTAGCATTACGTGTAGCATTCCAGTTTGTAAAGCTACGCCAACTTCAATATGCTTTTAAAAACAAGAATCCACCATAGAAAAAGTTCACTATTGAATCCACGATGACTTGGTGTGCATTGTATATACATTTACAGAAGTTCAAATCAACGTCTCTCTTCAGTTTGTGCCGACCGTGAGCACAAAGAAGTAGCCGCGTCCACGCCAACACAGGCTGTAGGACCCATTCATTTTCTTCGGGGTGTAATTTTTCTTCCGCGTCGCTAAAGCAAAGTTTCGTTTATTTTTTTTGTTTTTTTTACAGGAGTATTTACGGCTTCCAGTTTCTGATTTGTCTTTCCTCTGTTTCTTTCACGTATTTCGTCGTTTTCCTTCCCTTTGAGGCTTTGTGGGATATAGTAAATAGTCATATTTTTTTTGTTTACACTCGAGGAAATATTTGCTTTGAATCTATCGTCTGTGTCACACGTTTTGAAGAGACATAGATAGATAGATAGATAGATAGATAGATAGATATAGAGAGAGAGTAAATGGGAAAGGGAAGGATTGATAAAAATGTGAATAGTGGTGATTGGATAGAGAAGGGAGAGAGGGAAAGATGATTACTTGCATCAATAGTGTTAAAGATTTTTTTTTCCTCTCTCTCTCTCTCTCTCTCTCTCTCTCTCTCTCTCTCTCTCTCTCTCTCTCTCTCTCTCTCTCTCTCTCTCTCTCTCTCTCTCTCTCTCTCTCTCTCTCTCTCTCTCTCTCTCTGAATTGAGTAATCTATCGCTAAAATTGTCTTCCTCCATCAACTGAGACGTGTTGGAGAGGGAGGCGGGGTGCAGGGGGGCGGGGTGCAGGGGTGGGGGGCGGGGCGGGGGGTGGGGGGCGGTGGGGGCTGCGGGTATATTGGGAAACGCTCAAACAGACAACCTCAAGAGAAAAATGAGGAAACAGGACCACCACGGAATAAGGGACTCACGCAAGCCTAATGGCAAGTGGACTAAACGATAACTAATGGTAAAAAAAAAAAGAAAAAAAGATATTAGTAACAAAAATATCTGATTTCATAAAGCTTCCATTAATAAAAAAAATAATATATCTTGCTAACTATTATAATCTGTTCATGTTTGATTTTTCATTTGAGAGAAAAAAAGCTATTATTTGATGAGTAAAGAAAGAAGGTTAATATTGCCCAAACAACACGAGTCAATGGAAAAAAAAAGGTCTGGCAAAGAAGGAAACGTAATATTTCGAGGCACTCTTTTTCGACCTGAGAGAGAGAGAGAGAAGAGCGTGTGTAAAGGTAATATTCTGCCCTACCTCCACCAAGTACCGGGAACCGTGCGCCCTCGACACAAGAGTATTGAAAGGTAACTAACTCATAAGACGAACAACAAGAACACACTGAAGGGAAACTGTTCGCTCACTATCAACACACGTTCAATTAAACTATATATATATTTTTCCTGTGATAGAAATAGAGTATTGTTTAAATATTTACAAGCTTCTTATAAGACATACTGAGATCCACACCATTACCTACTCACTCCTTCACACCTCCACATCCACATCCTCCTCTTTTCCCCCTGACACCACCATTATTTATAAGGGTAAAGAAAAAGGTATTGGTAACGGATTAACTAAAGGGTAAGATAAGCACCAAGAAACGCCACACAAGAAAGGGAGAGGAAAATATACTTGAAAAAATGCATGGATGGAATTGCAAAGAAAAGGGAATAAAAATACATAAAAGAAACTGAAAATAGATGTACGTACACTGAAAAATATGAAAGAATTAAAAAAGAGAGAGAGAGAGAGAGAGAGAGAGAGAGAGAGAGAGAGAGAGAGAGAGAGAGAGAGAGAGAGAGAGAGAGAGAGAGAGAGAGAGAGAGAGAGAGAGAGAGAGAGAGAGAGAGAGAGAGAGAGAGAGAGAGAGAGAGAGAGCAAAAAAAAAGATAAAAAAGAGAGGGAGATAAAAAGTACTCGATCTAAAAATATATGGAGGGAATCACAAAGAAAACCTCGTCAACAGCTCTGCACAAGTATGAGGGAAGAGCTTTCAACCCAATATGCGATAAGTGAAGAACAAAAGGCATTCAGAGTGTGGGAGGGGACGGACATGCCGGATAAATTTACACCATCAGGCAACCGGTACAGAAAAAAAGTGAAAAACAAAAGAAACGTCCATCCCGTTCTCAGATTTGGGAAACGTATGTGACAGTGTTAAGTGAAGTATTCTATTTCTATCTTTATGGGGATGGGTCGAGCAATGCATCTGTCTGTTATGAGGAATGGACTGAGTAATGGAAGCAGTGGTGAGTGTGTCTGGAGTGGCAGAGTGGCATTGCGTGAGAGTAAATAGTGGGTCCAGGTGATTGATCCCACACAAGGACTGGAGTTAGGAAGAAGAAGAAGAAGAAGAAGAAGAAGAAGAAGAAGAAGAAGAAAGATATGCACTGTCACCTTGGCTGTATAATCTGCAATATTGAAGACAGGTTTCGAGATGATAGATATGGGAAACACACGATAGATGCTCTTATAGTGATCTTAGCAGCGTTGTCACACTTATCCAAAACTATAGAAATGCACAATTGAAAGAAAAAAAAATATGAGACAATGCTTGCGAGAAAAAAAAATCATATCAAATCGTATAATGGAAAGAGAAAAACAGCCACGTCTAGAGGCAAGATGAAACACTATGTGGCGGAATAATTTGAATATCTAACAGCAACACCTGGAGTGAAAGTATATGCATGGAGGAGGAAGAGGAGGAGGAGGACGGAATAACGCAACGTAATAAAGCACCTGGAGGCATGAAGGGTACACGATAAAACAAAGTGAAATATGAAAGCAGCGAGAGATCGTCATAGCGGAACCTCCCTGTGTCACCCTTGTTATATGGCTATGAAACGCTTACTAAATGTGGCACGAGAGAGCGGAGGTTTATGAGTGCAGGTAAGGACGAATGTAATATACCGAGAAACACCTGTGGTACATAGCAGACACTGGGTATCAAAAAACGTGTCATGGAGAAGGAGTGTATTCATAAGTCATGTGGCATGATACACTACCTAGGAAAATGTGCATGGGATTGATAGGGTCACGGCAAAGACATGAGTGGTGGTGAGAAATTACATGGCTAGGACAGCAGACTTGAAGGATACGAAGAGGATAGCAAGATATGGCAAAGGACTGAGTAAAAGGAACTTGAAAGGTAATGGATGGATAGACGAGCGATGGACTGGTGTAGAGGGGGGTGTAAAGGGGGTCAGAAATGTGGTGGTGTTGAAGGGGTAAATGTGACGCCATGTTACAGACGATGTTGGTGCCATGCTGTGTGTTAGGGTTCAGGGTGCCAGTACACGATTGGTACATGCATGGGAATACAGACCATTTCACGAGGCAATCTTTCTCTGTGACGGATTTCTTTTTTAGTCTCGTCTGGCTCCCCCTTCTCACTCCCCTATAGCTCGGTGCGGGGAATGGAGTGATGACAGCACTGATGGTGAAAACGATGATGACTCTCTCTCTCTCTCTCTCTCTCTCTCTCTCTCTCTCTCTCTCTCTCTCTCTCTCTCTCTCTCTCTCTCTCTCTCTCTCTTTCTCTCTCTCTCTCTCTATTTTTTTTCTCTTGTTCTATTTTCTCTCTCTTGCTCTATTTTCTCTCATTTTCTTTCTCTCTCACTGTGTGTGTATATATATATATATATATATATATATATATATATATATATATATATATATATATATAATATCCCTCATCCAAAAGTCTTCCGTCTACAAGAGTTGGCGAGCAAGTGAGTCGTCAGTAAATCTTTGTCTGGAGTGTTTTTCCGAGAGGGAGCTTGTGTCAGAGCGGCAGGCGGGCGGAGGTCATCAGTCTCGGCTGACTCTTGAAGTAACGGGGAGGTCGACGCGGGAGGAGGATGGGATGGATGAGGTTCATATCATGTTGATGGAGGCTGGTTTGAGGTTGATGTGAATATGGGAGAAAAGTTATTGAGCATCGCTGGGACTAAGAGCAGGAAATGATCGGTGGGAGTGGAGGGGATAAAGCCATGATAAGCTTCTAAAGATTCTGATAGTCTAGCTTTTTATCGTAAATATCAGTTTATCCAAGTGTAGTGTGGTCCGGTAAACTAAATGGTCGAGTTACCAGATACACAGATCAGAGACATGGAGTGTTAATGAAGGTGATTGACTGTTAGTACTGAACACTGAATGATGTATGAGTTGTGTAAGACAGACAGACACCTTTCATGCCATTCATTATCAGTTAACAAATCATATAGTTTCACTTTAAAGTTAAATTTTTCTCTCTGTCTGTTTCTCCAGCCTCTTTAATACTCTTATACCCTCTCGTGTCTCCTCTCTTTTAAGTATGTTCCTCACTACAGTTCTCTTCACTTACCTCT
>JAPQNM010000003.1:39030954-39043454 GCA_029783475.1 Metacarcinus magister | reverse complement strand
CACGTTTACAAACAGCAAAGTAAAATCTCGTCCAGTTAATGTCCCTCATTGTAGGATCCGTCACGTATAACAGACAGACAGTAAAATCACTCTCACATGGCAACGAGGCACGCAGGATGGAGGGGGCAGGGGGCAGGGGGCAGGGGGAAGGGGCAGGGGGCAGGGGCAGAGGGCAGGGGGCAGGGGGCAGGTGTTCAGGTAAAACAGAGGTGGTGAGGAAAAAACATGCTGTAGCGAATAGTTAGAAATAGTTTGATTGTGATTGGAAAGGGGAGGAGGAGGAGCAGGAGGAGGAGGAGGAGGAGGAGGAGGAGGAGGAGGAGGAGGAAAGAGGAGGGGCAGAGGTTATCTCAATTCAGGTAGTGACTAGGCTTGGCAATTAGTGTATTTGTTGTGTGCTTGTTAAGACTCTTTCATCAATCAATAACTCTCACTTGAATCCTCACCCGCGTGTAAACCAATCAATCGGTGGTTTTTTTTTTAGTGTTCCTTTCATCCAGAATGTCGACCTTTGTATAACTTGCAAGCTCTTTGAGAGACGAACATTTGTATGACGGAAAGCGATACATTTCGGATCTCTCTCTCTCTCTCTCTCTTTATATAGGAAAACAGTTGTGCCATGAGCTCTCTTAACACTGTCTTCTTAATTTGCATGATTATATAGTCATTATTCACACGGCTTGACTTTTCAGAGGACAGTTTGGCAGAGTTAAAGGTATGCATTCCCTCCGTGGTAGTGTTTTACGGTGTTCAGCGGATTCCTAGACGCTGAGGTAACACACAAACTTATCAACCGATCTCAACAGAAAAATATCAAATTGGGAGGATTTTGTGGTTATACGAATACATACATACATACATACACAGACGGTACCCAGTATTGCTTTAGCTGGTGGAGTTTCGATTGAGGTTGAAATATACTTAATTGAAGCTCAAAAGAGTATTTACACAGACTTCCTAATTACATTTTTACTATTTGAAATTCAATGAAGCGACTCGTGACTTTTGAATCGAAAAACTGGTAATGTGATTTACATAACTGTGATCGCTTCCACTTTGCACAGAAGTTTGGGGTTAACCACCTTCTATGACCAATGATCTCTCTCTCTCTCTCTCTCTCTCTCTCTCTCTCTCTCTCTCTCTCTCTCTCTCTCTCTCTCTCTCTCTCTCTCTCTCTCTCTCTCTCTCTCTCTCTCTCTCTCCACCCAGGGCTGTAAGTTGCATGTTCTCCACCAATAAAACACACCTTATGAGGGATTCCTACCAAGTGAGGAGAGAGAGAGAGAGAGAGAGAGAGAGAGAGAGAGAGAGAGAGAGAGAGAGAGAGAGAGAGAGAGAGAGAGAGAGAGAGAGAGAGAGAGAGAGAGAGAGAGAGAGAGAGAGAGAGAGAGAGAGAGAGAGAGAGAGAACAAGATCACACATAAGAATACATTAAACAAAACAAAAAAACTCTAATTACACATAATCTTTTCGAAGTCAAGCTTTGTGTTGATGAAGTCGACTCAAGTTGAAGGAAGGAAGTTACTGTATTGAGCAGGGGCGGCGTGGCAGGTAAGCTAGCGAGGACTTTAGGCTGAGTAGACAAATGTAGGATTAAAGGGGTAAGTTGTTTGTTTTGAGCAGATTAACTTTGTTGGGAAGGGAGGCGAGAGACAGAACGGGAAGGCAAAGGGAAGAGATGAGAAGGAAGGAAAGAAGGAAGGGAAGTTTAGGAAGATAAATAAAAAAGTAGAGAAAAAGTAATGGTAAAGGAATAGGAAAGGAAGAGACAAAAGAGAAAGGGAGTGGAAGGGAAAAGAAGGAAGGGAAAGGGAAGGAAAGATAATGGAATATAAAAATGGAAAGGAAAAGAGGAGAGAATGGGTGACGAGAAGCGAATGAGAAGAAAAGGAGGAAATAATATTGTAGGAGAGAGAATGTTAGAAAGAGGAGGGAGAGGAAGGGTGAGAGAGAATAGAAGAGAGAAAGACAGATAAGAGGCGAATGAGAAGGAAAAGAGGAAATAACATTGAAGGAATAGTAAGAGAAGAAAGAGGAAGAAAGTAAGAAGATAGAAATGATATTGAAGGAAAGGGAAGGGAAGAAAGAGGAAGAAAGAAAATAGCAGACAAGAAGCAAGTGAGAAGAGGAAAGAGGAATATTGGTTGAGTGGGAATAGGAAAGAGAAGGAGTGGGAAAGAGAGAGGGAGGAGGAACAAAACAAGAGAATGTTTTTTATTTGTGTCTTGGTTTTCGTGTCTCGGGCTTGTTGGCCGCGGGAGGTCCAGAAGGCACGGCAGGAAAATTATCAAAAGGTTAACTTCGCTTTCCTTACCATGTTGAACTATATTATTTTCCTTCATTATTTTTGTTTTTTATTTTATATAATTATCTTTCCTTATTATATATTTCCTTTTGTTTCTTGCTTCATTTTCTGTTTGTTTTATTCTCTCTCTTCCCTCCTCCTTCTCCTCTTCTTTTTTCTGAACCTTCTCTTTGTTCTTGCTGTTCCCCGTTTCTTGTGATTTTTCATATTTCTTTTTTTCTTTTCTCATATTACATTCCACGTGATCTTTTTTAAACCTTGACTTTCCTTCTGTTTCCCCCTCCAGATCTCATGTCTTGTCACTTTTCTGTGTCCATTATTGGTTTCTCTCTCTCTCTCTCTCTCTCTCTCTCTCTCTCTCTCTCTCTCTCTCTCTCTCTCTCTCTCTCTCTCTCTCTCTCTCTCTCTCTCTCTCTCTCTCTCTCTCTCTCTCTCTCTCTCTCTCTCTTTCCCTCATCAATCTTCAGTTATTCTTTGGTTTCATTTAGTAAGCACACTGTTCACTTTACTGTAATCTTTTTATTTGCTTCTCATTCCCTCTTCTACCCTTCTCTCCAGTCGATATTTTTGCCCTCTATGTAACTGCCTGCTTCCCTCCTGCTTCCCTCCTCCACCTCCTCTTCTTCTTCCTCTTCCTCTTCCTCTTCCTCCTCCTCCTCCTCCTCCTCCTCTCCCTATCGCTCACCCAGCACGCTAAAGGAAGGGATGGATGGATTGTATGAGATAGTTGAGAAGAGAAATGTAGCGAAGAAAGAGGAGATGGAGAAAAATCTGAAACTTGCACATGAAGGAAAACATGACGACAGTCTGACAAATTTTTGTAATATTTCTTGAAAGAGTTTTACGTGTTTCTGGTAAAACAAAACCGACGTCTCTGTCTTAAAAGTATTTCCAAACACGTTCATGCATGACTTACGGGAAAAAGATGACATACAGAAAGCAGAAACAAAACATAGGAAGTAAAACAAAAAAACAAAAAACTGACAATTTCTAAAAGCTTTAAAGGTTCGTTATTTTTCTCCATAGAGGAAAGGAAATGGAACAAAGTGACGGTAATGGAAGATACTTGATACGAAAAATACCTAAAAGTGTAAAAAAATACTTTTACAGGATATACTTGTAAGTGTATGATAGATATGATATTACATTGTATTACACAGGACAAGGAAACTTTTGCTTTGAAATGATTGAAATCTATGTTGCTTCATCCACAAAATGAGCAAGACAGTCAGTCACTTGATATCCGGTCACATTTTAGCTACACGCTCAACACGGACACAGTCTTGGAAAAATCATCTAGCACTCCCAAATCTGGCACAAAACTCGACCAGAATTCCTTCACTTGCAGGCTTGCGGGTATGATAACCACTAAAACCACCTTTTAATGCCTAAACTTTCCCCTTTGAAGAACAGCATTCCTAAGCTTCAAAAACTAAATATAAAGCGAGGAAATATATGGAAAACTCACAAAATAAGCGAAAGTTCTGAATACATTGCCAAACATTGAGTAAAAAGAAACTCCCGAGCAGTCGTTCTCAGGGATCTGCAACACTCCCACGAGGTGTTCCCAAACAACACTATCAACACTGCCTAGAATCCCCACGACAAGCCTTCAGCCTCCAGTTTCCTTCCAGCTTTCACCTCTCTACTCCCCCCCAACAATCCCCTCCCCACCACCACCACCACCAGCAACCCGAGACCACACGCAGCCTCAAAACGAGAGTGGCGTGTGTTCTCTCAGTAGCACTAATTAGCGGCAAATGGAAACGGTGAGAAGGAAATGAGAGGCGTCTGTCGAGGGGAAAGGAAGGAAGTTAAGCTTGAAAAATATAAGACAAAAATAGAGGTAGATGATGACAGAGTTATAGAATGAGATCCTCGTGACTTATGAAAAGGATGCATTGTCATTGTGATAATTTTCTGTTGATGATACGTCTGAATACATGCCAAACAGGAAGTCATTCACATCCAGCAGTCAACTCTATTACTGGGGGGGGAGCAGTTAAATATGTTAATGGCGAATGCTAAATCATTACCTAAACTGTCAACGCATTAATGAGCCTATCAAGGAAAGGGACATTATACATATATTACAAAGACTAGAGAGTATGAAAGCCGTAAAGAAATATACATATACTTAACGAATTTGCATTAAGTATGTGTTGATAATTTTCAGGAAGAGTAATGAAAGAAAACTCTAATTACATTTACGTAAACATTCTACACGTACAAACTCGATGCATGCCTAAAAATTTCATCCTGATAGACACATAGGTAATTTATTTATCTTATTTTCATTATAACGTAGATTTTGAGTTCGTGTCTATAGATGTTACTAAGCATTACTGACTCATCTTCACGTGAATCCTATTAGATAGATGGATAAAATAAAGTGGAAAAGAACATACACACACACACACACACACACAAACACACACACACACACACACACACACACACACACACACACACACACACACACACACACACCCACACACACACACACACACACACCCACACACACCCACACACACCCACAGACACAAAGACACAAATAAGGCAGCTGTGCAGGTGATGTACAGTCATAACAACCTAATTGACTTACATCCTTTGTGGTGATTCCTGGAAGACATCGTTGGGGGGTGGGGGGTGGGGGTGGGGGTGGGGGGGGGAAACATATGAAGTGTGTGATGAAGCGCACCTGAGGTTAAGTAACTTTGCCGTAGAAAGAAATAAAAAGGGAAAGTACAGAGAGATAATTACATTGAACACCATGATCCAAAAGAGAGAGAGATAAATAGATAGATAGAGAGAGAGAGAGAGAGAGAGAGAGAGAGAGAGAGAGAGAGAGAGAGAGAGAGAGAGAGAGAGAGAGAGAGAGAGAGAGAGAGAGAGAGAGAGAGAGAGAGACGAGAGAGAGAGGAGAGAGAGAGAGATGAGAGAGAGAGAGAGAGAGAGAGAGAGAGAGAGAGAGAGAGAGAGACCTCTACCACTAACATCCACCTTGTCCTCTCCCTTTCCCACGCACATCCATCGGCTTCGTAATATAATGGTCTGGCATTACATGAAACGAGTTTCGTGTTTCGAGTGAAATTGGGTCAGGGAAGGTGCATGGTGAGGCATGAGTGGAGGAGGAGGAGGAGGAGGAGGAGAAGAGGGAAGAGAGATGAAATATTAGGGATGGAAAAGATGAACAACTTAATTGTAAGACCCTACCACCTCAGTTCTGTATCACACCGCACAATTTGCATTCTTCCTATTCATGAGCTGCATCTCTTCCCACACCAACACACCTGTACTGCCTGCAGCCCAATACCTGTTGAAACGATAAATCCTTCCACACACTTTCCTGCCCCACACTACCCTCCAATACTTCTTCCCTTCCCAGCCAGCCTCCATGCTACATACAAGAAGCCGACATCCACCCCCCAATCAGTGAATATTACATAGCCCTTTAGTGGGATTTATAAACAGAAAGGGAAGTGTAAAAACAACAAACAATATGCTGGAAATATTTGTAAAAGTGAAGTAGATTTTTGTTCCTGGAAATGTCAGAAAAATATTATAGGAAGCACACACGAATGTTTTTCTTTTCTTTTTTCAGTTTAGACAATGATCGAAATTTGTTACATGAAGTGCTTGATGTATTTTTTTTTTTATATATTTTGTCTCATTCAGTTTTATAATATTTTTGTTCGGTTGTGACTTATCAGTGTGTGTGTGTGTGTGTGTGTGTGTGTGTGTGTGTGTGTGTGTGTGTGTGTGTGTGTGTGTGTGTGTGTGTGTGTGTTGTAGTCTAAGGTTTTTTATTCTCTCTCTCTCTCTCTCTCTCTCTCTCTCTCTCTCTCTCTCTCTCTCTCTCTCTCTCTCTCTCTCTCTCTCTCTCTCTCTCTCTCTCTCTCTCTCTCTCTCTCTCTCTCTCTCTCTCTACTCTCTTTACTTTAAATTAATTTCCTACATTTTGCTTAGGTCTAGTTTACATTGATCTTCTTTCTTACATATAATTTCAAAATCAATACATTAATTCAAACAAAAATATATCAATTAGTCCCGTTTAATAGCACTTTGTCTTTCATTGTGGGATGCTTACTAAACTTCAAATCACCTTCACATATATATATATATATATAGAGTGGTTAGGATACTGTGTGTAAGTATGTTAACTCGACGTTGTCCAATACGAAATCCTTAAGAAGAAAAATAAACCATCTCTTAGGAAACAAGGAACATCTTCAAAGAATTACGAACACAGCTAAAGTTTTCGTCAGTGGTGTTTTTCTCGCTTTCCTTGTGTTGCTCTACGGTCAGTGTTGTTTCATTGCCTTTCTTCTAACAGCTTTACACATGAATTTTTACCTCCTGTTGCGTACAAAACTTGCTTAACCCCAAATGTGTCTGAAAGTGAGTTCATAATTTACTCTGGAAAGGGTAGGGAAGGGAAGGGAAGGGAAGGGAAGGGAAGGGAAGGGAAGGGAAGGGAAGGGAAGGGAAGGGAAGGGAAGGGAAGGGAAGGGAAGGGAAGGGAAGGGAAGGCAAGGGATATAAAGGGAAGGGAAGGGAAGGGAAGGGAAGGGAAGGGAAGGGAAGGGAAGAGAAGAGAAGGGAAAGGGAGGGAAGGCAACGGGAAAAAAGTGAAGGGAAGGGAAATAAAGTTATGGAAAGATAATGGAAGGAAAGGGGAGGGAGGAAAAGGAAAATGAGAGAAATAGAGAGAAGGATATGAAATGTAAGGGAAAGGAAGGAAAGATAAAACAAAAGAACAAAAGAAAGGCTAGTTACATTTTTTTAATAATATTACTGTGTTGTTAAGTTTTTGAACATCTGCAATGAAATCAAACTCGATGTCGTAGTTGAACTGAAGGTTGGTTGGTTTCGAGCCTCTCTGAAGCAACACTATGATGTTACACAATAAAACGGACTTGGGCGTACGAATATTCTTCACACCTTTTTTTTTTTTATATATTTCATTTATCATTTACTGCGAGCGAACATATTATTTTTCCCGGTCATCGTTGCAAAAGAAGTGGGCTGTGCAATTTTGCTTATATTTATATGATGACTTTGGTACCAAGGTCACATTTGGCTCGGCACAAGTCCCCTACTGGTACGACATGTATTCTGCATTAAATGTTACTCTACTATTACTATTCTATTATTATTTATTTTTGTCCACACAGATTAACACGCTACTGACTTTTCAAAATATGTTTCTATGTGGTGCTCCATTTTGTTGGAGGAGGAGGAGGAGGAGGAGGAGGAGGAGGAGTGATGAAGGAAGAGGAGTGGTAAAGGAGGAGGAAGAGCATAGTCCATTAGACACATTAAAAGAGGAGGATATAGGAATAGTAAAAGGAGAAGTGAGAGGAATAGTATTTTTTATTATTATTTTTTTTTTTTTACATTGAAAGGGTACTAAGGGAAAACAAAAATACGTAAAAAAATCTCGCTTGTCGCCAGACCCTGTAAAGAGGACAGTAAGAGAAAAGAAGCAAGGGATGCAGGTCCAGTTAACATACGAGGTATTTTGACACTCCTCTTTTGAAAGAGTTTAAGTCATAGGCAGGTAATATACAAAGGAAGAGAGTTCCAGACGCCTAACTTCTGATCTTTCACAAGTTTCTGATTGGGGCAGAGCAAACCTGGTTCTGTTCAATGCCCAAAAATTCAATTTCTACAACTATCTACTCGACGTAACCTTCCAGATAACTATCCCCTCTTCTTCAATGACACTCAACTTTCTTCTCCTTCACATTAAACACATTCGGTCTATCCTTTACTAAAAATCTAAACTGGCAATTTCATATCTCTACTCTTGCTAAATCAACTTCCAAGAAGTTAAATGTCCTATGGCATCTGCGTCAATTTTTATCTCCCTCCCAGCTGCTTGCTCTGTACAGGGGCCTTATCCGCCCATGTATGGAGTATGGCTCTCATGTCTGGATGGGTTCAACTCACACAGCTCTATTAAACAGGGTGGAGTTTAAAGCTTTTCGCCTCATCAACTCTAACTGACTGTCTTAATTCTTTAAGTCACCGACACAATGTTGCATCTTTATCTATTTTATACAGCTATTATCATGCTGACTGCTCTTCTGAACTTGCTAACTGCATGCCTCCATCCCTCCCGCGGCCTCGCTGCACAAGACTTTCTACTTCTCATCTTTATTCTGTCCATCTTTCTAATGAAAGAGTTAACCAGTATTTTCACTCTTTCTTCCCTTACACTGGTAAACTCTGGAACTCTCTTCCTTTGTCTGTTTTTCCACCTGCCTATGACTTACTCTTTCAAAAGAGGAGTGTCAAGACACCTCTAATGATAACTGGACCTGCACCCCTTGCCTCTATTTCTCCTACTGTCCTCTTTACAGGGTCTGGCGACAAGCAGGATTTATTTTCTACGTATTTTTGTTTTCTCTTAACCAGTACCCATTCAATGTAAAAAAAAATAAAATAATAATAAATAAAAAAATAAATAAAATATATATATATATATATATATATATATATATATATATATATATATATATAAACACTCTGACACACACACACACACACACACACACACACACACACACACACACACACACACACACACACACACACACACACACACACACACACGAGCCTGTATTTCTTGATTATGCTCCACTTTTCAAAGAATACAACAAAACCTTAGCAGTTTACTGTTCTCCTTCCTATTAGTTAAGTCTACATAATAATATTCTAACAAGTTCCTTAGAAGACACATGGAGCTAAGTATGAGTGTTGTGATGCCTCCACCACATCCACTAAAGAAACACTCAGTACGAAGCACGCCTCACACGGGCACGCCAGTCTGGCTGCAGTGTTCATCTCAACTCACACATACATTGTAGTATTTGTCAAACTATTGTTTAAGTCACGTCTGGTCTTTTTGACTAATAGTACAATGAAAGTTAACAAATATTCTGAATTCCATCAGTTTATTGGAAGCGTGTCTGAGATACGTTCGTTCCTTCATTATAAAAAGAAATTGAGGCCAGCTCATCTAATTGAACAAATTATTAATACAACTTTGTGCCTTTTTGAATCTTTGGTCAAAGACTGCAACATAAAATGTTCCAATTTTACTACACCTTCTACCTTTAAACTTTACGGACATACATATACACGCACGCTTGCACACAAAACGCTTGGATGCATGATCACACGCATGCATGCACGCACGCTTGCATGCATACACACACAAACACAAACACACACAAATATAAACACACACACATAATAACACACACATACACACACTTGCACGCGAACACTCAGTATCATCTAGACATGGTGTTCATAATTGCAAAAAATGAACTCAATGTGCTTTCACTTTGCTACAACGACCAGTCCACAAAAGTAATCACATTTAGTGGATTCCAGATGAAGGCATAACGCTCAAAGGCCTTTCATCGTCTTCGTAAATTATGGAACAAGAAATTGGAATTACTTTTTATTTTTTATATTTGTAACTTAAAAGCCCCAAGAAAACTAAGTAAAGGACCTCTCTCTCGCTCTCTTTCTATTTCTCTCTCTCTCTCTCTCTCTCTCTCTCTCTCTCTCTCTCTCTCTCTCTCTCTCTCTCTCTCTCTCTCTCTCTCTCTCTCTGTACACACACACACACACAGACACAGACACAGACACAGACACAGACACAGACACAGACACAGACACAGACACAGACACACACACACACACACACACACACACACACACACACACACACACACACACACACACACACACACACACACACACACACACACACACACACACACACACACACACACACACGCAAACTTATACCCATAAAAACATTCATATATATATATATATATATATATATATATATATATATATATATATATATATATATATATATATATATTACTCGTATATAATTTTTATGTTTCGAGATTGCAAGAGTCAGTATATGTACAAAAACGCCAAACAGGTTAAATTAGTTCCTTGGGAACATTCACAGCTAATTAACCTTCCTAAAACTGGACAAGAACATGCAAACAGGAAAAAGACATTTCTGCATGTGATATAAAACAAATTTCATTACATATTTCATTAGAAAGAGCAACACCGCATACGTAGATGAGAGACCGAGAGTATTCCATCAAGCACAACAGTTATCGGAGGGAGGAGTGTGTGGGCTGACGAGCAGGAGAGAATAGTTGTAGAATTACAAATAGCTCCGGAAAATGCTGCCATTTTTTCCCAAAACTATTCTTCTGACTTTGCAGCAACCTCCTGTTCGTTAGTACAAATTAAAAATGATGGACGTTAAACAAAGGGGAAGTTATTCTGACCCTCCCTCCCCATTCCCAAAAAACACGTGATGTTTCAAAGTGAGGAAGCAAATATAAGTCAACAAATATATATATAAAAACATATACATGTGTAAGTATACATGTACTCCTAGGTAGGTATAATTTTATCTACCTATGTATCTAAACACACATACACATACACACAAATAAATACTCACATGTATACACACACACACACACACACACACACACACACACACACACACAGACACAGACACAGACACAGACACAGACACACACACACACACACACACACACACACACACACACACACACACACACACACACACACACACACATACACCTCCGTTTCTTTCGTGTCTATATCCATTTTCTTATACAAGACCCTCGCGCATTTGTGCATTTGTGTGTTTGTATGTGTCTATATATGTATGTGTTTGTATGTGTATGTGTATGTATGTTTGTGTATACATGTGTGTGTGTGTGTGTGTGTGTGTGTGTGTGTGTGTGTGTGTGTGTGTGTGTGTGTGTGTGTGTGTGTGTGTGTGTGTGTGTGTGTGTGTGTGTGTGTGTGTGTGTGTGTGTGTGTGTGTGTGTGTGTGTGTGTGTGTGTGTGTGTGTGTGTGTGTGTGTGTGTGTGTGGTGTGTGTGTGTGTGTGTGTGTGTGTGTGTGTGTGTGTGTGTGTGTGTGTGTGTGTGTGTGTGGTGTGTGTGTGTGTGTGTGTGTGTGTGTGTGTGTGTGTGTGTGTGTGTGTGTGTGTGTGTGTGTGTGTGTGTGTGTGTGTGTGTGTGTGTGTGTGTGTGTGTGTGTGTGTGTGTGTGTGTTTTACTCAGCAGTATTCTCTGGGTTTGTAGCGTGGTGCCTTTTTCCCTGCAGGGACACAGGTGGGGCGGCTCACCTGAGGATCACCTGCCACTAAATTGGATTTTGTTCACCGGTACAAAATAGATTTTTCCCTCAATTTGAATGTTTCGCTCTATTTTATATGTTTTCATGATTTCGAGAACAATACAGACGATATTTTCTGGCGTTTGATTTCTAGGCCGGCAATGCTATTTATTATTTAGAAACTACTGACAATATTGTGATTACTAAAATGCACACAGGAAAACCTAACTTAGAAAAGATGTCAATAGTGTTAGTAAGTAACAATAAAAGAAATTACAACATATATATATATATATATATATATATTACAGAATCTTCAGCGGTGTTTTTGTCAACTGTCTTCACATATATTGCTTTCTCAAAGGTTACTTGTAAATGTGCATTCATCTCCTTGCCCTGGCAGATTGGTTGAACCGTTGCTTCAGTCTCAAGGTTATCTACCTACACTAGGCTTTGATTACAGTTAAGGCATTTCTAGATCATAGCCACTGCTGCTGACGTCATGTTTCATCTGAAATTATATCGTCTGGACTTTCCTTTCCTTTCAGCAGCTAAAAAACGATATGCAAGTTTTCAACCTGCAGACCTGAACTTTGCATTAATGACTAATTTAGCGAGGCTAGAAGATGCTTTATTGGGACACGATGTCATAAATGAAATGTTCGTATTATGTCTCCATGGTGGGAAAGAACATGACAGTTCATTAAATTCTCAAACTTCATTCTCCATTACTTCCTACGTTAACTATTTCACACTTATTGAGGGGCAGCAGTAACACCAAACAAGATACGTCAAAATACGTAAATTGTTGAAATAAAATGAGAAGCAGTAGTGAGAGGAGTGAAAATAATCAACATAAATTATCGTCTGTCTGTCTGTGTATGTATGTGTCTATCTGTCTGTTGCACTCCCTCTCTATCATTACATTTCTCTCATTTCTTCCTTTCTCTTTTTTTTTTTCTCTCTCTCTCTCTCTCTCTCT
>JAPQNM010000003.1:39023454-39025954 GCA_029783475.1 Metacarcinus magister | reverse complement strand
GCCTGCCTTTATCCCTTTCAAACCCTCTCGTTTTCCCTCTTCTCATTCTCGGAAGTCACTCTATCTATACTCCACTGCTATCATCTCCACTCCACCACCCACCTCCAACTCTTACACTCTGGCTGCCCTTCCTTTTTGCTTCAACTACACTTCCTTAATTCTGCTTGCGACATCTGTCCCTCACTTTCTATCCTTTTCGACCCTCATTCACCCTTTCACACCTGTCTCAGCCACTAAGCTACACAGGTGAGTGGTATCTGGGTAATTAACTTATCCAAATGACACCTTTTATCACATTTTCGTCAGTGACAGTAAACTATATATAATGAAGTGGCATTTTTTTTTAGTTTTTTTACGTATTATTAACTCTACATGAAGTTTCGTATACACCCAACACCCAGCACACACACACACACACACACACACACACACACACACACACACACACACACACCAACACACACACACACACAAACATACTATTACACTATTAAAGGAAGGTAGATCTTCAAATACTCATGTACTGAAGAAACGCTGCCGCTGCATCAGATTTCGGCAGAGAGTCGCGGCCCAAGACACGTATTTCTGTTCTTTAGTGTTTCGTCACGTTTTTATTGCGGAAAGCACCAGGGAGGAGGAGGAGGAGGAGGAGGAGGAGGAGGAGGAGGAGGAGGTAAGTGGAAGGATGCGTGATGATATGAAGACAAGGAAAGAGGAAAGGACAGCGACTGAAAGGGGCAATAGGAAAGAAGTAATTGCAAAGGGGAATCAGAGGAGAGGATTAGGGAGCGAGAGAGCGAGAGCGAGAGCGAGAGCGAGAGCGAGAGCGAGAGAGAGAGAGAGAGAGAGAGAGAGAGAGAGAGAGAGAGAGAGAGCGCAAAGGTGGAGGCTCGTCTGGCGTGGGAACACACTTTTGCCACGAGATTAATTTCCCTTCGCTTCATGACAGAACCAATTAACACCTGCTTAGAGGTGAGGCTCGCGGGGAATATTTTACCTAACGCGCCAAAAACTCAACCTGATGGAATTTTTACTTACACACATAATATAAGGAAAGACAATAAAGAATCTTCCAATTGATGCTTCTATGTCTATATTACATTACGACGTTATACATATTACAGCTACAGTTGTAATAAAGAAAATATCACTTCTCCAAAACCGTAAGAGCAGACTATGATATGAAAGGTTATATTTTTTTTTGTCATGAAAGCGACACATTAATTCCCGTTCAGTGGTTTCTTGATGTTAGGAAGAAAATGTTGCAAGTCAGATAAATGCCTGTCCCTTACAGAAATGTCGGAAAGTAAGTGTTTTATTGTAATTTTAATGTTTTTTTTTTATTTCTATTTTTCATCCTGCTGTGTGTGTGGTGGGGGAGGAGGGAGGGGGGGGATTATACGTAGTCTAATAAGAAGAAATGTGAAGTGGAAAAGTTAAGAAGTGAAAACAGAACAACGCAGGATTAAAAAAGATCAAGAATGAATGCAACAAAGTATAATAAAACGTCGCATCAAGCAAAGACCACATCCCTGCAAGACAAAAGAAGCATATTTACGTAAATCTTGACGTGGAACTTGTGGTTAAAACAATGTGATGTCTAGTAGATGACCAACAAAACTTCAATTATATGCACCCAGTTAATTCAGTTCATCTAGGATACATAGAACAAATATTTCTCGAAAACTTTTGAAAATTCATTCTAAACCTTACGTACGAAAAGTTAGACAAAAAAGTCAATGGAAAATTATCCTTTCGCAAAAACAACGTGATTCGGGAGAAAAGTGTGAAGGTCTTGTGTTTGTCCGGGACTATATGAAGCTACAAATTATATATTATGTAAAAATACCTGTAATGTATTTCTTGTATACTTGCTTATATGTTTCAAGTTCATCCATCGGCTCACGGATGTAGGATGAGAATTTCAAGTTTAACAAAAATAAAATATGTTTGAACTACTGTGGTATAGCAAATAAGAAAACAAGTTTTGATGGGACTAAAAAATAATAAAATATCAGACGATATTATTCAGATGATATTTTGACGAAATGCTGCTAAAAATAGAGGAAACGTCGTGGATTACATTCCATCATTACCCTCCCTGGAACGCTGCTCTGAGGCTTCATCTCTGTGATTCGTTGCTATATGGTGATGAAGATTGAGAAGAGAGATGAATTAAGAATTTTCAATGTTGGGTATGAGAATAATCTCTCATAATCCAGATTTCACTAATGAATTCAATTGTTATGATCGTGAAAGCCTAAAAAATTCCACACCGTCACCCATTGTTATCTGTGGCGGCTACATACAAAAAGAGGAGGTAGTGTGATCGCAAATAAACGACAAAACATGCAGGAAGAAGAAGAGGAAGAAGGAAAAAAAAGGACTGAAGAAGCACCGTATGATCGATCGATTGAGAGCGAGAGAGAGAGTTTGAACGTCAGTGCCAGTGGATGGGGAGGAGAGGGAGTAGAGTGCAAGCGTGAGGTACCGGGCCGCG
>JAPQNM010000003.1:39015954-39018454 GCA_029783475.1 Metacarcinus magister | reverse complement strand
AAGAATTACTAATAACTAAGAAGTCACACCAAACCGTGCAAAAATAAGAACATGCACTTCCCTCTCACCACTGATACCATGACCACGCATCACTATCATCACCCCTACACCACTACCACACCTTACACTAACACCACCACTGCTACCACCATGTACCTACTACACCCGCACTACTATTATCACATCACCACACACAACAGAGCACACAGCCAGGCGGGATCCAGATGGGGCAGTAGTAGATGTTTGCACAACTTCGTACATTATGAAACATGCTGTACCGATAATCATGCTCATGCTGCTTCATAACACCTGCTTATGCAACACCTGCTGCCGTGGTACTACATAAGAGAAGAACATGTGGAGGTTGCAGAATCAAGTTAATATAAACGCCTTCTGCCGACTACATAACTAAGGTCATTCAGTCAAGTGCTGTTCTAGTCAAGGTTCTAACACCCGACCATTTAATGAAGAGTCACACCCATCGCCACTACACCGCCCCTCCTCTCCTCTCCCCTCCCCAGAACACATCCCTCGCGTGACAAAGGCATGTAGAGTAATACTATAAATTCTCTAATTTTCCTGGCGCCATTAATGAGGCCAAACAATTACGTATACTGCTGCTGCTGTCTGGACGTGAAATTTATTAATGTCTCATTCTAAAACTACGTAAAATGTGTAACAAAAACACCACTATCACCGCCACCAATACCAACAACAACAACAGCGACTAATGATTCTGTTGTTACTACTGCCTCCACTACTACTACTACTACTACTACTACTACTGCTACTACTACTACTACTACTACTACTACTACTACTACTACTACTACTGCTACTAATATTGCTATCAATACTACTACTACTACTACTACTACTACTACTACTACTACTACTACTACTACTACTACTACTACTACTACTACTACTACTACTACAACAACAACAACAACAACAACATCTCCCTTCTTCCTCCTCTTCCTATTATTACAACAACTACTACCACTACCACCACCCCCGACCTTTTCATGGACAACCGTCATTAACGAACAGGGTGACAGTGACCACAGCGAAACAGACTGATAACAATGTTTTATGACAGCAATTATCAACAACAGCTAGAGTATAATATCTAGTAAGCCAACAATATGCTCAAGTAATTAGGTCAGCCCTAGGGATGACGACATCAGCCATGCATCACCTCAAACAAGGGCTGCCTCTACCCCGGCCATCATGCAGGGAGTCAAATGTGGTGGTTCAGAGGAAGCATCACCTAAACATCCATCCTGCAGGTACTCAACATGTCATGAGCCCCGACGCAGGACTGTCATAACTTCCCCTTTACTTAGATTTACTATAATTTCAGTTCCATTCACTCTCTGTTGCCTCTCGCACTACACTTTCTGCATATGACTCCCTTTAATTACGTTGCTCACACTTTGATGGTTCCCCGGTATATATATTAACATAGGAAGGCAGATAAGGGTGACAGATGCATGGTCTGAACACGTCTAAAACAAATTATGAAAACAACTTATGGGAACGACAAAGACGAAAATGTGGAACAGAAAGTTTGAAACCTTAATAATGATATCAGAAAAAAATATGAACAGTGATAATACCAATAAAAATAATAAAAAAACTTTTGTTATAACATAATAGCGGACAACAATGAGCTCGTCCATAGCGAAGTCCTTGACACTCATAAGGTTTGAAATGTATTAACCACCAATAGTATGTTATAACTTATATTCTCCATTTTTCTGAAGTTAACAATATTCCTACTGGCCATGGACGAGGAGGGGGAAGAGGGGGGAAGAAGAGGAGGAGGAGGAGGAGGAGGAGGAGATGATGGTGGTTGTTGTGGAGGTTGTGGTTACACGTAAGTACAAGTTAGGTAAAAAAGATAAGCCTCCTTGAAGGTGATACACAAACAAACAAACAAACAAACACACACACACACACACACACACACACACACACACACACACACACACACACACACACACACACACACACACACACACACATTCAGCTAGACAAAATAACGTTACATGAATAAAATTTAAACATTAAATACATTTCTCAATTACGTGTGAGAATTACAATGTTATTTTAATCCGGGTATAAGGGCTGTGTGAATGTCAGCCCATGAAAAAGGTGATTAAATAAACCCCCGAACTAGGTAACTACAGACGAGAGAATGCTACCACTCTCACCAAGAAGCTTCCGTGAGCCAGGATCGAACTCGCAACCTTTGGGTAACGAGCTCAACACACTACAACAGAGCTACTCCATTCCCCTCTGCTGATGAAATATTCCATTATAATATGCCCCGCGGAGCGCCTCGTTAGTTCCAGAATGGCTGTTACTGTCAGTTCTTCCTTTGTACTTCTTTTTATTATTGATGCCTCTATTCCTATACCGGCACACTTCTCACTTTATGAACTAAGTCTTCTCCGCCTTTATTTCTTCAACTAAGTCGTATTTTACTACTGTC
>JAPQNM010000003.1:39008454-39013454 GCA_029783475.1 Metacarcinus magister | reverse complement strand
AGCACCATTAAGCCCTGCACCCTCCCGCCTGTCAGCTAAAGTTGCCACCAGCACCATTAACCCTCCACCAACAACTGACCCTCAACATTTCCCCCCATTACTCATCACCATCGCGTTCCTCTCCCACCCCCTAAACACAACACACTACACCGCACTCAGCTATCCATCACGGTGCAGCCTTCACCACCACCACCACCACCACTACTACCACTTCCACCTTCTCTCCTCCTCCCTCCTAACGCGCTTGTAGCCTTCCAGAGCAATATATCCAATTCGCAAGCATTTTTCACCCACTTCCTTTACCGCCCTGACACTGAATATCACTTCGATGACCATAAATTCGCTCCCCCGCCTCCCTCTGAACCCCGAGCTCCAACTTTCCTGTACGTTTATACCGGCGAGAAATACGGCTGTCAGCGGGGGAGTGACACAAGGACGGTGGCACGGCGAGGTGAGGCACGGGGAAGGATATGTGTTGTGAGGTATGATGTGAAGGAAAAGGAGGAGGAAGAGGAAGAGGAAGAGGAGAAGGAGAAGGAGGAGAAGGAGGAGGAGGAGGAGGGATAAAGAACTGCCTGCGTTATGAAGCATAAGGCCATTCAGAGAGGGAAGACGTAGTGAAGATAGGAGAAGGGAAGGCAAAAAATATATATATATAATGGACCAAGAAAAAAGTCAGTTCGGGCGAATGAGCTGAAGAAAGGAAAATAGAAAAGAAGATATAAAGAGAGAGTCCTGCACCTCGCATGTAAAGAGGTGGAAAAGGAAACATATAAATTAAAGTGAAGACACGATCATAAATAAATGTGGAAAAGAAAACGAAGAAAGAGAACGGGAGGAAGGAAGTGATGGGGGAAAAAGAGAGGAAAGGGGAAAGAGAAAAGGAAACACGTAGCAAAGAAAGAGTTGATGGGAGGACACGTTGGTTGAAGAGATGAGAAAAATAAGGAAATACACAGACAGTGAAGGATGGCAAGGGAAACACACGAAAGGGAACAGTTGTCGCAATGGAGAAAAGTTATATGTATTATATCCACCATTCATTTAACTGCGCATCACAAATAAAAAAAAAGAAACACTAGACAAATAAGAAGCAAGCTCGTATGAAGACAGTTCCACATTCCTTACATACATAGGTACAATAAAACATTTTAACTTTTCTTTATGCTAATGTTCACCCTTTTGCATCCTTACACTATGCAAATGGGGCAGCTTAAAAGAAGAAAAAAAGAGGAAGATTTTACTTATAACATATAACAATACGAGTAAAAACATTTCAAGTATAAGCAGTTCAATTTAGTTCACTTGACAGTAAGCTACACACTGCAAGCCACCATTCTTTCTCTAATAGCTATCTATACCTGCCAGATATCACCTCACGTCCTGGTAGCACTGCCCAATAACAAGAAACACAAACATTGCAGCAGGAACAAGGCCAAGTGAAGGGGAGAAGTAATAGACATCCTAAATAAGCTTGATGCAAAAGGGTAAGGAATCTGGGCGCTTAACATGGACAAGGGGAGGCGGTAGGACCAAGAATAACTTATCCTTGTTAGATGGATAATTGCTGTTTCGTCTCAGTGGATATGACAGACAAGGCGGATCAAGGTGGGAGGTAGAAGAGAAGTTATAGACAAAAGTAAAAACCTTGAAGAAAAAAAATTGTGAAAAAAATGGGAAAGAGTGTGATGGAAATGAGAAAAAAAATAATAAAAGAAGAGAAAGAGAGACATACGTAAGGCACAATCAATACTGTAATCCATGACACATCCGATTAGAGCAAAGAGCAAACAAGGATGTTGCACTTATGGCCATGACACACAACAGAGCATTTTTCTAACATGCTGGTCATTTTTCCGTGCTGTTATTTGGGCGAAACGAAATCAACCTCACACTGGCATTTCAATAGGCACTGGATTCTGTGGTTGAGGTAAAGATTCTAAGTTTTTAAGGCCCACGCTACCTACCACGCCCTCTACCACATAATTCAGGAACAGTTCAGGGAGAAATTAGCAATGATTGAATCTCTTTTGAGCGTAGGAATATCTGGTATAGCAAGATACTGACGACAATGGATCGTTATATTGGAGATGATCATCGTAACAATGTTTTTTTTACTCTATATGTATTAACCAAATGTGTAAGCAGTTGGTTTCCTTCCATTACCTTTTTCTCCATCTACATAGCTTCTATAATGATATACCGTCATTTTCCCTACTTTTTTTTTCTTCCATTATCCCACTTTCCTCCGTATTCTCCTTCTCCTCCATCTTTCTCCTTTCCATGTCTCACCTTCCCTCCCTATCCTTCTCTGGCTTGCACCTGTAGATACCATGCTGTTAACAAGCACATCCATATTCAGGTGTGTGTGTGTGTCTGTGTGTGTCTGTGTCTGTGTCTGTGTCTGTGTCTGTGTGTGTGTGTGTGTGTGTGTGTGTGTGTGTGTGTGTGTGTGTGTGTGTGTGTGCGTGTGACTGCAGTCCAAAAATAATTTAAACTATAATATTTATGCGATAATATTCTTTGTAACATTTACCCCTAGTATTCATAGCAGTTTGGGTATGCTGGTTGAGTGGTTTTTAGGGTCATGGTCACCCAGCATGTCTATTTATTACCAAACTCTTACCCTCTCCTCACCCCTTCCATCCCGCTTGTCTAATATAGATTACTTAGCATCTAGTCTACATTCATTAAGTTGATAGAAGGAGGAAGGAAGGAAGACAGGTATAGATAACTAACATTGTAACTACGTATTAACACTTACATAGCAGCGCTGGTAACAGTTCATTGGTAACAGGTAACAGGCGGTAATCCTCTTCTTAACACACGGTATTAACACTACAAAATATACATGAACGCGCGATGGATGTGCGAGGTGAGGTGAGGTGAGGTGTGGCTGTGATTTGCAGTGTTCAGATGGATGGAAGTATAAACACACCGGCTTCTCTACCCTCCCCGATGCCACGCTGGCTTCTGTCGGGACCTCAAGGCTAGCTAGGCAAGGGTGTAATAATAGGTCTGGCCAGATAGTGAATGTTAGGTTATGTTATTCCTTGAAACTAATAATGTAATCTAACTTTTATTAATATTTTTTTAACGCCACGCTGTTATGAATGCATGTAGTACAACAGGTTATGGAATAATTCCTTGCTTTACGATGTTTTAATAATTATTAGTTTTATTAGTTATATAGCAACTCTGTCAGTCATGTTTGCTAGCCTGAACCGGATATGCTAGAAAGCGATCACCTTTTTCTTACCAAGCTATTCATCTCATTATAATTATGGTTTTAATTACCATATATAACCAGAGTTGATTATTATCAATATGCCAAAACGGCAAATCCTATTACTACTGACTCGTGAAGTAAGGCAGAGGAACGCTGAACGGTTGGTACGAGACGGCTGCCTGGTGCTTCGAACGTCTGAACAACACGTAATGAGCGAGTGAGTGAGTGAGTGAAGCAGCTGACTCCCCCCCCCCAGCAACCCACTTGGTAACTGCGTGGAAGAGTGGAGGAGGAGGGAGAGGTGGGAAGAGAGGAAGGGAGAGGAGGGGTATTAGATAGGACAGCTTGCCACTTCACACATACAATATATATTTCACCACCAATCTATTTATTCGTTAGAAACTATAATGTTGATCTGAATCCTAGCAGACATTATGAAGGTTTAGTAACACCAGTATACTTAAAAATTATATTAATAGTTTAGGTGATAACTTATTTCAAACGAGCTGTTGTATGTTTGTGTGTGTGTGTGTGTGTGTGTTTGTTCAATCTGAGGTACGTATGTACAAGACTCATCACTCGATGGCTCAGATTGTCTTCGAACGACAAGGCAATGTGCTTTGCAGCACCTACCCAAACTGAAGCGAGCAATTTGGGTATGCTGGGTGAGTGGTTTTGGGGGTCATGGTCACCCAGCATGTCTATTTACTTAATTATTATTATATTTTTTTATTACTATTACTATTATCTTTATCATTATTATTATTATTATTACTATTTTTATTATTATTATCATTATTATTATCAGTAGTAGTAGTAATAGTAATAGTAATAGTATTAGTATTAGTAATAGTAGTAGTAGAAGTAGTAGTAGGATTATGTCACTGTTGTTACTATTACCATTCCTACTGCTGTTGCTGTTCCTCCTCATGGTATTACTCGCACTATTACTACTACTACAACTACTACTACTACTACTACTACTACTACTTCTACTACTACTACTACTACTACTACTACTACTACTACTACTACTACTACTACTACTACTATTACTACTTTTTTTTTTTTACTACTACTACTAATTCTACTTCTATTAAAAATAAAAAACTAATAATAATACTAATAGTACTACTTCTACTATAACTATCAATACTAACACTAGTACCATTACTGTTACATTTATTTCCACACGTGTTTGCATTGGGCGAAACTAACAAATTCGTATTCTAGTCTCCGTGACAAAGAAAAAAAATATGGTATTCGCGGTTTCGTCCTCCCTTTTTGTACAATCAACACTTGGGTCACACGAGTGATGGACAAAGGATTCAGTAATTCCTACCACTATTACCAATTATTTTTTCTTACCGCTGCTGAATTGCTGCTGCTGCTGCTGCTGCTGCTGCTGCTGCTGCTGCTGCTGCTGCTGCTGCTGCTGCTGGAATTGTTTTTATTGTTACTATTATTTCAACGCTGATACAGCTGCAAAATTTACTACTGATGATGATGATGTTCACCATCATACTATTATATTATAAATACTATTACTACTATAACTACTACTACTACTACTACTACTACTACTACTACAACTACTACTACTACTACTACTACTACTACTACTACTACTACTACTACTATTACTACTACTACTGCTAGTACTACTACTACTACTAATGCATTGTACGTTACTTTTTTATTGTTGTTGGTGTTGTTATTGCTGCTGTTACTGGTATAATGATAATAAAAATGATAATAATCATAAAATAAT
>JAPQNM010000003.1:38975954-39003454 GCA_029783475.1 Metacarcinus magister | reverse complement strand
AAATATAAATTATTTTCCACCCTCCCTCACTCACTCCCTCCATCCCTCATTCCCTTCCTCCCAGTCTTTCCTCCTCCCTTCTCTTGCAAAAAAAAAAAGTTTCATTTGTAATTCAATTTTCGTCCGTAATCACGCACACCATAAATCACAATCTCATTTATCACAAGAGGCAGGAAAAATATACATAACCTAAAAATGGAGCGCCACACATCATGTCCTCAAATTCTGGGGACACGCGCCTGTATGTATTATTTATGCCAACAGGGCGGCGCTAAATTTACGAGCCAGACACCAAGTATGAAAAAAAAAAACACTATATGAAAAAAGGTTCGGGGATAAACCACGATTCATGTCTTTCGTGGGGGTAAATTTATGCCATAACTCTGGCCACTGAAAAATCTACATATATTTTCATGCGTTAAAAATGCATGAAGCAGAACATGAGTTGTACACGTAAACTTGCCCATCTTAATCCCGGGACAACAACGGCATTGCAACACTATATTTTCACTCGCCTACTGTAATACCAATAAATTTTTTTTTTTTTTGCTGCTCTACACAACCACACGCACGCATACACACGCCCACACGCACACACACACACACATACACATACACAAATAACATAGCAATATTTCCAGAATCACCCTGGTATTGATTTTCACACGTAAAGGAATAATAAAAAAAGAAGAGAAACAAGAATAAAACAAGATTCAGACAAAGTAAAACGGTATCATAAACAATGACTCTAGACAACTGTGAACCGGGTATACGACTTTTGGGCCACCCTGTATATATACCTCCAGTAATATATTGGTCCCAAGAGCAGTATATTATCTCTCCCTCGTGTATTGGGGGTGGCGGGGTGGCGGGAAAGAGGGGAAGTGGGAAGAAGGAAAAGAGGAGGAGGAGGAGGAGGAGGAAGAGGAGTGAGGGGTGGGAGGTGGAGGTATTACTGATGTGGTATAACAAGTTGTGATATTATTCAAGTTGTGTTGAGAGTGTACTTAATTACTATTTGACATGAAACAATTGGGTGGCTTGCAAGTTATGTATCTTATTTGTTGAAATTAATGCAGCAGTGTACTTTTGTTGTTGTTGTTGGTAGTGGTGGTGGTGGTGGTGGTGGTGGTGGTGGTGGTGGTGGTGGTGGTGGTGGTAGTGGTGGTGGTGGTGATGATGATAATCTTGTTACCGCTGCAGTTTTCCAATTATTTTATTTTTTATTTTTATATAATTTTTTTCTGATATACCACACATACTACCTTCCTCCCAGCTGTGTGTGTGTGCGTGTGTGTGTTTCTGTCATTCAATGTCTATGTTTATCTGTTTTTTTCATCTCTCTCTCTCTCTCTCTCTCTCTCTCTCTCTCTCTCTCTCTCTCTCTCTCTCTCTCTCTCTCTCTCTCTCTCTCTCTCTCTCTCTCTGCTTCTGGAGTCTTACTCAGTATTATCGTATTCAATATATGGAAGATATAAACAGGAAGCCGTTATATAGACATAACATAATATCATGAATGCATAGAAACTACTATATCAAGATAAACACACACACACACACACACACACACACACACACACACACACACACACACACACATACACACATACACACACACACAGACACGCACACACAGACAGGATCAATAATAAGCTCTCTCCGGGAGGGTAATTGCTGGTGATCATTAGTCCAGCGCGTGATCCTCAAGAGACCATTGTGAATTACATACGAGCTTATATGCACGCCATCACCGCCCACATGCCATCGAACCACAAAATTTCGACCTAAGTTTAGACTCTCCGATGGAACGAAAAATCAAAACACTCCAAAAAGAAAAACAAAATCTTAAAAATTGTGAAGTCCTTGCCTGATGGAAGCTTCAGCATTACCCGGAGCTCAACAAGGCGAGTAGTTATGTTGATCTCTCTCACGCCTCACACCTATAATGTCCCCCTTTATTGACACCACAGCGAGAGGTCATGGACTTGAAGGGAGCGAACAAGGGGGGTGTGGAAGGGGAAGAAAAAAAAAGAGAGATAGCAAGGAGAGAAAGAGAAAGCGAAGCAAACACCCTCCCTTGAGTTGAGAGAGGGTGATGTCAAGGGGAAAAGTCAGAGAAGACACAAGGGTAGGGGGCTGGGAGGGTGGAAAAGCAAGGGAGAGGAAGGTCGTCGCTATGAAAAATTGTGATATTATGAATGTGGAAATATTCTTCTGAGGGACGTCTCTCATGATGGGGGGAAGAATGCATGAGTAGCAGGAACAACACGGGCAGGACGGACACGAAAAGGCGGAAGCAGAAGGAAAAAACATAATGATGTGACTGATTTGAAGGGAAACTTATAGGTAAGAAGAAAAAAAAGAGATAATACAGAGCTATGATAAATGTTTTTGATGTGTATTTATTTTTTTTTTGCTCTCTCTCTCTCTCTCTCTCTCTCTCTCTCTCTCTCTCTCTCTCTCTCTCTCTCTCTCTCTCTCTCTCTCTCTCTCTCTCTCTCTCTCTCTCTCTCTCTCGTTATATCTCTTCCCTTCTTTTAACTAATATTATAAATTACCACACAAAAGAGAGAGAGAGAGAGAGAGAGAGAGAGAGAGAGAGAGAGAGAGAGAGAGAGAGAGAGAGAGAGAGAGAGAGAGAGTTATTACAAAAGTTGAGATAATATATGAGAAAAAGAAACGGCACAAAAAAAAATATAAAATAAAGTTACCACCGTCACGTATGTTACAAATGTCTTTTCACTTTCTCTTTTTTCCTCCCTTCTTCTCCTCTTTTTCTTCATCATCATCATCATCTCATCTGCCTCTTTTTCCTCTTCGTAGTCCTCCTCCTCCTCCTCCTCCTCGTTCTCCTCTTCTCTTCTTCCTTCCTGAGTGCCTCTTATCGTTATCAGGTCTGTCACCCTCTTCCCATCGTTATCAAGACGCCGTTTATCTTTCCCGAACATCATGGTGTCTCGTATCTCGTCATTCCCTGGAGCTTCCACGCATGTGCAGCCGTGGGGGAGGGAAGGCGGCGGCACAGCACGAGGCCGCGTTAGTAGCCTCGTTTTTGTGATGTCGCCTCTTGGTTAGTTGTGTCCAGAGAAGGAAGTATTTCTTTTCTCACTTCCTCTTTCTCTCTCTTTGTCGTGTATTTCAGATTTTTTTTTTTTTTTTTTTTGGTGTGTTTATTGGTTGATCATGACGCTGATGTGTGATTCTTGTGGCCGCTAAGTACAGTCTAATTGTCTGATGTGTTGTTGCTATTGTATTGTTGGTTTTTTCCGAGTGTTTTCTCGCTTTTGTTTCGTTGCAGTGGGTACAGGAAAATATGGTTTAGAGTATTTTTGGTGGACAGGCTTTATGTACAGATGTAGGGGTCACCTTTAACGTTGTCGTGTGCGCTTCAGTATTCCATTTTATTTATTTTCTGCCGTCCATAAGAAGTGAGTTATAATATATCATTGCTGGGAGCGTATTCTGATTTTTTTTTTTTGAAATGTCATGTCAGGAGGGGAAGACCACAAAAGGTCAATAAAATAAATATTCCATTTTCATAAAACTAGTAGATTTGTGGAATTGTTGTTGCCGTTGTTTAAAGCTGGACAGGAGTGAAAACGTTGCGAGCAGATGCCTAGCGTTGAATAGTGTACGTAGAGAAAATAGTTTAGTTTAACGTGTGTGTGTGCGAGTTAAGCAAGGAATCACTGAGGGATGGGTATGATGTGCGTGCAGCTACAGAATGACATAGAATAATTGGAGTAATTTAGCGCCATCCCTCCTCCTCCTACTATACCACACTCAGAAACCACCCCACGAAAACATTTACATAGCGACTCACGTTCAATTCTCTTCCCTAAATTAAACCCAAGTGTTTCGTCCTCAAACCTAACTGACTCTCCCCCTTCCCAACGCCCTCAATAGTGAATCGCAAAACAAAATTCCATCTGGACCTGACTGCAAACCTTACCTTTCCTACCAAATGGTGGAGTGACCTGAACACAAACCATCTCGGTCCACAGTCACAACCTTTAATACTGCGCAACACAACCTTTCAAAAGTAGTCTGTTTCTCTCTGCTACATTCCCATTACATACACTGTCCACCCTTTAACGCTCCCCTTACGAATACTGTTAGTTCTCTTGGTTCACATTATAACATTGTGACTCTTTTTTCTCTACCCTACAGATGGAAAGTACCAAGCTCTTCTAGACGGCCGCCTACTAGTGCATAATGTAAAGGCAGGGGACTCTTACTCTACATACCGCTGCAGAGTCCTCCACACCCTCACCTCCGCCACCGCTGCTTCTAACATCGCTCGGATCATCGTCAGTGGTAAGTTTTATCCCGTTTGTTGATTTTGTCTTCACTGGGGATTAAGTTAATTAAGCAAATCAGGTTAATGATTGAAGTTAAAAATACTTAAATCTTATAGTCTCACTCTGTTTTGATGAAAATTAAGTTGATAGAAATACCAAACGACCTTACTTACAATCGTGGTGCTTATATTCTTGTATCATTATTGTTACTCTATATTTATCCCTTCTTCTCTTGCTTCCTGTGTGCGAGGTACGGGCTAGTGGAGGGGGAAGGGAGTAGTAGGGAGGAGAGGAAGGAAGGAGGTCGGTAGCGAGAGAGAGAGAGAGAAAGAGAGAGAGAGAGAGAGAGAGAGAGAGAGAGAGAGAGAGAGAGAGAGAGAGAGAGAGAGAGAGAGAGAGAGAGAGAGAGAGAGAGAGAGAGAGAGAGAGAGAGAGAGAGAGAGAGAGAGAGAGAGAGAGAGAGAGAGAGAGAGAGAGAGAGAGAGAGAGAGAGAGAGAGAGAGAGAGAGAGAGAGAGAGAGAGAGGAGAGAGAGAGAGAGGAGAGATGAGAGAGAGAGAGAGAGAGAGAGAGAGAAGGAAAGTGGTGGTGCAGGACAAAGTTGTATCCCACAGCGAAAAACTTACGAAAAACTTAAGTGAGGCTGAACACACACACACACACACACACACACACACACACACACACACACACACACACACACACACACACACACACACACACACACGGGCGGAAGGACGCTGTGTATGTATGTGTATATGTGTGTGTGTGTGTGTGTGTGTGTGTGTGTATGTGTGTGTGTGTGTGTGTGTGTGTGTGTGTGTGTGTGTGTGTGTGTGTGTGTGTCTCTCTCTCTCCTCGCAGCAGCTGGTGTAGAAAATCCCCTTGGTCCTCTAGGGATCAGACAGAAATTGTTTACTTATTCTTAGCTCACTTGGTTACGTGAGGGGGAGCAAAGTGGAGGATTCTCTCGCTGAACCTTTAGGAGAAGCACGCGGCGGTGTAGTAAGCAAGAGTGTGGCGGTGACGTGTCTTTAATGAAGTACCACTCACGAAGCCCAGACTATGAGATAAATCCGTAACCATTAAGAGAGTGGAACGGAGGGACGAGGATGTAGAATTAATTGGTCTTTAAGTGAGAAGGGAATTACATGTATGGATGATAGTTACAGTTTTGCTATTAGGTCATAAGAGGAGGGAAACAAACATGGGTGAATATGGGTGAAATTACATCAGTGTTTAGCGTTCTTCCTCGTTTGTTATGATATCCGTAATGCAAAAGAAAATAATGGTTCATTGTACATGTTATCTGTTTATTAAGAATAGAAAGAGAATATGAGACGCCAGTCAGCCTACACTAAGCTCTGTGTGTGTGTGTGTTTGTAGTGCTTGCGACAAACTTATCTTTTGGTTACCTAAGGATATAATGACTCCTTTCTCCGGCTCTTGTGATGCATTTCATTAAGGTGAATAAGTGTTGCTTTCGTACAGGTTGTGTTCCATGTAGAAAAGGTAGACTCACCTGCAGCGTTCATTAATTCAGTAGAAGAGAAAATCCACAACTTAAAACGAGAAATACACTATGATGACGAGTCACCTCATTAACTTGACTAAGTGGTAATTTCATGCATATTTACTACTGCCTTTAAAAAAAATAACAAATTACCACCTGGAAAGATCATGAATTCTGTGCAGGAGTATCACGTAATCGCTGAAACTACTTGTATACTACATTTCAGTATTTTTTTTCTTCTATATGACAAACCGTTGGCGCCAGTAGGCTTAATAGAGGCAGGATGGACTTGCCTCTTGCCTGTTATTTGGCGTAGGTGCATGAAACACCTTCTACATAACAACAATGCATGATATAAAAAAGTATTATCATCATCATCATCATCTTCCTTCAGCAACTACATACGTAAATAACATAAAACCATTAATACTACTTAACCAAAAAGAAATATTACACCGCTACTAAAACCAGTCATCGCATGGAATCAAAACAAAAAAAAACATTCTGATAAAAAGGTTAATTCCATATTCATACATGAGCTGACTGCCAAGGGAAAACCTACCACCACTTAGGAAAATACCAAAGCTGACCAATAACTCAGAGGTCACTTAGATATATAGGAATGGTCAGCCTCGTTCTAGGTAGTGGAGGGGCAGACCAGGAAGGGAAAGCAATACTCGGGAGGAGGATGCTTTGCCAAGGATAAATGAATAACACACTTTCTGAATGTATTAGAGAGAGAGAGAGAGAGAGAGAGAGAGAGAGAGAGAGAGAGAGAGAGAGAGAGAGAGAGAGAGAGAGAGAGAGAGAGAGAGAGAGAGAGAGAGAGAGAGAGAGAGAGAGAGAGAGAGAGAGAGAGAGAGAGAGAGAGAGAGGTGACGATAAATAATAAGGATATATTAAATTATTAACTTCTTTGTCCTTTTTTTCACCCTTAAAGTCTACTGACGATCTGATGAAAGAATCCAATGAAGCTAAGGAGAAAAAAAATGTACTCCACACACTGTTTACATTTTCTTTTCATGTCCATTTCAAGTGATATTCAAATTAATAAACGCAGCCCATCAGGATTGGATCTATATTTTTCTTTTATAAAACTCAATATGTATAGGTTTACGTATATAATTTTTTTCTTCTAAAATATAACGTTCACTGCCTAATAAAAAGTGTCTTATACCTTCAAATTGTTAATACAAATACGAGACGAAACAAAGAAAGAATAATAAAAAAGAAAGTTACAGTTAATACATGTTAAATCAATTCATGTAGCTTAAAACATACACTCAAACCCACAACAACAAAAGCAGCTCATGGAAACGCAAGGAAAACACAGACTCAAACACACAAACACAATATATACAATAGAAAGCAAAACAAAAAGATATCACAAGACTAACAACGAGAACTAACGAAAAAAAAGAGAACACACACACACACACACACACACACACACACACACACACACACACACACACACACACACACACACACACACACACACACACACACACACACCCACACGAAAAAACACCCAGATACAAGAAACAAAGCCAAATAGACAAAATACATACAACCCAATAATGAGCAATACCTCCCCTTCTTGTCCTCCCTTCAGACCCCCGTGAAAGGCAGGCCCCGAGGATGGTCACCAAGTCAGCCACTGTCAAAGTCTCGGATTCCAAGCCTATGGTTCTGCCTTGTGTTGCCCACGCCCATCCCCCGCCCCAGTACAGGTGAGTTTGAAGGTGGGCGTGTCTGATGTCCTTCTGTATATGTGTGTGAATGTGTGTTTGTATGTAAGTGTGTGTAAAAAACAAAGTGAGGTAGCATGGGTACTGCAATGGTGGTGTGAGGCAGTAGCATGCTGTTGTGTATAATGGTGTGTGGTTGTGGCACGGATGGCATGTTAAGGTGTGGTATGTTTGGCGTGGTGTCACAAACGTAATGATGACGTGACTGGCTGTGTTACCTGGTGCCTAGCTGTCTGTGTGAGGTTGTGTGATGACAGTGTGAAACTTTAAGGTTATGCTGTGCGGTGGGATCTCAGGAGTAATATTTGATTCTATAATATTCTGGCACATATGAGATAAACAATGATGTTTTGAGGTTGTTTTGGGAGGAATCTTGGACTTGGTTTAGGAGTCACTCAGTGTAGACTGTCAGTGTAGTCTGCTGGAAGAAGCAAGAAAAAGAAGCAAAAAACTTGATGTTTTCACTCCTTCATACCTCTGCTTGCATCACACTTATATTGGTCCCCCATAACTAGGGCCACCTGCCTCTCATTTTCTCTCTTTCATGTATCTCATTTCGGCTGAAACTTTCATTTGAGTACGGTTTCGGCCTTCTAAATATCCCTATATCATAAATACTACTTACTCGATTATTTTCGGGATTTGCCAAATAAAACATTAGTCTCTATTGAAACTGAAGACAATTTTTTTCAAACTAAACCTGTAGCAGGAGACTATTAATGAATGTGATAATAGCGTGAACTTAAATGACAGTATTCGGCTTGTAATAACTGTTTTGTAGAGTGTGTAGCACCAAATCATGGATTTTGTTAGCATAAACACTTAAGATTAATGTTTTGTTACATATAGGAACAGTACATCTAGATTTGTCACGAGAAAGATGTTAGAATGTGGGTGGCTTTCAGAGCGTCAAAGGTGTGTACCGAGTCCAATATTAACACAGCCAGCCACCACTGGCATTTCCGAGTAAGTGGCCGGCCAAATTGCCTTTGTCTGTTGCGTCACTACGGTTGGCTTAACAAAAAACATTTCTTTGTTTGAATTCATTTAACTAAAGCTTTTGATAACATAACAGAGTCCACGTATACATTCTTCACTTCTCTTCACGAGTTGCTGAGATAACAAGTAGTGCAGCCAATCCACAAACGTGTCTCCTTTGGTGTTTCAAGATTGTTTCCGCTGAATATAAGACTTCTAATTAGACGGGGACGAGGCTTTCACACTGTCTCTGGTAAAGTTTTGTTCAACAATTTAAGTTTAAAACCTGGAAGACCTACGCTGGTCAGAATGGCGACAATAAAGAAATAAAAAAAACTCGAGGAAAACAATTAATTACTCTGAAAGTGTTACAAACATAACAATAAATACGTTCTCAAAGTGTTACGTATATCACAGTGAAACGTTATTACCACAAGTTACAAATTACCTCGAGTGGACGGAAATACCAACCAGTCAAGGCTATTAAATGCGAGGTGAATGAATTAAAAGACACGCATATCAAATAGATACAGAAATATTATATCCAGATTTACTACAAACTAGTGAAAAAATATTATAAACTTTTTACAACCGTCCCACAGAGAGGCAATTGACAGGTTTAATCTAATGCGTCTTACTTCGACGAGTAAAAACAGTTAAACATTTCAAATTTCAATAAGTGATGTCTAAAAAACAACAGAGCTTTATAAAACGAGTCAGTAATGCAGTGTGTGTGTGTGTGTGTGTGTGTGTGTGTGTGTGTGTGTGTGTGTGTGTGTGTGTGTGTGTGTGTGTGTGTGTGTGTGTGTGTGTGTGTGTGTGTGTGTGTGTGTGTGTGTGTGTGTGTGTGTGTGTGTGTGTGTGTGTGTGTGTGTGTGTGTGTGTGTGTGCTTACTACAATGGTCAGTAATGTGCACTGTAACAGTTGTTTCCGATTTAGATATAACCATTACGTAGTATGATTCTAGTCTTACAGGTTACCACTACTGTGTGAATAAACTGGAATGAAATGCATACACAATGGTGTTTGTTAATACTTCATATAAAAGTAGAACTAGTATTCTAAATGCATTTTCCATTATTACTTTGGCATTGAAATGTAAACAGTGTAATAAATATTTACAACATAATAGCCGATATTTGCTATTAATCTAGACTTAATTTACTATAAATCAAGCAATAAAAGAAATGGATTTAACTGATATATATATATATATATATATATATATATATATATATATATATATATATATGTATATGTACACACATAGGTATAGCGGTGCTTTATACCAACGAGACGGTCACCTCGTCTTCAATTTCAACTGACACAAGTAGAGCAGAGCGATGGACAGGATCAATGGAATATGTTTGGAATATGTGTATCTGTCATCGATGCTTCCATCAGAGAGCAGCGTTCAGTATACAGGGATGCGTTGTAGACAGTGTAGCAACACGCGGTAACAGAGGAGTACTCAGTGGCGGTGTGGTGTAGAATTTGTTCCGATTTGCAGTTACTGTTACGTGGCTTTGGTGGTTTTTACAGCCTAGAAGCAACTCCTTTTTTCAGTCAAAAGTTGTCAGAGCTCTTTTGTGGATGACTATAAACATACCAGAACTTCACGATGCCTTTCTGTTAAGATTTTAAATAGAAACAGAAGCTATTTAATGGAAGAATACACAAGTTGCCAGTGTATTGCATCTCGAATTTTTCAATTATATAAGTTTTTCATATGTTTAGTACACAGTTTACATAGATTGCTTTGAAAAAACTTTTCTGCTTCTTCAAATCGATTGATTTTCTGTTAATTGTTTGATAAAAAGAAAGTACGTGTGTAATTGATGTGCATAGTATTCTTTTCTGTGAAAGTACTATGTTAATCGAGATTTTCTTTATTTTCATAGACAAATTTAGATTTTCATAAAAGTTTCACATCACATGTTTCAGCTACATGTCCCTTGTAACAAAACCAAACTACTAACATGCAAGCTTCTCAACACAACCACGTTAAACATGACAACAACTAATATCTGCTGTCTCTTTTTTTCTCTCTCTCTCTCTCTCTCTCTCTCTCTCTCTCTCTCTCTCTCTCTCTCTCTCTCTCTCTCTCTCTCTCTCTCTCTCTCTCTCCACACACACGCGCACACACACACACACACGCGCACACACACACACACACACACACACACACACACACACACATACACACACACACACACACACACACACACACACACACACACACACACACACACACACACACACACACCCACACACACACACACACACAAACACACACATACATATATACAAAAAACACACAAGTCCAAACACACATAGTATATACATTCATACATACAAAAACACATATACACATCTATACGCTACATATATATATATATATATATATATATATATATATATATATATATATATACATATATATATATATATATATATATATATATATATATATATATATATATACATATATTGTATGGATATATGTATGAATGTACTGAGTTTACCGTTTTTGATCTAAGTTACCTCGTGTACTCGAAACGTAAATAAGCTATACCTGCTGAATGAGTTTAAATGAACAATATGAAATGTAGCACAACAGTCACCTGCTGGTGCTGACCATTGTTACGGTGAGGCAAGGCACCAAGCCTCACCTTGCCTACACCAACTATTGAATTTAATTACAGATTGATATGGGTATTTTTTTCCCCTTTGCAGGTGGTGGCAGGAACTTGGGGGTGAGAAAGTGCCTATCAGTAGCAGCACCACGGCGGTGGTGGGCGGGACAAGTGGACGGCTGGGTGGTGAGCTGGGTGGGGACTGGAGGAAAGTTGGCGGGGGAGTTCTGCTTCTCGACCCTGCCAGCCAGGGTTTCGGGGAGGACGCGGCCAAGCTGGTGTGTGAAGCTTCCAACGAGGCGGGGAGGGCCACAATGGAGGTGAGTGTGTGTGTGTGTGTGTGTGTGTGTGTGTGTGTGTGTGTGTGTGTGTGTGTGTGTGTGTGTGTGTGTGTATGTGTGTGTGTGTGTGTGTGTGTGTGTGTGTGTGTGTGTGTGTGTGTGTGTGTGTGTGTGTGAATAATAATAGTTACTAACAGTTTATTGATAAGAAGAGTGGTCATCTGGCTGAAACATGGTGTATAGAGGATGAAGTAAAAGTGCAGAAAGAAATGACAAAAAATTCTAGTGCAAGTCAGTCGAAGCTACATAGACACCAATAGCCCAAGAGACATGAGTCAGGAAGGAAGGAAATACTACCAAGATACTTTTGGGTAGATGCCAGCAGTAACCAGGAAAGTCATCAAAGCTGGCAAATTCTTTACATTTCCTATTGATGATAGAAGAATTTATGGGCTGGAAGCTGTAATCATCCCGTAAATGGAAAAGTACAATCTTGCCTACCACGGTCTAATGCAGGGGGGAGGGTGAAGGGGACAGAGGCCCCCATAAAATGTATAGTATATAGAAAATGGAAAGTAAAAATGTAATCAGAAGAGAGCAACATGAAAGAAGAGTTCAACAAAATAGATTTGATGGAATTGATTACAAATGACGGTCTTGGCTCCAAAGTAATCAAAACTATGGTAAGGCGACTTACCACCAACTATTGCAAAGTTAGAATGACATAACTGAGCGTATTTCCATTTGGTTTAAGTTTTCAATATTACACGCAAAAGTAGAGGATAAAATTTATTCCTCTAAAACAGGAAATTTGTAGAAGTGAAAGTTAAATTTTTTTCAAGTTAGTAAATTCATTCATCAAAATGCGCAACACACAGCTCTAGATCAAACCTAAACATATAAACTAGTACACTAATAAAGAAAAGAATACAGTGTTAGCAACATCAAACACGTGAGTCACAGTAAATAAATTTAAGATTGTTTCACTAAATAAAAATGCGCATGCAAAAATTTCACCCTAATCATCTATCCAATTTACAAAGAAAGACCCCACGCTTACAAAGAAAAATACAAATACTTATTAAAGTAAGTATGCTTGTAAAATCATGAAGTGACTTGAGGCAGACAGCTGTGTAGTCATTTGTTCATCGCTGAGGAGAGGAACATGACTGCAGCAAGTGAGGCCAAAGAAACGGCGAGGCCAAAGTGGAGCAAAACGTGCGTCTTGAACCACTGAGATCACGTAGGCCAACCAAGGGTGGCGGTGAGTGTGAGGCGCCGCCCAACACACCACAGGAGGGGGACCACGGACGGGTGTGGAAACGGTGAGAGTGAAAAGCAGAGGAGTAGGAGGAGGTGGACGAGTAATAGGAACGGGAGGAATACGTAGCGGGGGTGATGTGGTAAGTATGAAAAGAGCAAGGATGGGGAAGGAAATAGCGAGAGAGAGAGAGAGAGAGAGAGAGAGAGAGAGAGAGAGAGAGAGAGAGAGAGAGAGAGAGAGAGAGAGAGAGAGAGAGAGAGAGAGAGAGAGAGGAGAGATACAAAAGTGTTTACCCAGGGTAAGTTCTCAGTTCATTTGCTCAGCTTCAAACCAATTCAATTACGGAGACGAGACGAACCCTCTGTAATCAAGCGGACAGGAGAGGGACCAGATTGCTTTTGGTAATATAGAGTGCTATCTTTTTTTCCTCTCTCACTCTCATATCGTTTCCCTCTTTGCACCTTAATGAAATAATCATCCCTCTTACTAAACCTCTTAATTTGTAAAAGACACTATAAATAAACACTGAAAATACGATGCAGCAGTGTGTGTGTGTGTGTGTGTGTGTGTGTGTGTGTGTGTGTGTGTGTGTGTGTGAATTAACAGAGGAGGAGGAAGGAAAAGAGAAGAGAGAAATAGGGAAATTGGGGGGTACTTGAGCCAGAAAGGTAAGCAGCGACACGGAATGAGGGCGGGTGTTAGAATATAGATGAGGGAGGAAGCTGCAGGTGTGAGAAGATTGTTCGCACGCCTCACTGATTGTTGGACACACACACACACACACACACACACACACACACACACACACACACACACGCACGCACCCCCCCCCACACACACACACAAACACACACAGGGGATGCTCTGAGGGAAGGCTTTTGTGTACATATACAAGGCAATAACTGGACAGTCAGTCAGCCTCGCATGTTAAAATATATTGGGGTGTGTACAAAGGAGTGTTTCGTTATTCATGCCTCAAACAGTATTATGTATCGAGGGACTTACGTGCAGACCCTTTGGAAAAAAAAAAGTAAAAAGAAAAAATTGCTTCAGTTATGTAGTACAATAGGCCAACAGACGAGCATGTTGCCGCACCCTTGTGAATCATCCTCTGCAAAGGTGATGAGTTTCCCCTGAATTGTAGGTGAGATACACACACACGCACACGCGCACACACGCACACACACACACACCTCGTCAACACCAAATTTGCATGACACCTTTCAGAGCCGCACCACAAATATTCTGCCAAGTTGCCTAAAGCATAAGTGAGGCAATGATATGCATCCCTCTAGCTCTTTATCCTCCGTTTGCTTACCTCATTCAGAGTTTAAATTCAATTACTCGTTCATACATAAACATACATGCATCGGACTGCCTGCAATTTGGGGAGTGATAATTGAGTGAAACTTTTTCCAAATTTTGCTGTCAGCTCTCGGCAAGTCTCCTAATTAAAAACGGATATAAAACTTAGATTCTTCCTTTCTAGAGACAATAGCTGTGTTTTACTAACTTTAAATACCTCAATATCTTGACTGCACATTCTCTCTCTCTCTTTCTCTCTCTCTCTCTCTCTCTCTCTCTCTCTCTCTCTCTCTCTCTCTCTCTCTCTCTCTCTCTCTCTCTCTCTCTCTCTCTCTCTCTAATATCGTAGAACTAGAATAACAACACATCATGCCTCAGTGTTTCCGGTGCGGTGTTCCGTACATCAGCACACTCCTACCAGGTAACGCACTAACATGAAAGAAACAATAACAATCCTCGCACTTCTCAATAAAAAAAGCTTACATATTTTAATAGTGCATTAATTAATATCTATATTGCACGTAGGCTACACGAATGACATGTCCAGCATCAAGGGGGAAAAAGAACAGATTCTATATCATGGCGCGACTGGAATGTGAGGAGAGGAGAGTACCGCTGCCTTGTGTGTATCTTCTTACCACACATTTCCTTTTATCAACTTTATATTTCTTGATTAAAATACGAAATACATAACTATAACCTAACAAAACATAAAAACTATATATTTTCTTTCTGATTCGATTTTATTTTTGCGTCAACATGTGAAAATTCCCCACTAAATTATAACCTTGTTTTGTTTTCTTGGATATAACACATGCGTATCAGTGAACACTTTTACAGAGCTTGGAATGAGTTTGTTTCTGTTTTGAGTTCGTGTTTTTCTTTAACTTGACATCTCGTACTCCATCTTATAAAATTGTCCTTAACTCGTACTGACTCTCACCTACTGTTTATACCTACAACAGTCCCTATCTCCTATTAGCCTCCCAAAGCTGCGAGCACACCTGTACATCCTACAACTCAATGCTATACAGGTAAACACACCGAACAAAAGTAAAGTTTAATTATCCTAATGAAATCAAGAGTTACGTCATCATCTTTCCCGCGGGAGGTTTGTTCCACTCCTCTCAAGAAGGGGAGGAAAGGAAGGGTAATCACTCTCCCTTTTTAAGACTGTTCTCGCGCTGCCTCTCATCTCCTTGTAAGTTCCCATAATACGAGGAATAATTTATAACCAAACAAGAGCTTATACCTCCTGTGTTGCAACATTTCTAAATCCTTTGTCTATAATCTTGATTGACAAACTTTTTCAAAATTTGACCCGAGACACATGTGTGAATTGGTGATGCACTCATTAACTTCTATCACGTCTGCCTAATTCAATGTTACGGTCGATAGGCTACACAAACTATATCATCTGCCAAATTACTTCTCCTTTGAAAACTAAATAGACTCCCATAATGAATTCTCGTTTCTCCTCTACAAGTGAAAGAAAATAAAAATATTGCGTGAAATTAAAAGATACTGAGATAATGTATTTTCTTTAAAAAAACAACAACAATGTAATTGATAAAGGAATAGATATAGGGACACAATTTAAAGACCTTATTGATGACGATGAATGTAAATAAATGTCAGATCACAATTAAAAATTCTGTAGAAAACATGATTCCTACATAATCTGGCGAAGCAAGTCTTGGGCGGACCAAGATACATACATAGACATACATAGTCATATATACATAATTATATACTTTCTTTATCTCTGAAAAAAGACTATACTAAATGTTCATGGGTAAAGAAGAAGTATAACCACGAAAAAAAAATAAATCAACAATATTTCCTCATTTTCAAGGTTCCAGAGAAGAGACACAAGAGAAGTGCTATGTGACAAAAAAAAAAATGTCCTCACTTTATCATCTATGTTAATCCACGTGATAAAACTCTAAGCAGGTGCAAACAAAACTCCTGTTCATGGCAGGCATCTGAGAAGCGTAGATAAAAAAAGAGAGTTTGCTTGGAACAGGTCAATTAATTAGAGTAGAAGCGGGGCATTGACAGGCATAAATATACCCTTATGGCGGTACAACAACAAAGGTCATATGCACATAATGACAAAACTAAGCCCTCTACAATGGTTCTCAGTGTAATCACAAGAGTATGTTTAAACGTAACATAAACCAAAATATGACTCAATGCAAAATTAACCCATTCACCGTGATAATGCAAAAAGTTTCTTGTATCGCCTGTGATCTAATAATTTATGATTTTTCAATCTATACATTGAATAATATGCTTAAGATAGTAAATTTCTCCTGGTTTATCCGATTTGAACAGTAGCATCAACACATCGCTTAGTCTTAAGTTACATAAGTTATACTGCATTGAAGTTCAATACAAAACGATTTCAAAGCTATGATACGAGGGAAGCGCGTTGCCACACGTATGATACGCCACCCACCTCACCATATATATATATATATATATATATATATATATATATATATATATATATATATATATATATATATATATATATACATATATATATATATATATATATATATATATATATATATATATATACACATATATATATATATATATATATATATATATATATATATATATATATAAATATATATATATATATATATATATATATATATATATATATATACATATATATATATATATATATATATATATATATATATATTATATATATATATATATATATATATATATATACATATCTATATATATATATATATAATATATATATATATATATATATATATTATATATATATATATATATATATATATATATATATATATATATTTATATATATATATATATATATATATACATATATATATATATATATATATATATATATATATATATATATATATATATATATTTATATATATATATATATATATATATATATATATATATTTATATATATATATATATATATATATATATATATATATATATATATATTATATATATATATATATATATATATATATATATATATTTAAATATATATATATATATATATATATATATATATATACATATATATATATATATATATATATATATATATATATATGTATATATATATATATATATATATATATATATATATATATATATATATATATATATATAGAGAGAGAGAGAGAGAGAGAGTGAGAGAGAGAGAGAGAGAGAGAGAGAAAATGAGGAGGAAAGTCATGTTTTTATATAAATATTAAGTTTCATTTTACTGCGTAATTATTAGTCATAGAACAAATATTCATAATGACAATTGTACAGTTTAATTAGGTGTATCAGATGCTGCAATGATATTTCCAATATTTCTAATAGCTTTCGGGAAAATAAGGAGGAAAGTCATGTTTTTATATAAATATTAAGTTTCATTTTACTGCGTAATTATTAGTCATAGAACAAATATTCATAATGAATGTTGTAGAGTTTAATTAGGTGTATCAGATGCTGCAATGATATTTCCAATATCTCTAATAGCTTTCGAGGAAATGAGGAGAAAACTTATATTTATATAAAAATATTAAGTTTCATTTTACTGAGTAATTATTAGTCATAGAACAAATATTTATAATGACAGTTGTACAGTTTAATTAGGTATATCAGATGCTGTAATGATATTTCCAATATCTCTAATAGCTTTCTAGAAAATTAGGAGGAAAGTCATGTTTTTATATATATATAAAGTTTAATTTTACTGCGTAATTATTAGTCATAAAACAAATATTCATAATTTGAGTTTTACAGTTTAATTAGGTGTATCAGATGCTGCAGTGATATATCCATTATCTCCAATAGCTTTCGAGGAAATGAGGAGGAAAGTCATGTTTTTATATAAATATTAAGTTTCATTTTACTGCGTAATTATTAGTCATAGAACAAATATTCATTATGAAAAGTGTACAGTTTAATTAGGTGTATCAGAGTCTGCAATAATATTTCCAATATCTCTAATAGCTTTCGGGAAAATGAGGAGGAAATTCATGTTATTAAACTGCGTAATTATTAGTCATAGAACAAATATTCATATTGACAGTTGTACAGTTTAATTAGGTGTATCAGATGCTGCAATGATATTTCCAATATCTTTAATAGCTTTCGAGAAAATGAGAAGGAAATTCATGTTTTTATATAAATATTAAGTTTCATTTTACTGCGTAATTATTAGTCATAGAACAAATATTAATAATGACAGTTGTACAGTATAATAAGGTATATCAGAGGCTGCAATAATATTTCCAATATCTCTAATAGCTTTCGAGGAAATGAGGAGAAAAGTTATGTTTATATAAAAATATTAAGTTTCATTTTACTGAGTAATTATTAGTCATAGAACAAATATTCATATTGACAGTTGTACAGTTTAATTAGGTGTATCAGATGCTGTAATGATATTTCCAATATCTCTAATAGCTTTCTAGAAAATTAGGAGGAAAGTCATGTTTTTATATAATTATTAGTCATATAACAAATATTCATAATTTCAGTTTTATAGTTTAATAAGGTCTATCAGATGCTCCAGTGATATTTCCAATATCTCTAATAGCTTCCGAGAAAATGAGGAGGAAATTCATGTTTTTTATATAAATATTAGGTTTCATATTACTGCGTAATTATTAGTCATAGAACAAATATTCATAATGACAGTTGTACAGTTTAATTAGGTGTATCAGATCCTGCAATCATATTTCCAATATCTCTAATAGTTTTCGGGAAAATGAGGAGGAAAGTCATGTTTTTATATAAATATTAAGTTTCATTTTACTGCGTAATTATTGGTCATAGAACAAATATTCATAATATCAGTTGTTCAGTTTAGTTTGGTCTATCAGATGCTGCAATTATATTTCCAATATCTCTAATAGCTTTCAAGAAAATGACGAGGAAAGTCATGTTTTTATATAAAAATACGGTTTTATTTTACTGCGTAATTATTAGTCATAGAACAAATATTCATAATATCAGTTGTAGAGTTGAATTAAATGTATCAGATGATGCAATGATATTTCCAATATCTCTAATAGCTTTCGAGAAAACGAGGAAGAAAGTAATTTTAAAAAAAGTAAAATTCAGTATTTATTAGTACTAGTGAAAATATTCATAATGACAGTAGTAGATTTTAATTAGGTCTATCAGATGCTGCAATGATATTTCAAATATCTCTAATAGTTTTCGAGAAAATGAGAAGGAAAATCATTGTTTTATATAAATATTAAGTTTCATTTTACTGCGTAATTATTAGTCATAGAACAAATATTCATAATGAGAGTTGTACAGTTTAATTAGATATATCAGATGCTGCAATGATATTTCCAATATCTCTAATAGCTTTCGAGAAAATGAGGAGGAAAGTTATGTTTTTATATAAATATTAAGTCTCATTTTACTGCGTAATTATTATTCAGATAACAAATATTCATAATATCAGTTGTACAGTTTAATTAGGTGTATCAGATGATGCAATGATATTTCCAATATCTTTAATAGCTTTCGATAAAATGAGGAGGAAATTCATGTTTTTATATAGATATTAAGTTTCATTTTACTGCGTAATTATTAGTCATAGGACAAATTCTCATAAAGACAGTGGTACAGTTTAATTAGGTGTGTCAGATGCTGCATTGATATTTCCAATATTTCTAATAGCTTTCGAGAAAATGAGGAGGAAAATCATGTTTTTATATAAATATAAAGTTTCATTTTACTGCGAAATTATTAGTCATAGAACAAATATTCATAATTTCAGTTTTACAGTTTTATTAGGTCTATTAGATACTGCAATGATATTTCCAATATCTCTAATAGCTTTCGGGAAAATGAGGAGGAAAGTCATGTTTTTATATAAATATTAAGTTTCATTTTACTGCGTAATTATTAGTCATAGAACAAATATTCATAATATCAGTTGTTCAGTTTAGTTAGGTCTATCAGATGCTGCAATTATATTTCCAATATCTCTAATAGCTTTCAAGAAAATGACGAGGAAAGTCATGTTTTTATATAAAAATACGGTTTTTTTTTACTGCGTAATTATTAGTCATAGAACAAATAATCATATTATCAGTTGTACAGTTGAATTAGGTGTATCAGATGATGCAATGATATATCCAATATCTCTAATAGCTTTCGAGAAAACAAGGAAGAAAGTAATTTTAAAAAAAGTAAAATTCAGTATTTATTAGTACTAGTGAAAATATTCATAATGACAGTAGTAGATTTTAATTAGGTCTATCAGCTGCTGCAATGATATTTCCAATATCTCTAATAGTTTTCGAGAAAATGAGGAGGAAAATCATGTTTTTATATAAATATTAAGTTTCATTTTACTGCGTAATTATTAGTCATAGAACAAATATTCATAATGAGAGTTGTACAGTTTAATTAGATATATCAGATGCAGCAATGATATTTCCAATATCTCTAATAGCTTTCGAGAAAATGAGAGGAAAGTCATGTTATTATATAAATAATAAGTTTCATTTTACTGCGTAATTATTATTCATATAACAAATATTCATAATTACAGTTGTACAGTTTAATTAGTTGTATCAGATGCTGCAATGATATTTCAAATATTTCTAATAGCTTTTGGGAAAATGAGGAGAAAAGTCATGTTTTTATATAAATATAAAGCTTCATTTTACTGCGTAATTATTAGTCATAGAACAAATATTCATAATGAGAGTTGTACAGTTTAATTAGGTGTATCAGATGCTGCAATGATATTTCCAATATCTTTAATAGCTTTCGATAAAATGAAGAGGAAATTCATGTTTTTATATAGATATTAAGTTTCATTTTACTGCTTAATTATTAGTCATAGAACAAATTCTCATAATGACAGTTGTACAGTTTAATTAGGTGTATCAGAGGCTGCATTGATATTTCCAATATTTCTAATAGCTTTCGAGAAAATGAGGAGGAAAATCATGTTTTTATATAAATATAAAGTTTCATTTTACTGCGTAATTATTAGTCATAGAACAAATATTCATAATTTCAGTTTTACAGTTTTATTAGGTCTATTAGATACTGCAATGATATTTCCAATATCTCTAATAGCTTTCGGGAAAATGAGGAGGAAAGTCATGTTTTTATATAAATATTAAGTTTCATTTTACTGCGTAATTATTAGTCATAGAACAAATATTCATAATATCAGTTGTTCAGTTTAGTTAGGTCTATCAGATGCTGCAATCATATTTCCAATATCTCTAATAGCTTTCAAGAAAATGACGAGGAAAGTCATGTTTTTATATAAAAATACGGTTTTTTTTTACTGCGTAATTATTAGTCATAGAACAAATATTCATAATATCAGTTGTTCAGTTGAATTAGGTGTATCAGACGATGCAATGATATTTCCAATATCTCTAATAGCTTTCGAGAAAACGAGGAAGAAAGTAATTTAAAAAAAAGTAAAATTCAGTATTTATTAGTACTAGTGAAAATATTCATAATGACAGTAGTAGATTTTAATTAGGTCTCTCAGATGCTGCAATGATATTTCCAATATCTCTAATAGTTTTCGAGAAAATGAGGAGGAAAATCATGTTTTTATATAAATATTAAGTTTCATTTTACTGCGTAATTATTAGTCATAGAACAAATATTCATAATATCAGTTGTTCAGTTTAGTTAGGTCTATCAGATGCTGCAATTATATTTCCAATATCTCTAATAGCTTTCAAGAAAATGACGAGGAAATTCATGTTTTTATATAAAAATACGTTTTTTTTTTACTGCGTAATTATTAGTCATAGAAAAAATATTCATAATATCAGTTGTACAGTTGAATTAGGTGTATCAGACGATGCAATGATATATCCAATATCTCTAATAGCTTTCGAGAAAACGAGGAAGAAAGTAATTTAAAAAAAAGTAAAATTCAGTATTTATTAGTACTATTGAAAATATTCATAATGACAGTAGTAGATTTTAATTAGGTCTATCAGATGCTGCAATGATATTTCCAATATCTCTAATAGTTTTCGAGAAAATGAGGAGGAAAATCATGATTTTATATAAATATTAAGTTTCATTTTACTGCGTAGTCATAGAACAAATATTCATAATTTCAGTTTTACAGTTTAATTAGGTCTATTAGATACTGCAATGATATTTCCAATATCTCTAATAGCTTTCGGGAAAATGAGGAGGAAAGTCATGTTTTTATATAAATATTAAGTTTCATTTTACTGCGTAATTATTAGTCATAGAACAAATATTCATAATATCAGTTGTTCAGTTTAGTTAGGTCTATCAGATGCTGCAATTATATTTCCAATATCACTAATAGCTTTCAAGAAAATGACGAGGAAAGTCATGTTTTTATATAAAAATACGGTTTTATTTTACTGCGTAATTATTAGTCATAGAACAAATATTCATAATATCAGTTGTACAATTGAGTTAGGTATATCAGATGATGCAATGATATTTCCAATATCTCTAATAGCTTTCGAGAAAACGAGGAAGAAAGTATTTTTAAAAAAAGTAAAATTCAGTATTTATTAGTACTAGTGAAAATATTCAGAATGACAGTAGTAGATTTTAATTAGGTCTATCAGATGCTACAATGATATTTCCAATATCTCTAATAGTTTTCGAGAAAATGAGGAGGAAAATCATGTTTTTATATAAATATTAAGTTTCATTTTACTGCGTAATTATTAGTCATAGAAGAAATATTCATAATATCAGTTGTTCAGTTTAGTTAGGTCTATCAGATGCTGCAATTATATTTTCAATATATCTAATAGCTTTCAAGAAAATGACGAGGAAATTCATGTTTTTATATAAAAATACGTTTTTTTTTTACTGCGTAATTATTAGTCATAGAACAAATATTCATAATATCAGTTGTACAGTTGAATTAGGTGTATCAGACGATGCAATGATATATCCAATATCTCTAATAGCTTTCGAGAAAACAAGGAAGAAAGTAATTTAAAAAAAAGTAAAATTCAGTATTTATTAGTACTAGTGAAAATATTCATAATGACAGTAGTAGATTTTAATTAGGTCTATCAGATGTTGCAATGATATTACCAATATCTCTAATAGTTTTCGAGAAAATGAGGAGGAAAATCATGTTTTTATATAAATATTAAGTTTCATTTTACTGCGTAATTATTAGTCATAGAACAAATATTCATAATGAGAGTTGTAGAGTTTAATTAGATATATCAGATGCTGCAATGATATTTCCAATATCTCTAATAGCTTTCGAGAAAATGAGGAGGAAAATCATGTTATTATATAAATATTAAGTTTCATTTTACTGCGTAATTATTAGTCATAGAACAAATATTCATAATATCAGTTGTACAGTTTAATTAAGTGTATCAGATGCTGCAATGATATTTCCAATATCTTTAATAGCTTTCGATAAAATGAGGAGGAAATTCATGTTTTTATATAGATATTAAGTTTCATTTTACTGCGTAATTATTAGTCATAAAACAAATTCTCATAATGACATTTGTAGAGTTTAATTAGGTGTATCAGATGCTGCATTGATATTTCCAATATTTCTAATAGCTTTCGAGAAAATGAGGAGGAAAATCATGTTTTTATATAAATATAAAGTTTCATTTTACTGCGTAATTATTAGTCATAGAACAAATATTCATAATTTCAGTTTTACAGTTTAATTAGGTCTATTAGATACTGCAATGATATTTCCAATATCTCTAATAGCTTTCGGGAAAATGAGGAGGAAAGTCATGTTTTTATATAAATATTAAGTTTCATTTTACTGCGTAATTATTAGTCATAGAACATATTTTCATAATATCAGTTGTTCAGTTAAGTTAGGTCTATCAGATGCTGCAATTATATTTCCAATATCTCTAATAGCTTTCAAGAAAATGACGAGGAAAGTCATGTTTTTATATAAAAATACGGTTTTATTTTACTGCGTAATTATTAGTCATAGAACAAATATTCATAATATCAGTTGTAGAGTTGAATTAGGTATATCAGATGATACAATGATATTTCCAATATCTCTAATAGCTTTCGAGAAAACAAGGAAGAAAGTATTTTTAAAAAGAGTAAAATTAAGTATTTATTAGTACTAGTGAGAATATTCATAATGACAGTAGTAGATTTTAATTAGGTCTATCAGATGCTGCAATGATATTTCCAATATCTTTAATAGTTTTCGAGAAAATGAGGAGGAAAATCATGTTTTTATATAAATATTAAGTTTCATTTTACTGCGTAATTATTAGTCATAGAACAAATATTCATAATGAGAGTTGTACAGTTCAATTAGATATATCAGATGCTGCAATGATATTTCCAATATCTCTAATAGCTTTCGAGAAAATGAGGAGGAAAGTCATGTTATTATATAAATATTAAGTTTCATTTTACTGCGTAATTATTAGTCATATAACAAATATTCATAATTATAGTTGTACAGTTTAATTAGTTGTATCAGATGCTGCAATGATATTTCAAATATTTCTAATAGCTTTTGGGAAAATGAGGAGAAAAGTCATGTTTTTATATAAATATAAAGCTTCATTTTACTGCGTAATTATTAGTCATAGAACAAATATTCATAATATCAGTTGTACAGTTTAATTAGGTGTATCAGATGATGCAATGATATTTCCAATATCTTTAATAGCTTTCGATAAAATGAGGAGGAAATTCATGTTTTTATATAGATATTAAGTTTCATTTTACTGCGTAATTATTAGTCATAGAACAAATTCTCATAATGACAGTTGTACAGTTTAATTAGGTGTATCAGATGCTGCATTGATATTTCCAATATTTCTAATAGCTTTCGAGAAAATGAGGAGGAAAATCATGTTTTTATATAAATATAAAGTTTCATTTTACTGCGTAATTATTAGTCATAGAACAAATATTCATAATTTCAGTTTTACAGTTTTATTAGGTCTATTAGATACTGCAATGATATTTCCAATATCTCTAATAGCTTTCGGGAAAATGAGGAGGAAATTCATGTTTTTATATAAATATTAAGTTTCATTTTACTGCGTAATTACTAGTCATAGAACAAATATTCATAATATCAGTTGTTCAGTTTAGTTAGGTCTATCAGATGCTGCAATTATATTTCCAATATCTCTAATAGCTTTCAAGAAAATGACGAGGAAAGTCATGTTTTTATATAAAAATACGGTTTTTTTTTACTGCGTAATTATTAGTCATAGAACAAATATTCATAATATCAGTTGTAGAGTTGAATTAGGTATATCAGATGATGCAATGATATATCCAATATCTCTAATAGCTTTCGAGAAAACAAGGAAGAAAGTAATTTAAAAAAAAGTAAAATTCAGTATTTATTAGTACTAGTGAAAATATTCATAATGACAGTAGTAGATTTTAATTAGGTCTATCAGATGCTGCAATGATATTTCCAATATCTCTAATAGTTTTCGAGAAAATGAGGAGGAAAATCATGTTTTTATATAAATATTAAGTTTCATTTTACTGCGTAATTATTAGTCATAGAACAAATATTCATAATGAGAGTTGTACAGTTTAATTAGATATATCAGATGCTGCAATGATATTTCCAATATCTCTAATAGCTTTCGAGAAAATGAGGAGGAAAGTCATGTTTTATATAAATATTAAGTTTCATTTTACTGCGTAATTATTAGTCATAGAACAAATATTCATAATATCAGTTGTTCAGTTTAGTTAGGTCTATCAGATGCTGAAACTATATTTCCAATATCTCTAATAGCTTTCAAGAAAATGACGAGGAAATTCATGTTTTTATATAAAAATACGTTTTTTTTTTACTGCGTAATTATTAGTCATAGAACAAATATTCATAATATCAGTTGTACAGTTTAATTAGGTGTATCAGACGATGCAATGATATATCCAATATCTCTAATAGCTTTCGAGAAAACGAGGAAGAAAGTAATTTAAAAAAAAGTAAAATTCAGTATTTATTAGTACTAGTGAAAATATTCATAATGACAGTAGTAGATTTTAATTAGGTCTATCAGATGCTGCAATGATATTTCCAATATCTCTAATAGTTTTCGAGAAAATGAGGAGGAAAATCATGTTTTTATATAAATATTAAGTTTCATTTTACTGCGTAATTATTAGTCATAGAACAAATATTCATAATGAGAGTTGTACAGTTTAATTAGATATATCAGATGCTGCAATGATATTTCCAATATCTCTAATAGCTTTCGAGAAAATGAGGAGGAAAGTCATGTTATTATATAAATATTAAGTTTCATTTTACTGCGTAATTATTAGTCATATAACAAATATTCATAATTATAGTTGTACAGTTTAATTAGTTGTATCAGATGCTGCAATGATATTTCAAATATTTCTAATAGCTTTTGGGAAAATGAGGAGAAAAGTCATGTTTTTATATAAATATAAAGCTTCATTTTACTGCGTAATTATTAGTCATAGAACAAATATTCATAATATCAGTTGTACAGTTTAATTAGGTGTATCAGATGATGCAATGATATTTCCAATATCTTTAATAGCTTTCGATAAAATGAGGAGGAAATTCATGTTTTTATATAGATATTAAGTTTCATTTTACTGCGTAATTATTAGTCATAGAACAAATTCTCATAATGACAGTTGTACAGTTTAATTAGGTGTATCAGATGCTGCATTGATATTTCCAATATTTCTAATAGCTTTCGAGAAAATGAGGAGGAAAATCATGTTTTTATATAAATATAAAGTTTCATTTTACTGCGTAATTATTAGTCATAGAACAAATATTCATAATTACAGTTGTACAGTTTAATTAGGTCTATCAGATGCTGCAATGATATTTCCAATATCTCTAATAGCTTTCGAGAAAATGAGGAGGAAATTCATGTTTTTATATAAATATTAAGTTTCATTTTACTGCGTAATTATTAGTCATAGAACAAATATTCATAATGACAGTTGTACAGTTTAGTTAGGTCTATCAGATGCTGCAATTATATTTCCAATATCTCTAATAGCTTTCAAGAAAATGACGAGGAAAGTCATGTTTTTATATAAAAATACGGTTTTATTTTACTGCGTAATTATTAGTCATAGAACAAATATTCATAATATCAGTTGTACAGTTGAATTAGGTATATCAGATGATGCAATGATATTTCCAATATCTCTAATAGCTTTCGAGAAAACGAGGAAGAAAGTATTTTTAAAAAAAGTAAAATTCAGTATTTATTAGTACTAGTGAAAATATTCATAATGACAGTAGTAGATTTTAATTAGGTCTATCAGATGCTGCAATGATATTTCCAATATCTCTAATAGTTTTCGAGAAAATGAGGAGGAAAATCATGTTTTTATATAAATATTAAGTTTCATTTTACTGCGTAATTATTAGTCATAGAACAAATATTCATAATGAGAGTTGTAC
>JAPQNM010000003.1:38967935-38972935 GCA_029783475.1 Metacarcinus magister | reverse complement strand
GAGAGAGAGAGGAGAGAGAGAGAGAGAGAGAGAGAGAGAGAGAGAGAGAGAGAGAGAGAGAGAGAGAGAGAGGAGAGAGAGAGAGAGAGAGAGAGAGAGAGAGAGAGAGAGAGAGAGGAGAGAGAGAGAGAGAGAGGAGAGAGAGAGAGAGAGAGAGAGAGGAGAGAGAGAGAGAGAGAGAGAGAGAGAGGAGAGAGAGAGAGAGAGAGAGAGAGAGAGAGGAGAGAGAGAGAGAGAGAGAGAGAGAGAGAGGAGAGAGAGAGAGAGAGAGAGGAGAGAGAGAGAGAGAGAGAGAGAGAGAGAGAGAGAGAGAGAGGAGAGAGAGAGAGAGAGAGAGGAGAGAGAGAGAGAGAGAGGAGAGAGAGAGAGAGAGAGAGAGAGAGAGAGAGAGAGAGAGAGGAGAGAGAGAGAGAGAGAGAGAGAGAGAGAGAGAGAGAGAGAGAGAGGAGAGAGAGAGAGAGAGAGAGAGAGAGAGAGAGAGAGGAGAGAGAGAGAGAGAGAGAGAGAGAGAGAGAGAGAGAGAGAGAGAGAGGAGAGAGAGAGAGAGAGAGAGAGAGAGGAGAGAGAGAGAGAGAGAGAGAGAGAGAGAGAGAGAGAGAGGAGAGAGAGAGAGAGGAGAGAGAGAGAGAGAGAGAGAGAGAGAGAGGAGAGAGAGAGAGAGAGAGAGAGAGAGAGAGGAGAGAGAGAGAGAGAGAGAGAGGAGAGAGAGAGAGAGAGAGAGAGAGGAGAGAGAGAGAGAGAGAGAGAGAGAGAGAGGAGAGAGAGAGAGAGAGGAGAGAGAGAGAGAGAGAGAGAGAGAGAGAGGAGAGAGAGAGAGAGAGAGAGAGAGAGAGAGAGAGAGAGAGAGAGAGAGAGAGAGGAGAGAGAGAGAGAGAGAGAGAGAGAGAGAGGAGAGAGAGAGAGAGAGAGAGAGAGAGAGAGAGAGGAGAGAGAGAGAGAGAGAGAGAGAGAGAGAGAGAGAGAGGAGAGAGAGAGAGAGAGAGAGAGAGAGAGAGAGGAGAGAGAGAGAGAGAGAGAGGAGAGAGAGAGAGAGAGAGAGAGAGAGAGGAGAGAGAGAGAGAGAGAGAGAGAGAGAGAGAGGAGAGAGAGAGAGAGAGAGAGAGAGAGAGAGAGAGAGAGAGAGAGAGAGAGAGGAGAGAGAGAGGAGAGAGAGAGAGAGAGAGAGAGAGGAGAGAGAGAGAGAGAGAGAGAGAGAGAGAGAGAGAGAGAGAGAGAGAGAGGAGAGAGAGAGAGAGAGGAGAGAGAGAGAGAGAGAGAGAGAGAGAGAGAGAGAGAGAGAGAGAGAGAGAGAGAGAGAGAGAGGAGAGAGAGAGAGAGAGGAGAGAGAGAGAGAGAGAGAGAGAGAGAGAGAGAGAGAGAGGAGAGAGAGAGAGAGAGAGAGAGAGAGAGAGAGAGAGAGAGAGGAGAGAGAGAGAGAGAGAGAGAGAGAGAGGAGAGAGAGAGAGAGAGAGAGAGAGAGGAGAGAGAGAGAGAGAGAGAGAGAGAGGAGAGAGAGAGAGAGAGAGAGAGAGAGAGAGAGAGAGAGAGAGAGAGGAGAGAGAGAGAGAGAGAGAGAGGAGAGAGAGGAGAGAGAGAGAGAGAGAGAGAGAGAGAGGAGAGAGAGAGAGAGAGAGAGAGAGAGAGAGAGAGGAGAGAGAGAGAGAGAGAGAGAGAGAGAGAGAGAGAGAGAGAGAGAGAGAGAGAGAGGAGAGAGAGAGAGAGGAGAGAGAGAGAGAGAGAGAGAGAGAGGAGAGAGAGAGAGAGAGAGGAGAGAGAGAGAGAGAGAGAGAGAGAGAGAGAGGAGAGAGAGAGAGAGAGAGAGAGAGAGAGAGAGAGAGAGAGAGAGAGAGAGAGAGAGAGAGAGAGAGAGAGAGAGAGAGAGGAGAGAGAGAGAGAGAGAGAGAGAGAGAGAGAGAGAGAGAGAGAGGAGAGAGAGAGAGAGAGAGAGAGAGAGAGAGAGAGGAGAGAGAGAGAGAGAGGAGAGAGAGAGAGAGAGGAGAGAGAGAGAGAGAGAGAGAGAGAGAGAGAGAGAGAGAGAGAGAGAGAGGAGAGAGAGAGAGAGAGAGAGGAGAGAGAGAGAGAGAGAGAGAGGAGAGAGAGAGAGAGAGAGAGAGAGAGAGAGAGAGAGAGAGGAGAGAGAGAGAGAGAGAGAGAGAGAGAGAGAGAGAGAGAGAGGAGAGAGAGAGAGAGAGAGAGAGAGAGAGAGAGAGAGAGGAGAGAGAGAGAGAGAGAGAGAGAGAGGAGAGAGAGAGAGAGAGAGAGAGAGAGGAGAGAGAGAGAGAGGAGAGAGAGAGAGAGAGAGGAGAGAGAGAGAGAGAGAGAGAGAGAGGAGAGAGAGAGAGAGAGAGAGGAGAGAGAGAGAGAGGAGAGAGAGAGAGAGAGAGAGAGAGAGAGAGAGAGAAGGAGAGAGAGAGAGAGAGAGAGAGAGAGAGAGAGAGAGAGAGAGGAGAGAGAGAGAGAGAGAGGAGAGAGAGAGAGAGAGAGAGAGAGAGAGAGAGAGAGAGAGAGAGAGAGAGAGAGAGAGAGAGAGAGAGAGAGAGGAGAGAGAGAGAGAGAGAGAGAGAGAGAGAGGAGAGAGAGAGAGAGAGAGAGAGAGAGAGAGAGAGAGAGGAGAGAGAGAGAGAGAGAGAGAGAGAGAGAGAGAGAGAGAGAGAGAGAGGAGAGAGAGAGAGAGAGAGAGAGAGAGGAGAGAGAGAGAGAGAGAGAGAGAGAGAGAGAGAGAGAGAGAGAGAGAGAGAGAGAGAGAGAGGAGAGAGAGAGAGAGAGAGGAGAGAGAGAGAGAGAGAGAGAGAGAGAGGAGAGAGAGAGAGAGAGAGGAGAGAGAGAGAGAGAGAGAGAGAGAGAGAGAGAGAGAGAGAGAGAGAGAGAGAGAGAGGAGAGAGAGAGAGAGAGAGAGAGAGAGAGAGAGAGAGAGAGAGAGAGAGAGAGAGGAGAGAGAGAGAGAGAGAGAGAGAGAGAGAGAGAGAGAGGAGAGAGAGAGAGAGAGAGGAGAGAGAGAGAGAGAGAGAGAGAGAGAGAGAGAGAGAGAGGAGAGAGAGAGAGAGAGAGAGAGAGAGAGAGAGAGAGAGAGAGAGAGGAGAGAGAGAGAGAGAGAGAGAGAGAGGAGAGAGAGAGAGAGGAGAGAGAGAGAGAGAGAGAGAGAGAGAGGAGAGAGAGAGAGAGAGAGAGAGAGAGAGAGAGAGAGAGAGAGAGAGAGGAGAGAGAGAGAGAGAGAGAGAGAGAGAGAGAGAGAGAGAGAGGAGAGAGAGAGAGAGAGAGAGAGAGAGAGAGAGAGAGAGAGAGAGAGGAGAGAGAGAGAGAGAGAGAGAGAGAGAGAGAGAGAGAGAGAGAGAGGAGGAGAGAGAGAGAGAGAGAGAGAGAGGAGAGAAGAATGAGAGAGAGGAGAGAGAGAGGAGAAAAGAGAGAGAAGAGTGAGAGAGGAGAGAGAAGAGGTCAGGAGAGAAGAGGAGGAGAGGGAATGAGAGAGACGAGGAGAGAAAGATAGTGGAGAGGTGAGAGAGAGAGAGAGAGAGGAGAGAGCAAGAGAGGAGAGAGAAGATGGAGAGAGAGAGGGAAGGAGAGATAGGTTGTGGGAGCGAGAGAATTTAAAGGATGAGTGAAGGAGAGATAGAGAGAGTGAGAGAGGAGGAAATGAGAGAGAAAGAGTGAGGATAAGAGGAAGAAGAGATGAGAGGAAGAGGAGAGAGAGAGATGAGAGGAGATGAGAGACAGATATGGGAGGAGAGAGAGAGTTGTGTAGGGAGAACGAGAGGATGGAGGAGAGAGAGAGAGGAAGTGATGCGGAGGGGAGAGAGAGAGAGAGAGAAGGAGAGGAGAGAGAAGAGAGAGAGAGAGAGAGAGAAAGAAAAAAAAAAAATCACCAAAAAACCAAAAGTTCGTCATCTTGAGCCTTGATGGTAATCCAATCATTACAACTATTGCGTTCAAAACATGTCATTTACGCAAGACTACAGACAAACACAACACATAACACAACTCACTACAACGACACACACACACACACACAACACACACCACACACACACTACTACCGTACCATAACCAACTCTACAAAAACCAACAACACTACTAACCACAATAACACTATTATTTTGTACGCTCTTTGTCTACTGTCTTTATCAATCCCTTAACCAAGTTTTATTTTTGTTTGGATTTTTTGTTTTTTAGTATTTGTTTTTTTTTTTTTATTTTTTTTTATGATTTTTTATTTTTTTCCTTTTTTTGTTTCTTGTGTTTTTTATTTTGTGGGCATAACGTCTTTATTTATCGTCTGAAATTATCAGTAAGTTTTCAAGCCAGCGCCCTTCTTTTTTGTGTGTTTATCTGTTTAGATAAATGTTTCATTTCATTCTATTATCGTGTTTGGTTTCATGCACGGGCCTTTCCCAAGGTCCCTTAGGAGATCATCATCACTCCTCACCTCCACGTGCCCCTTTCAACTGTTTGCACTCATGAAATATAAAAATGACCTTGTTAGGAGGAAGACCAGAATCTTTGTGTATTTTACAACTCATTTCAACTTGATTCCACATCGTACACCACCTAATGCCTTTGTATATCTAGACAGGAGGGTACTTTGCAAATGATAATAATTCTCCCTCTACGTGAGGTGTTTCAAGCGTTGCGTAGGAGGCCTTCTTGGTTGTGCTCATTAAGAGTTTCTGTATCTCTCTCTCTCTCTCTCTCTCTCTCTCTCTCTCTCTCTCTCTCTCTCTCTCTCCTCTCTCTCTCTCTCCTACTCTCTCGCTCCTCTGTCTCTGTCTCTCTCACAGGTGTGTCGCTATCATCATCCTCCGTCCGCCGCCTCGTTTCTTTGTCGTAAGGGAAATATCATGAATCAATTACAACTTCCTCGCGAGTTTGCTTCCTCTTTTTCTTTCTTCCACTATGAGCGGGTTAGTGGACTGTAAACTCGTTACCCAGTGGCTGAGCGGTAGAAAATCCTAATATGGTGCCTGTGTGTGTGTGGTGTGTGTGTGGTGTGTGTGTGTGTGTGTGTGTAGATAGCTGGATCGATAAAT
>JAPQNM010000003.1:38950435-38957935 GCA_029783475.1 Metacarcinus magister | reverse complement strand
GGTGGCAGAGGGTGAGGCAGAGGGTGCGACGGAGGTGGAGGGGTAGGGGGGTGGGGGTTCAGGGCGTTCCGTACTCCTGGGCGCCATCAGTGTAAACATGGGGAAGGAAGACGATCTGCGCCGCCCTCCCTTCCTCCCTCCTGCGTGGGACGTGTGATTTGTGCAATTGTACCTGGAGTGAGGTGGTCGGTCCGGCAGGTGTACATACATACATATATACATACATACATACATAGATACATACACAACACACACACACACACAACACACACACACACACACACACACACCTCAGCCTCAAGGGATTAAGTGTGTGTGTGTGTGTGTGTGTGTGTGTGTGTGTGTGTGTGTGTGTGTGTGTGTGTGTGTGTGTGTGTGTGTGTGTGTGTGTGTGTGTGTGTGTGTGTGTATGTATGTATTAAGCGTGAAGTATGCGGAACATGTGGTGTGGAGTGTGCGTGGATGGTCTACCAAAAATTATATTGTTATCTCTCTCTCTCTCTCTCTCTCTCTCTCTCTCTCTCTCTCTCTCTCTCTCTCTCTCTCTCTCTCTCTCTCTCTCTCTCTCTCTCTCTCTCTCTCTCTAAGGATTCACAAGCCCCTCCGCTCTTCCATCCATCATTCCTGACATTAATACAAGACTCAGACTGGGATTCACTTGATTTGTGCGATGTTCACCCACAATCCAGGACGTGAAGCTGCAACTCTCTCCTTCTTTTCATGGATTTGTCTTTTTTTATTTTTATTTATATCATTTCAGTTTTGTTTTGTTAGGTTTGGTTTTCTTTTCACTCAAATTTTTCTTTATATTGTCTTGTTCCCATTTTTTTTTTCGTTCTTGGTTTTGGTTTTTTTATTGGATTGTTATTGTTTTTGTTGCGTTTTGTTTTTTCCATTCTCCTTATTTTTTCTCATTTTCTTAATTTTTTTCCTTCTTGTCTCCCATTTCCTTTCTGTATCGTTTTTCTTTTTTTCTTACTTGCGTTTTTTGTAATTAATTTTTTTTTTATCTAAAGCACACACACACACACACACACACACACACACACACACACACACACACACACACACACACACACACACACACACACACACACACACACACTCATATCCGTAACTAATGTCATACTGACGTTGCTACTCTCCACATCTTGGGTTCATTCTCTTTTTTATCATCTATTTTTATTCAAACAAAGCATCGTGTGTTCATTGTTCTTTTTTATATTTATTTATATTCAAACAAAGGGAGTAAAGAGCAATGGTTGCAAGAACTAAAACTATAAAACAAAAAAATCATGCGACTCCACAAAGAGTGAGTACGACAATTTCCGGATGCGTTTCCTTCATCCGGTACAGCCACAATTTCGCTAATGGGATGAAAAACTTAAATATAAATAAATAGATAAGTAAATTAACATCATGACAGTGGCCTCTTTTCCATGTGAAGAGTAGTAGTGTTGTTGAAGAGTTATAAACATTAAACATTACTTTGTCCTCATGACTTACATTTATATCTTCGTTGCCTTACTTCCTCGGGTCAGGCTCAATTTTTCTACCAACGGGTTTTACGTCTGGCCTTGATGAAAACATACAAGGTGCAATGTTCATTTTCACCGATTACAATACCTAATTCGTTCTCAGTAAATGAAATAACGATACTTCCTTCAGCACTCAGGACAACTCTGTCAAGCGTAGTACTTTCAAGGTCGTCAGGCTTACATGAAAAGTTGATAAGTTGACAATGATTTAAAGAGGCAGACTGCACACTCGACAGCATAATATTTCATAAAAGCGTCTGATGCCGCTGTGGAAAGAAATTTCAATCGTCTGAAAGCGCCTTCTTGGAGATGGGATCAGATCCTCAATAGATAGGAGACCATTCCTACTGAGCCTTGCACGCCTGCTGTTCTCGCCTTGAGAGGCTGAGGCACATTTTTTCAGAGCGTTGCACCCTACATCGGCTGCTGGTTAGAGGTTAAAACTATACAGGATCTTGTTTCCACGGTATTGACGTATATTATGGTGTCAGTGTGACAGTGGGCAAGGCAAAGATGACAACATGTACGGTCTGTCTTTGAATGTGTGTGTGTGTGTGTGTGTGTGTGTGTGTGTGTGTGTGTGTGTGTGTGTGTGTGTGTGTGTGTGTGTGTGTGTGTGTGTGTGTGTGTGTGTGTGTGTGTGTTGTGTGTTGTGTGTGTTTATTTAATATAACACTACCCTGTTGGGCTGAAGAGGTTTGCATATTCCAATGATGAGGGGAGCTAAGCCAGACAGGTGCAACCATACAAGGCAAATCCACTATGATAATTAAAACTTAATGTGTTCCCCTGCCAAGACGCCTTAATCCAGCGTGGCGTGGTATGTAGCTTACCCCATCCAACTATGTATTCCTACATCCATACAATGGTCACCAGTTCCCAGCAGTGAGAGAGCAACTGACCACGGCGGCGGTCAGGGACCATTTGAACTAGCATTCTTATACCTGTAGTTATACTAGTCAAGACGAAATACTTACGTCATTTAATTCTTTATCTTAAGTCGATAAATGTTAAGTATGATAAAAGTATCATATATATACATATATATATATATATATATATATATATATATATATATATATATATATATAAACACGCACACACACACATACGGTACATATACACACACAAACACACACACACACACACAGACGCGCGCACACACACACACACACAAAACAAACACACACACACACACACACACACACACACACACACACACACACACACACACACACACACACACACACACACACACACACACACACACACACACACACAATTATGTACAAAGTGAGGGACGTGAGATGATTTTAACTTTCGTGAATACTTTGTGGAAGCAATTTCAAGTATGTATAGTAGGGCAGGCAGCAGGGCGGTGGTGGGCCAGAGCCAAGTAGACATGTCTAGCGGTGCGGCGCCAGGCAGCTCCCCTTTAAAGCCTCGTCCCCAGCGTCCCACCCTTATATGTAAGACACCCCGAAGAAGATTACAGAAGGGTAAAGCCGGATAAGCACAAATATCCCATAAGAGACAGTAAAGATCTGGCACCAAGCCAAATTAGCCGACAGAGTGGGAAGGAGATTTGACCAACAAATTGAATGACAGGAACGTTCTAAATATCCTTCCTACAATTAAAAATGCATTACGTTATTATCTTCTAATCAATTAGTAGAAGGTTAAGTCCATAATGAATTCAGAATGGAAAAAAAAACCAGACCTCGTGAATTATGTGTATGGATTAACCGAATATTCAAGAAGGGTAATCTTTTTGCGGTAATTGATATGTATTATACAAATGGGAAGTTAATGTCTTGCGAGAGAGAGAGGGCGAGAGAGAGAGAGAGAGAGAGAGAGAGAGAGAGAGAGAGAGAGAGAGAGAGAGAGAGAGAGAGAGAGAGAGAGAGAGAGAGAGAGAGAGAGAGAGAGAGAGAGAGAGAGAGAGATGAATATTACATAAAAAAAACACTTCATACACTCAATCTTGCAAGGATGTTCTTTCCTTAATTAAATCAAACAATAAACTCAACACACAACTAAAGTACTGAGCTGCTGCCTTGGTGGATGCAGTTGATAAGAAGAATCGCAATATTTTTTTTCTCTTCTAATCCGCCACCAACTTCCGGTGAGGATCTTCTAATTCTACTTGTATTATTATTATTTTTTTTTTTATCGTTAGTAATATATCGAACCTACACTTTCGGCTGCAGTATTCATATCATGCTAACACTTCGATCCTTTCATTTTCTTGTTGAAGCATATGGAAAGTTGTGTTCAATCTAGTTTCTTTTTCTCCTGATTCCATACAACTTTTTTTTCTTCTGAATTGTAAAGTTGTTGTTTTTTCTTCTCATAATCAATCATTGGTGACTCTTCCAGCTTTATTCTGGACCTCTTTTTATAAATAGGTTGATGTGTATCCTTTTATATACGTAGTCAGTTCTATCTAAAAGCACAAGTGGTTTGCTTTATCATTTTTCTTTGCCATTGAAACTCAGAGGAGAAAGAATAGAAAAAAAGACGGAGAGAGTAGAAATAAGATAAACTAAATCATAGTAAAGGTACCATCATCTATACATTCCTTTTATCCTCGTGTAAAGAGAGAAAGGTGATTAACTAATATAGTGATGAATCCTTCCATTACAAAGCTCACCAAAAACCGTCATGATATCTACAAAAATCCTATACAGGGTGTTTTGAAATTATAAGTAACTTTTTAAGAACTTATATATTAGGAACTACAAATGATAGCAAAATGAAACTGTACCATTTAAAATTTGAAATTGTCAGGTTTTCATCTGTTAATCAGTGGTTTATATCTTCAACAATTACATAATAAATAATAAAATTTAAATAGATGATGAAGTAATAGAATGTGTCCAGGAATACCTTACTTAGAAAAGAAAATTGATCCATTTCAAAATCATGAAAATTACATCAGAAGAAGAATAGGGATGAGATGGAAAGCTTTTGGTAGACAACACAATGTTATGAAAAGTAATCACCCATATTCCCATAATACGTCATATTCCAGCTTCTCATACACATCTACGTAAAAGTCTTTACGAACTGGTTTATCAGTGTTCTTCAACTGTTGGCACAACTGCGGCCTGTAAGGTGTCATATGCAAGCGTCTCCTTACAACACGTCAAACAGTTGTTGATGTGCTGAACTTCACAGCTAGTTCATCTGATTGATTTGTGGGGGCTGGACGGCATTTCTATATTGTTCAACCGTTTCATCTGAAGTTGAGGAGTATCCTGTATTCTTTGCTGGACACAATCACGCCTTCTCCTTTAATCTTGCGTGCTAATTTATAATGGAACGTCTGCCTGGCGGCTGCTTTGATAATTCAGTCCAAAATTTTCACAGAACACATGTCTATGACTCAGTTTTAGCAAATTCTAGGACGCTAAATGATTTACCTGCTTTATGAATGTCATCTGAAAAGAATAGAAACCACTAAATTAATAGAAGAAAACTTGCCGATTTCACCTTTCAAATAGTACCAGTTTCATCTTGCTACCATTTGTAGTTTCGAAGATATAAGTTCATAAAATGTAACAGGTACTTTAGAAACTACGTAATATACTTCCACATCTTAACTTGAGAAGGGACATGCAGTTACCGTAGACTATACTTTCCATAACACCATTATAATCACAAAAACGACAATATAAAATGGCATCGTTACTGCAGAGGCTCTTAATGCTACTACAGAAGGAAGGAAGAGTAAAAGTGGACTGGATGAGGACGATGTAATGGCTGCCAGTGAACTACAACGAACCTACAGGAGCAGCAGTGGAGGTGTGTACGGAGAGCTGTGAAGCCCCTGTGTACTAGGTTGTCTGTAGGACGGGCTTTAAATTACTCAGGATGGGCATAGTATACGTGTAGCATTCTAGTAAGAGTGATATCGTGAGGCTGTATATGGACAAGAAGTTCGTTTTGATTTCAAGGCCAATATCTGTTCCATGTTCTTATTATATTTTCGTTATTTCGGTTTTCTCTTTGTTTTCTAGTTCTTGTTTTTTCCTTCTTCTTAACATCTTTTCCCTACTTTTGTTGTGTTGCTTTGATGGTGCTTCCTCACCATCATCATCATCATCATCATTTTTATGCTACTGTTACTTACTTTCCTCCTCTTCCTCCTGCGTCTCCTCTTTCCTCTCCACTGCGCGCAACACAGCAGTTATACGGTGCATATACAATCAAACACAGCTACATACAAATACTAAAACTTCAGGTGAAATATATGCATTCCAGGATACTTTCTGACGGGCAGGTAACACTCCACGTGGAACACACTATCGCTTCTGTTTATGTTGGTCCTTTGTCTCGAATTCCTGGAAACTGGAGCACTTTTTTTTTTATCTTAATACTTTTTTTTTTATCAATGTCATGGTTGTTGCTGTTATTGCTGTTGTTGTTGTTGTTGTTGTTGTTGTTGCATCATCATCATCATCGTCATCACTATTATCATTACATTCTTCTGAAACTTTGCCAACCCCCATCGCTCCCTCTTTGGCCGGCCGCTCATCCCTGCCTCCCGCCGTTTTTAATCTTGTTTACGGGCCCGCAAGAAACGCTCTGAAAAAAGAAAATGTGAGGAACGAAATTGCTGCCGCATGGTTTCCCGTCGGTAGGGAGTAATGAGTTACAACGCCTCCAGGGACCAGCCTCAATTTTGGTCGAAGGGGGCGGGAGGGGCTGAGGGAGAGAGAAAAAAATCAATTTCACTCCATATGAGTAAACTTCCTGTGTGGCGTTATGTGGTGGTGGTGGTGGTGGTGGTGGTGGTCACGCGTCAGCTCACTCTCTCACGCTGCCTCTCACACTCACCTAACCAGACAGTACGATGTGAAACGAATACGAATATAGCAAACTGAAAACATATATGTACTCGGAATGTCTAATTAAAAACTACAATAACGAATAACTTAAGCATAATTGAATAGCTGGCTATTAACTAATACTGAATGCTGAACTGTCTAACTAGTGAATTAATAGCTATAATAACTCTGGTGGGCTCCAATGGCTAAGTAATAACTTTAATTAATAACTATGATAAATAATAATACACTCGAACATGCAATAAATCAAGTGTAGGTCACCATCATAGCCTTGCCACAGCAAAACAATGGACGCCTCTCCCACCCACCCCACAGCTTTCTGAAGTGATCTGTTTACCGTTCGTCTATTCCAGTTCAGCCACGTGCTTTGAGGGTAAATTGCACGTCTCTGCTTGTTACTGATGCTTTTCTACGCTTCACGAGGCAAGAATTTAATACCCATGGAAACCCAACGCTCTTTTCTATACACCACTGTCAGACGAATGGGAAGACGGTGTAGTTGGTGACATTATGAAGGTGGCAGACTCTACACTCGTAGCTATATAAGCTACAAGGTGGAGAGGCCCACGACAAATTGCACGCCATCTGGCCTATCTAAGGCTGTGCAGGACGCCATTACGCCCTCAGCTACTAAAATATCCAATTCGAATTATAGTACCTTCACGTTATTTAGCACTTACGTCTTGTGTGTGTGTGTGTGTGTGTGTGTGTGTGTGTGTGTGTGTGTGTGTGTGTGTGTGTGTGTGTGTGTGTGTGTGTGTGTGTGTGTGTGTGTGTGTGTGTGTGTAAATATATATATATATAAATAATAAAAAAAATAACACATAAGTTTGTGAGGAGTAGGAAAACGAGATGAGAATACATTGTATGAACAAATCAGGCGTAAACTAAACCTGGTAACTAAGGATCAGGGGCAGACTGTATTAAAGTTAACAATTACAGCCTGAACTCCAAATAAGGCATCATGATTTCAATTGATTAATGAAATACAACAAAATTTTCCCCTTTGTGGATGTGTCTCCTGTCTAGGTGTCACGAGTTGAGTGTCCTCTGGAGGACCTGCACAGGTGGCTGAGGCGGCAATGGTGATTGAAGGACGCGCCTTGCCG
>JAPQNM010000003.1:38930435-38937935 GCA_029783475.1 Metacarcinus magister | reverse complement strand
TCAATTAAGAATCTTAGTATCATTATTGTTATTATTTATTTATCTATGTAAGTATTTCTTAATTAATGATTACGTTCAAGGTCCATGTGTACCTTTAGATTACTTTGATTGGTGTGGTCGTGGTCTGTTCCCGCCTGTATATAGTAACGCTGGCACAAGTGTTAATAATGGTATTTCTTGAGGGCTATTTCCGGTATTCCACTGAACAACCGAAGTCACAATGAAAAGTAAGGTATATGTGCAACGTGCAGTGTATGTGGGTGATGTGTAGGTGATTCTGTGCCAATTCAGAACACAGTCGAAAAAATATGTGACATCGGCAGGACTAGAATGCGGTTTACCACTTCCTCACGTTGACCACTTATCCATTATTATCATTATTTCTTATTACTATCACCACCATCATCACTGTCGTCGTAGTCATTAAAAGTGCAAGTTCATTACCACGTTTCAAAATCCTTCACCACAGGTTCCTGAAAAGATCTGTTCCCATGATTAAACTTGCAAGGATTAAAACGCCAGAGTTCACATTACTACGAAGGCATCCACGCTTAACTACACTGGCTGGGTTGGTGATTGCTGCGCAGGGGACAAAAAGAGGGAGGAGGCACTGACGGCTACGAATGATGACTCCTTTGTGAGATGTGGATATAAGAGAACTTTAATTGGTAAAGGTTTGGCTTAGACTGCGAGTGTGAAAAGAACCCGTTCATATAATCACAGGTCTTATTCATCTGAAACAAAAGGTATGAAGGGACAAAACAGTGAAAAAAAGATGGATTTTAAGGAATTTGTAATGACAGTATTCATAATCCTGATTGATACATTCATCTTCGTGTAACCAGTAGGAAGAAGAAGACGAAGACGAAGAAGATGATGAAATTGATGATAATGATGATGATGATGATGATGATGATGATGATGATGATGATGATGATGATGATGATGATGATGATGATGATGATGAAGAAGAAGTAGAAGAAAAAAAGAAGAAAACGAAGAAAAAGAAGAAGAGGAACAACAACAATAAAGAGAAAGAGAAAGAAAGAAGAAAAAAAAACGACGAAAAGTACAAAGTCATCAAATAATCTATAGTTTAAATTAGCACAACAAAAAAAGAAACCACTATATTTTCTACTTGACGGGAAGGGAGTCAGTAGTGAGAACGTGGGACTAAAGATTAACTGTTATGATGTCTACGCGGGAAGAAAAAAAAGGAGAGAAAGAAAATACCCCCTCCCCCCATCCCCCCCCCCAGACCAAAAAAAAAGAGGTAAGAGCACATGCGTAGAACCAAGACAATATATTATTCAGAGCGACAAACTGTTTTAACACGAAGAGAAAAAAATCACCGCACAAGTTTTCCTCCTCTCCTCAACCAAACAGTATCTATCCTCTGTCTCTCAGGTAACGGCTTCTTTGACAGCAGACAAAACATAACAATAATAAACGAGGTGGTGACAGTGGGGCATAGAACAGACACACACACACACACACACACACACACACACACACACACACACACACACACACACACACACACACATACACACACACACACACACACACACACACACCGCTTCTCACCCGGTAAATAAGACCCGCCCAGCAACACCGTCTTTCAGTCTGGAGGAACACAACCCTGAGGTATATGATTGGGACGCTACTTGCATCTTTCCCATACATCAGACGGAAAATTGCTGAGAACACCCGCGTGATGTATGGGACGCCTCGATTATGGGTGAGAACCACGGTGACCTCAGCATCCTGTGTCTTTTGAAAAGGAGTGAAGAAGAGAAAACGTCTTGCCACCTGTACTGACTCTTCGTTAAGTCTCTCTTTAAATAAGACGCCTGGAAACTGTCACAAATTGCTGCAAATTACTTATAAGGTACATATATAATTGACTCCTTTCTTGCGTTAATCTTACGAGCCACAGACGTTTCTCTTGACATTAATTTCCTTAGAGACGAAGAATAAGAAATTGTTGCAGGAGGCTAGAAGAAACAAAACTTTCATGCTCTGATCCTGCCATACTCTGAGGTTAGGAGTAATGCGAGGTCAGGTGTCAGTCACGCTTGTGGAACCTGTAATTTATATCAGGGGCTAAATAACTCGTCAGGGAAGGTGTCAGCAGGAGGGATAGTCACTGTGGTTACCTGCTGACCTTCCCTCGCGAGGTTCCTTTCCTTTCCACGTCTCCTCCTCGACGTTCCATCCTTTTTAACCTTCAGACAGTAGGATGGGAACGAAGAACCGAGAATATATGTATATTTTTCCCCCTCACACAAAACAAATTTCTTACGCTCGTGTCATTTAAAGGTGTGGAAATTTATTAGCCTAGGAAAGATAAGGAGGAAAAGAGAAAGAGAGAGAGAGAGAGAGAGAGAGAGAGAGAGAGAGAGAGAGAGAGAGAGAGAGAGAGAGAGAGAGAGAGAGAGAGAGAGAGAGAGGAGAGAGAGAGAGAGAGAGAGAGAGAGAGAGAGAGAGAGAGAGAGAGAGAGAGCAAAAGTAGTAATAAACTGGTAGGAAGAAGGATATGGAGAAAAGAGAAAGGGTTTGACAAAAAAAGAAAAGAAAGCAAGCGGGAGTCCATGCACCAAGAACATCATGAAAATGCTGTCTTAATGCGGAAGTGTTGCAACATCGAAAAGTGTTGCTTACTCCCCCTTATACCCACCACCGTGACCTTTATACACACCCAGGGCAGTAAATTCATTCCGTCTATGGGTAGGGGCCGGGGTATGGGGTGGAGGGTAGGTTGGGGGGGGGCGGCAGTGGAATGACGGAGAGGAAGTAATAAACTACCTAAGTCAGTCTCATTATCGTCCACTAGCAAGGTCACCCTCAGCCTGCCTCAAGTGTCAGTAGAGGCGTCTCTCTTTCTCTCTCTCTCTCTCTCTCTCTCTCTCTCTCTCTCTCTCTCTCTCTCTCTCTCTCTCTCTCGTATGCACCTCAGCCACCTCCGTCTTACTTTCACATAATGATCTCACGGGTTGATTTATGAATGAGGGAGACTTGTTTTAATGTGTGTGTGTGTGTGTGTGTGTGTGTGTGTGTGTGTGTGTGTGTGTGTGTGTGTGTGTGTGTGTGTGTGTGTGTGTGTGTGTGTGTGTGTGTGTGTGTGTGTGTGTGTGTGTGTGTGTGTGTGTGTGTAATCATAGCTATTCTCCATCTATTGAACGGACTGTACACGGTTTGAGATGAACTGGAAAACGTATCTAAAGGGAAAGAAATCAAAACTATGACAGTGACATTGGCGTTTTATAGGAAAATCCACCACACATCATCTTAGTCATGCAGTCACTCCTTTGCCCTTCCTTTCCCCCACGACGCCACCATCCCTCGTCACCAACCCACTCCCTCGCTTCTCTCCTCTGTAGGACTAACTCTCCACACAATCCGCCGCTCACGTCCCACTTCTTGATGGAAATTATCACTGGGAGTACTACGGCTTAACAACCTCAATTAATATATTCATTCATTCATTTGCCTGAGGCTCAATTTAGAAGCGTAGTGAGTTTAGGGAGGAACCTCGTGAGAGAGTAGGATATGGAGTGAGAGAGAGAGAGAGAGAGAGAGAGAGAGAGAGAGAGAGAGAGAGAGAGAGAGAGAGAGAGAGAGAGGAGAGAGAGAGAGAGAGAGAGAGAGAGAGAGAGAGAGAGAGAGAGAGAGAGAGAGAGAGAGAGGGGGGAGAGAGAGAGAGAGAGAGAGAGAGAGAGAGAGAGAGAGAGAGAGAGAGAGAGAGAGAGAGAGAGAGAGAGAGAGAGAGAGAGAGAGAGAGAGAGAGAGAGAGAGAGAGAGAGAGGAGAGAGAGAGAGAGAGAGAGAGAGGGAGAGAGAGAGAGAGAGAGAGAGAGAGAGAGAGAGAGAGAGAGAGAGAGAGAGAGAGAGAGGAGAGAGAGAGAGAGAGAGAGAGAGAGAGGAGAGAGAGAGAGAGAGAGAGAGAGAGAGAGAGAGAGAGAGAGATAAAACAGACTGATAAACAAACAGACAACGACAGGTAGAGACAAATAGACAAATATATGGGAGACAGACAGACAGGCAGACCGAGAATGATATATACGTCCTATTAATATGATGGTAATTCCTCCAGTAGTGAGTGACAAGGCAGGGACGTGCAGCCCTTATCTCCGTCATCCCTATAACCCTGTCTTTGTCCTCTGCCCTCACAAGGTTCAATGACCCTAAACTTATCATCCATCACTCCTTCCGGCTGCTTTTAATGCCCCTCCTCCCCCCCCTACATAAGTGCATGCAACGCCTTGAAACAGTGCTGATTTATATCCAAAAAAAATAAATAAATAAAAAAAATAAAAAAATGGATTTCCATGTCTCGAACTTGGCTGTATGTTTTTCTTCTTCAAATTATTACCATTAAGTCTTAACAGTGCCGTCCTTGAGTAAAATAAGCTCACGGTCAGGTGATGGCAACGTTTGGTAACCGCCTAACCACGTCCGTGAGTTGCAGGAGGAAGCGCTGGGGGGAAGGGTAAGGGGTGGTTTAGGGGGTGATGGGCGCTGCAGTGTTGTGGTCGCGCTAAGACGTGGCCGCGGGGACTGACCCTCGTCCGACACACTAACATAAACACGCCTTCCCGGTAATTTGTCTGCCTCCTCCTGGTGTCCTGGGCGGAAGTTGTGTGCACCGGGAGGAAGGCTTCACTTCCGCCCATTAGTTGTTCTGGAGGAAAAATAGGAATTCGTTTAAAAATGTAAAACATTGCACTTTTTCCCCTGCAAGTTCCATTATGTAGCAATTAAAGAGCTGTTTGAAAAGCCTTTCGTACTGGAGTGTGGGTTGCCTGGCAGGTGAGAGAAGTGCAGTGACGCACGTGTTCCTTTGTAGACGAAGTTCCTGCCTTCCCAGGGCGGGGCCGAGGACGTCGTGTACCTGCTGCCGGGCTTTTTGCTGGTCCATCTAATTAGCGGCTTAAATGCAGTTATTAGGGTGGTTCCCAAAAACGTGTTTAGTGGCGCCACATGCTGCGTCAGTCTGATTCATTCCTTTGACGCTTATCAAGTTTTCGACAGTTTTTCATATGCGTTTCAGACACGTGGGAATCGTTCCTTTGTAATTGCACCACTTTCGCGGCGCCGCCCGTCTCAAGAACAGAGTCCATGTTTATCTATACATATATCAGTTCTAAGAGTGTTAGGATTTAACGTGTTGCGAGTGTAGTTGTTCTAGTGTTCAACAGCGGCACCAACACTAACCACAGTCCTGAGCTACCGCAAGCGAGTTAGTCATGTTCATCGTGGCCATTTACTGTTGGGCAATAGTCTATCCAGGTTTGTGTTGTTTAGTGCTTGTGGTCGTGAGATACACACGTGCTGTTGGCTTTTCTATCCCTTCTTCCACTCCTACCTCAATACACCTTCATGATGTAACACCGGAACCTCATCAACCTTCAGGCAGTGGTGGTGGGAGTGGGGGACGACCTGCAGGCGGGGAGGAAGGACGAACACAACACGGTGGTGGCAAGTGAACATCAAACAATACAATGAGACTATATGTGAATGAGGCAACGTAACGAGTCTGTGGCGGCCAAATACTCGTACCTTTGGAGTGAGGGCGAGTCACTCGGACTTATCTGCCTTATCTAATAGTATGTTGTGTTGTGTATCTAGTAGTATGTAGTGTTAAGCATGATAGTAATAATAAAATAAATGAAACCGAGAAATATCTAGTTGGGTGATTCTTCCTCCGTCCATGTGGTCTAAAAGAAAGTGTAGGAAGAGAAAGTGAGGGTGGTTATCGTTACACCAGCTCAAAACCGTAGCTTTCCAGAACATTAACAATTTCACCACACTCACTCAGTCCGCCACGGTGTACAAATAAGGCGACGTAAAAAAAACCACTACCTCTGCATTCTTGTATATCACTTGTACTTCTGTCTTCTCTATTCACATCTTTTCTCTCGCTGTAATCTATTTGAAAAAAAAAGGAAAGGGGAAAGGAAAAAAGTCCAAGGAAGCAGTTATTATAAAATGTATTCAAGCTAACCCTCTAAGAGTGTACATTACCGCACAATGGTTGATATTATATTCATATGCTGGAATTGCCTTTACTTATTAATGCATCATTGTTTTGCTTCAGTGTGGTTCGGAGGATCAAGATACATGGTACTGGTTTGTTTACAAGCGTACAATTACGAGTATATCTACCACTTATGCAGCCTTAGTGGTCTCCTGCTGTAACTCCTGCAGGTAATGGCGGTTAAAACTAAAGACAAGTGCAGATAGTGACGTGATATTATATTCTGACAGGTTCAAGGAGAAACAAAAGTCAAGTCAAGATAAATAATGTATTTTTGAATAACTACAATTTGATTTGAGGATGAAAAAAAAATATATATATATAACTCATCTTTGTTATATGTCTCGTAAATATAAATAATCAAAACATAAATGAAAATACAGATTATCTTTCATCAAATATTATGCAGTTTACATGGACGAAACTATGAATACGTGACTACTTATATTCTACTTATGTTTGTATTTGTATTTGTCTCATTTCCTTCAAAAACTATCTCAAAGGGAAAGCCACAAGATAAAGAAATAGATAAATAGATAGATACTAAAAATATTCCATGCATAAACGATTCCTGCTTCTTTCGGTCAGTCATTCGTCTTTCACACACTGCTTTGCTCCACCTTTCCTTCCAGAGCACTATGACGTCCCTCTGTATTGGTACTGGGTGGTTACTTTTGCAAAATTAGTGTAGCATTCAGCCTCTTTTCGATGGACTTAATGAGTTCACTGCATTCCTGTACGTATATAAGGATAAGAACATTCCTGTCAAAACTTTCCTTAAAATAAAGGAACTAGTTATGTAATTTTGAGTAGCTTGTTTGTAACTAAAACTTTAAATCGTGTCTTAGTCAGGTAAGAACGGTAAGGCCTCTTGTCTCTCCTCTCACAATGCATCTCTATAAATCTTTTGTACCAGTTATCGTCAGAATAATGCGTACTACTTATTCCTTACATAGATGGAAGAGACATCCGTATGTTGATGTCGGGTAGACACTGCCGGAGGACGGCGTGGGAGTGATGCAGAGGAATGGAGTTTCAAGATTCGATAAAATCCACCTTCCGGTTGTAAGAAATGGCAGTGTAAGATTAATGGACGCGAGGCATGATTTTTCATTGGAAAGGCAAAGGCAGCCTACGCATATGCACATAAGGTACGCTCCATGTTTCTTCCTTGCTGATGGAACGAAAAGAGCAGCGCAGGCGCACTGGTGTGTGTGTGTGTGTGTGTGTGTGTGTGTGTGTGTGTGTGTGTGTGTGTGTGTGTGTGTGTGTGTGTGTGTGTGTGTGTGTGTGTGTGTGTGTGTGTGTGTGTGTGTGTGTGTGTGTGTGTGTGTGTGTAGTCCTTAAAGGTAGGGGTTCTTGCCTTTGGATAATGTCTGGTGATCGAACGTCGACGGAAAAGTGACAATTCCTTTAAAAAATTTTCATCATAAATTAAAAACACATTTTGGGCGGGTGTTG